>OZ010581.1:35966723-36046723 GCA_963932145.1 Acanthosepion lycidas | reverse complement strand
TATTTCTGTCCAAGCATGGTTCAGGGCTGTCACATAACTGAGTTGTGTTTGTAACATATGCCTACAGAGAAGTAAGTGTTGTTTTCAACATGTCCCATAAATGCTCGATGGGGTTTAAATCTAGTGTGTCCTATGAAGTATGAAAATGTTTGTTTTTTTTTTCACTTCACTAATGGTTTGGATAGATGAAGTCCAATTCAACTGTTGAGGCCACAGGAAGTCATTGAAAGTTGAATTAGTTTCTGAACTTTATGACCTGCATTGGCGCCAAACAATTATATTCTTGGGGTTAAATCTGTATGTGGAGATAACTTGGGCCAAAATAGATTATAGGATAGTTGATGTTGATCTTCAAGGTCACTGGAGATCAGCAGAGGTTTATTCTGGATTAAAAAAATCTTTTTTTAAAGACAAACAAAAGAACTTAAAGTGCAAAAAAAAGTTTTTTATTGAAAATGTGTGACCCTGAAAACAAGCTTTATGAACAAAAATTTTTAAATTTTCAAGATTAAATTTGTTTTTTTTTGTTTTTTGTTTTTTCAGCTCTAAAAAACATTATTCCAAAATTACATAAATGGCCAGTGGTTCTGTGAGTAAGACATTCTTAAAATAAAATTGAAGAAATAAATTCAAAGCTGTTACAAGAGATTCTTAAGGAAATTCAGCTCTACAGATCTACTGACACAATTCAGACACATCTGATGTCGTTCAGAACTCAAATCATTTCCTCCACTCTTGATTGATGTTTCTCCTCACAGGCTTCAACTAAAATTTGGGATAATCTTCATGCTTCTCAGAAATCTTAATCCTCCAAAATTGTGTGGCAGAACATCTAGCTGTCAGGCAACTTCTCTCACATGTCATCAAAGCAACTACCCTAATGGGAATAAGAAAAAAAAGAGAAATGTTTTCATTCTCCCGGATCTCCATAATTCCAACACATTTGTCATGTGAATTCAAGAGACTTCAGTTTCCAGTGAAGCTCACATTTGCCATGACCATCAACAAGACATTAGGCAATCTTTAAAGATCACTGGCATCTAATTTTAGTGTTCAAATTATTACTCATAGCCTCTGACTTAAAATCTCCTACCCCCAGCTATGAATTAACCAGTATAACTTGTATCTGAAAAAATAATTGTTATTCTAAAAGAATATTGTTATTGTAACAGTCACTCACAAAAAAATCATTCTTACAATTCAAATTGTTTCAGCTTTAAATAACCCAACAAAGTGCTGATAAGCTGTAAAAACAAAATCAATCAAACATCTCTGACTTGAAGGCCAGTAACCTTGCAACCTACTCAAAGCACTGTGGCAAAATTTTCATGCTGACACCCAATGAGAAAAACACTAATGTCATATACTAAGAAACCCTGTCAACTTGAAGGATTTCATTTGTTTTGTGTTGGACATCAGAATATTATTTTCAAAACCAGCTACTTTTTCATATGTAAATAGTAAAAATAATTGTTTTTTTTTATTTATATTGTGCAAGAAAAGATCATAGCTTTTCCCATGTTATATTTGAAGTTATTTTTTCCCCAGACAGTATTGGATGTCCCTGCTTGTAAGTCTATACATTATATGGCAATAGATAAATTGACAGATAAATAAATTTCTCTTTCGACTAGAGTCATACCTTAAATGCAATAGGTATGCTTTTATTGCTTTGGTACAGATTCATAATTCACATTAGTCTAACTACATGGATAAAATTTGCTTTTGAAAACTCAGCATTATGTAAGATTTATTATTGAATAAACAGTAATTTATTTTCTTTTTCCACCAGGTATTTGGATTGGTGAAAGGTAAAAGGGTTATTGTGGTCATTGATTGTTCAAATATCAACACTAGTTATGGTCGATTGGAAACACTTCAAGATTTCTTAATGGTCAGTTTTAAATTTTGCTAATTTTACTTTCTGCAGGACACATTAATTCCCTTTTAACAGTTATTAACAATAATAATTATTAGATTTACACAAAAGTTCCCAGTGCTGTCATGTTTTTTTGCACAATGTCAAGGAAATCTAAAATATGTTCTCGTATCTATCTTTTACAGGTGTTAAGTAAAATACAAAGCTAAGAAGATAGGTTCTACATAAATTTCAATATCTAAATACTTGTCTTTAACTTCTTGCTCGATATAGAAACAATCACTTTGTAACAAAATCATATTATAGTTCTGCTCATTCCTTAGTTAGCACGTACATTACACCTTGCAAATACCTCATAAATAATGGGCTATTCAATTTTAATTGCAAGGAAAGATGGAAAAGACATTCCAGAGATGAAGTTTGGTTTCAGTAAAAAAAAGAAGACAGAGCAGATGATAACATGTTCATGTGTTTTAATATCTGCTTCAGTGAAATGGAAAACCTTGTCAATTTTGAATTTTTCCATTTGTACCCACTTACTTTAGATAATGACCTGTATTCATATTTATGACTGTTATTGCAATATTTTGTTAAAGTTAAGCTCAAATATATAACAACGCAATAGGGGAATTTTATAGCCATGGAACTTGTAAAGAGCTTATTCAATCATTAGCTCAAATAGGAAAACCATTAAATTTTCATGAGTTTTTCTAGTATTCATTAATGGTGAAAAATGGATTTAATATAAGAATCCAAAATGAAGAAAACTCAGGCAAGATCTAGAAAGCAGCCAAAATTGAATCTTCCAGGGGAAAAGTTCCTCTTTGTGTTCAGTGGGATTCAAAGGAAATTCTTTATTATGAATTGCTTGAATTTGGACAAAATATTATTCAGGTGTGCTACAGCTACAGTGAATAATTGGCTTTTTTGAAGGATGCATTGAAAGATAAGAATAAACTTTCTAGAGCAAAATTCACTCATGATTTTACAGCATTTTGGAGGGATAATAATGATTTACTGATATAAGCCCTACTATTTAATCCATAGCTGGGGAGAAGAAAGTCATACCTTTCTGAAGGGTATTACACCATTGATACATCCAAGTTCATGACACCTGATATTTCCAACTGATCACCCATCTTGGTACTGACCAGGTATGACATTGCTTAGCTTTGCTGATCAGACAAGAACTGATGTTTTAACATGATATGGCTGTAAACCTCAAGCAATCATGGAGGTGTGATGGAAAGCTCTTCTGCATACAATATATTCTCTTGAGCTCTCAGCTAGGTGGCAGCCAATCTAGAAGAAAAAACTCTGAATTGAAACCTCTACTGCCTTGTGAGTATCTTAAGGAAAAGTGAAGGCTAAGAAGTAAACCCTACACAAAGTCACATTGTAGCCCTAAATACAGATGGATGGTATAATGCATGACTTACCATCAATTCCTGCAGATGCACTGGTAGCAAACTGTATTGGTTTATCCTTTCCATTGGACTCTACTGATAATGCCAAGAAGAGGATCTTGACTCATAGGCAAGCCAAGAGCCCTATTTTATTATGGTATATGAAAAGTATTTTCATTGACAGCTCTTTTGCTTTGTTTTAAGCTTATGTAATGTCTTGTGATATCTCTAACTAATCATAGCACTTCTGAAAAGTTTCTGAAATGTTCTTAGTCATATATCTAGGAGTTCAAATCTTACTGTATGCATATTCTTTATTTGTGATCTGTACCGCTTACTAATAATTGTAGAATGACAGACTAAAACTTTTGATAAAAAGTAACTGAAATTAAAATGAAAGAAATTTGAGTCAAACTTAATAATAATCTAATAATCTAAAGCACTTTTTAATAATATTACATTTTCTTTAATATCAATCTGTCTAATACTACCAGAAGACCTGTAAAAGACATACAGACTTTTAAAAAATTCTGTTATTTTTCATTTTTCTATTTTACAGCATCTTATTGATGAACAGCTTTCAAAAAAGAGTGCATTGTATTTTACCACCTTTGGAACAACAGTAGAACCTCTATGGCCCGTTCTCAGAGATGTCAATGCACGCATGTAGGTTAAGTGAAAAAAATTATCTCCAGCTTCAATTTTCATTTAAATTGTCTTCTACAAAGCTAAAGTGAAAGTGTTTCTTTTTAGAAAATGTTACCTTTAACATTCAAAGGTAGATTAATAAGTCTATGATGAAACAGTTTTTAGTTGAATGTCAATGTGTAATATTTTCACTTTTTAGTCTATGATATATATATAGAGAGGAGTTGAGTTAAATGCACTGACAATGAAGGAGATCATGTGGAAAAATAGGTACCTGTGCTACAAAAGCTTCTTTTTTCATCATTTGACTGCAGACTTATTGATGAGCCTATGTATAAGTTCAGGTTACCAATATTTTGATAACAACTTGAGTTTGTGATAGAGCTTACATGCTACCCAGTGTGATGTAGATAATGGTAATGGTCAAATGTAGATCAACACAAGACACAGTATATGTTGGTTGACAAAGCATGAATGCTGCTATTTGAGTCATGTTTGAGTTTATTGAGAACAAGACTGGTGGAGTTTAGAATCCTTCTATAACTGTAGATAGAATCCCTGAATGAGTGCATTAAAAAATGATTGGTTATAAAATGTTTTTTTTTTTTTGTGTGTATTGTGTTTTGATTGGATAGGATCCATATCAAAGAATAAAGCTCTTTTTCTTTTTTTCTTTTTTAGTATCAATCTTACATATTGGAGAGTTGACAACCTTATCCTTCAGATGTTTATGCTCATCTCTCAGATCTCCATAAAGGTTAAAATAATATAAAATAAAACAAAAACTGTTAAAAATTCATATGTGTCATTCTTTCTTTTCTAACACAATCCTATCTTTATTTCTTTATTTTTATTATCACAGAATCAATGAAGCCAAGGACTGGGTCAATCATCTCCATCCGAGAGGAGGCAGCAATGTTTTACAGCTGGTCAGACAAATAGCAAAAGTTGAAGGAGCAGATTCAATTGTACTTATACTTGGCACAGAGTAAGTCTTGAGAATTAATTAATTGCTCATATGCTGACAGAAAATAAATTTGTAACATCCTGAACATGTTTCAGTTTATTCCAGATTGATTATTTTATAATTCCGCTTATCCCTTCATTCCTTAGCACATATGTTACACACTGCCATTACCTCAGATGATTCTAGTTTGATTGAGAGGATATGCCCGTATTACCTTACCTGACTCATGTCCATAAAACAGAAGAAAAGATATATCAAAGACACTGTTTGGTTTTAGGGGAAAAGAAAGGAACGAATGAACGAACGAGAAAGAAAGAAAGAAATCAATCAATCAATCAATCAATCAATTAATCTCTGGTATTTAATGTCTTCTTCAGTGAAATGGAAAACTTCTCAATTTCAAATCTTTTCATTTGTACTCTCTTATTTCTTTAAATAACAACTTGCATTCATACTTATTTTTATTTCAATATTTTGTTAAAGTTGTTAAGCTCAAATATTTAATGAAACAATAGAGGAATTTCCATGTTATTTTATAGTCATGAAACTCACAAGGAGCTTATTCAATCATTAACTTAATAATTAGGATTCATTAGAAAATTTTAATTTTCACAGGTGCTGCTAAGAAATTTAGTATAAATATTCACATATACAGATCAATATTCCAAAATAAGTGATGTATCAACAGTAATTGATACGTTGAATATGCTTCTTGGGCATTAACACAGCATGTATTCATACATTCATGTGATTGTCCAGATAACAAATATCATCATGGGATGCATTATTCCATGTCTCTTGCATATGTTGATGCATTACAGCAAAAGTTGATTCTTAGGACATTGTCCCATTATATCCCATATATATTCAACTAATGTAACTCAGGTATCAGAATAATTTGCCACTTCCCATTTAATGCAATTTGGGAGGTTTTGTTTGTAGGGTTAAAATCACCAGGACCATGATTGCCTTGTTTTATGTTAAGAATTGCCCAAAGACAAGAATATTGTGGCACATCTTGCTAAAAAAAACCCCAAAAAACAACCCCCTACAACAGTGATCACAGGCCAAAAACCATGTATCCTAGGCAGAGGTCCAAAGAGTAATATACTGATCCTAGGTAGTTGATCCATATATAAATAATTTCATCAGTTTTTACAGATCCTATCCTTGTAATAAATAATATTGAACTATGAAATAAAATCCACTCAAAACAATCAAGTAAAATAATTTCTGTAATCATTTTCAGTTGTTATTGTAAGATTTTTTAAAATCATTTCACTGCAAGCAAGGCAATAAAACCACTGAGATGCAAGGAGTTACTGAAAGTGAAAGAAATCAATAAAATGTTAAGAGAAGACATTAAAAGGTCAGGAATCAAGGAGACAAAAGATAACAATTGACATTTAAATTTTTGAAAATTTTGACAGGAAATCAAGAAGCCAAAAAAATGTTTTATATGTGGGAAGTGCAAGAGAGGAAATCATCAGAATTGAATGTAGGCTTGTATCTAAGCAATTTCAACAGTAAAATAAGACATAGCTACCAATCTAATACTGGGCTTAAATTCATGAAATTGATGTATCAAAGTGTACAATTAGCATGAAATATTTATAGAAAATGTACAAGAAAGCTATGTTATGGTGGTCTTGTGATGATTATTTTAATTTCCAAGTGAGAGATATGGTTCAGTAGTTAAAGAATAACACTTCTCACTAAGAGAGCAGTCTTGGTTGCTGGTTGATAATATATGTTAAAAAAAAGAACTGGCTTAAGATTTATCAGAAACAAAATATTCTTCCCCTACAGATCATTCAATTAACTGAAAAAAGGGTTTCACATTACATTTCACTCAGTCCATATTATACCACTGGACAATGTGAAAACAAATTTATTTAACAGACAAATGTATCTTTGAGGCCAGAGTAAATTTCAGTATGGTGTGATTTTTTTTTTTAATTTGGTAATATCTTCATATATTAAAAAAAATGAAATTATCTGTAATAAATTGGTTGCTGAGAATGGAATTGTCCATATGATACATATTGGGAATAAACTGAGCCAATCATTATACCTTCCATTATTTATTTTCTGTTTGTCACCATTTTCTGAAGAAACAAGGACCTTCTCTTTCCTTATGGATTGTACAACTGAAGAATCGATTTATTGAAATGTCATAGTAACAACAAAAATTTAAGTAGTTTATACAACTTTTGAAATGATAATGACTCTTCTTAGTATTATAGCAAGTATTTTTAATTCTTTTTTATTAGTCAATATGTTGACTTTTTAATATAAATAAATCAATAGGTAAGTAGTTTGTCCAACAATATTCTTCAGTTTCCTTCCCTTCTCCCTTCCTCTTCAATTCTTCTCTTTCACATTTTATTGTTGCTAGGTTTTTGTGTCTAATTTTAATTCTTGTCCAGCACATGTTTGCTCAGCTTGAATAAAAACCATGTGTACACAGTCATCATCATCATCATCATCATTACTCTTAGAATATTCACTCCAGTAGTAACTGATAATTTACACTGGAGATTAATTGACAACAAGTCTTCTTGATAATCTGGATGCTTCCAACTTTTCTCCTGATGTCCATTTCCTCCAGCCATTTTCCTAGATTCTTTGGGATTATTCCTAGTATTCTGATAATGACCAGCATGACCATTACTTTTGTTATCCAGAATTTCTTATCTGCCAAGGTCAAGATTCTTATCTATCTATTCAATTTCTTTCAGGATTATATTGATCTGTTGGAACAGTGAAATCCACTGACATGTTTTCTTCTTGTCTATGACTACTAGATCTGTTCTCCTAGCCTGGATTGGGTGATCTATTTGAATCCCAAGGTCCCACAAGATATTATAAAATTACCTGTAATAAATTGTTTACTGAGAATAGAATTATCCATGTGATACATGTTGTTGGGAATAAGCTGAGCTGATCAATATATCTTCCATTATTTCTTTTCTTTTTGCCACCATCTAAAAAAAAAAAAGAGGATTTTTACTTTCATTATGGATTGTATGTCAGAAAAAGGTTATAGAATGGATTGGCTGAAAAATCCTGTTAATAACAACAGCAACAAAAAGTTCAATAGTTTAAATAACTGTTAATGTTAGCATCTTTTTTTGTATTTCCTAGAAAAGATTCTGATTTGTATGTATATCATTGGTTTGTATGGCAAAATGGCAGTCACTGTCACTGTTCCCAGGGAATCACCTTACCCACCCAGTTAGGCCTATTGGATTTTTTATGGGTCAATTTGCTATATTCACTATTTCATATTATTTTCCACATAGTCTACATTTGCTATCCTTCTTCCTATCCTGACTTTTCTATAAATGTTTTTTATGATTCTTAATGTTTTGTGCTTCTATTAAGAGAGACTCAGTTTCTCTTTATATATCTATGTCAATGATGCTTACTAGCCCTCTTCCACCCTCTTTTCTCTTAAGCCTCTTAACATCATTTATCAGAGTTAAAACATTATCATTATTATTAACTTCTTTGGTTTTCTGTTTAGTGCAACCTTTTATCAGGCCATTGCCTGAGACAGGGTAATGCAAATTAGTAAATCTATGTCTTTGCTTGTACAAATTCTGATGTTATCTGATACATAACATGTAGACTTTTTGTATTTTCTTTACATTAGTGATATTCTTCTAGGTAGATGAGCAGCTCTACAGTACAATTTTTGAATCTCATATAAACAGGGGCTACTAGGTATCTTGTTAATCTGCTTGTCTATACCTTTATTGATTGTATAGATTGCTGAAATTATTTATAAGTAAAACAGTAATTTTTTTTTGCCACTTTTTCTAAAATTTCAATTTCAAGCTGCTTATATTTACTTATTTTGTTATATTCTTTAACAGATATATTTTTTATCTAATATCACCATGTATATATCTATATCTGTATGAGAAAGAATTTTCTTTTGTAGTCTTTAATCATTCTTTTTAGTCAGTTTTATATGTCTGTCAGTATGAATGGTGAGGTCCCAAAGAACAGTAACTTTCTAAGAATGGTTCAGGGTGAATGATGTTTATACCCGCATCAAAGGGTTGTGTTTAAAAATAGCGTTAGGGTTTAAAAATTTGCAGAAAAACACAAGTAAAACATCAAGATTAGAGCGGACAACTTCTCTCTTTTAGGCATATATGAATAAAGAAAAAACTCCTGCTCGGTGAGTAACAACAAAAGAAGAAAGTGTTTATTTACAACATATACAGAAAAAAGAAAGGTAAAGGGATAAAAGGACAATTGAGAGAAAGAAAGGGAAAAGAGAAAATGTTCTTAACTTAAAAAAGGCTTACTCAAAATATTTCTCTGAGCACCTAAAGAGTTCTATAAGTGATTAGATATTATTGTTAAAGTTCAGATAGATACACTCACAGTTCTTGTAGAGTTGGAAATTTGTTCGCAGATGAAGGAATCCTGCAGCTGAGTGAGTTTTTAGGTCAACGGCAGAAGTTCAGTGGGCTCGTCAGGAGTGGTGAAGGGATGTAGCTTTGGATTGGTCTTGCTTGAATAGAGAACCAATATTCATCTTTGACAGCCCTTTTCAGTAGTAGTTCTTTGGTGAAAGAGGTGCTGGAGCTCCCTAATGTCGACCTTACAGACGGTGGGCAGAAATCTCACTGTTGAAATAGGCAAGATTCTCCAAATTTATGGAGTTTTGGTAGGCTCCAATGGATTGGTGACTTTTCCCTCTAAAATCGTTGTACAAATTTCCTGGCCCCTCTATTGGTCAGAAAACACATTCTTATCTCTGATAAGAATCAGGGCCCTGGGAGCCGGTTTCGAAGGTACTGAAAACAGGTTGAAGTGAAGAAGCTGTGAGGTTTCTCCCAGACTTTATGGCTCCATGGAAAGAATAATGGTGGTGGAATTCCTTTTTATTTTCCAGCTCTCTCCTTAGAAAATATATTCTTATCTCTGATAAGAATCAAGGCCTTGGGAGCCAGTTTTGAAATTAAAAAGAGGTTGGAGTGAGGATAGAAAAAAAATAGTGAGAATGTGAACTTGTGAAATTGTTCTCCCCAAATTAAATTCCAACACTGCATGTGTTGCACTGTAATATTGACATATTTTCCAATAAATATACCTGCCCAATCTTATTGTTTTGATCTTTATATTCCTTTGGTGTTAGGAATTTTCTACAGGCAGTTTCAGAGCAAAAATTAAAATAATTTTTAACATGTATACTAATAGGTAATTAATATTAGATTAACAAAGAAAAGCAGTTTAAAATTTTTTCACATTTCAATATTATTTTATTTGTCTTTGCTTATGAAAACTTTCATTATTTTGCTAATAGTGGGAACCCATAACTCAGATTTCTTAGCTTTTTATGCCCTTAATAGACATTCTGGAAAATATGCCAAGTAAATGGTCAAGGCCACCATAAACCTTTTAAGCAAATAAGACAACACAGTTGACAATAAAGGCATTATTGATCTTTTCCTCTGTGAATATCACTACTAAACAGGTGCTTTGTATTAATGACATTGGATTCTTCAAGGAAAAAACAAATCACTTGCAATTACCCATATGGTAAGAAATACAATAAATCAGTTTATTTAAGACACTTAAACTCTGCGCTTTGATAGCCACAGAAGGCAAAATAAAATATTTTTTGAATATCAGTAATATTTACTATTTGTAATTTTAGCTTTTAGCTCAGTGGTACTGAGATTGCTTGAAAGTAAGAAAAGTAACCAGTATAATTGCTTATAGTCATTCCTTACTACTGCCCTTGAGAAAGGCATGAATCCACTTTTTTTTGTCCCATAACTAGATATCTTGATAAAATATCTCATTAATGTCTTGCTACAGTTGTTGATGAAGAAGTGAATGGATTAATAAAACTTGAACAATCCATGCTTCCACAAGTATTTTATCTGCCCAGGCAGTAGTATAAAAAATTTGTTACCCTTGAAAGAGGGTCTAATCTAATCTAAGATTTATGGCAGCTGTAAAATACAATGTGTTCGTTTCTACTACTAATTCGTTTTTTACCACACTTATTACCAAAAAATCATCAACTACGTCAAAGGTTATTTCCAATTGGAACAACTTTCTTAAGCAATTGTTCTGGCCCTTTTGATAACCCTTTAAAAATAGTTAGCAATCTTTTATTATTTAATGTTCACAAATCCTGAAAAACATTTTTTTTAATTCTTCATAAATTCCTTTTGCATAAACTTAGTATTATTTTTGCATCTTTTCTTTTTTCTTGCAGACCTGATCAGAGTTCCAACATTTTAATTGAATTCATTGAGCAAATTTACATTGGGAATGAAATCCCTATTCACAGTGTCGCTTATGATTGTAGTAACCAACAAACCAATGTAGGTAATCAAGTATCTTATATCCCTGTCTATGATTTTGTAAATTAAAAACAAAGACAAAAAATTAAACAAAAAAAGGATAAAAGTAACTCCATAAATTATTTAGCATTCAACCCACTGAAACCCACTCCATAAATATCGACTCTCAATGTTCAACTTGTCGTAACCAACCCCATGTATACTCTATATATGACATTGTCATCACAAATAATACAGGAAGTTACACAAACTGAGAATTTGAGAGCCAATATTTACAGGGTCAGCTTAAGTGTGTTGAATGCTAAAGGGTTGTATTTTAATTATATTTCTCTCTTTATGAAGATCATCCATAGAACATTATTTAGGGTAATTTTGT
This sequence comes from Acanthosepion lycidas, assembly GCA_963932145.1. Lineage (NCBI taxonomy): Eukaryota > Metazoa > Mollusca > Cephalopoda > Sepiida > Sepiidae > Acanthosepion > Acanthosepion lycidas. Next base: position 36,035,109 of record OZ010581.1, on the reverse strand, counting down.
CTTGTTTCTTTTTTTATTTTCATTATAGTTTTAGTCTACTATCTTCTGCCTTTTTTTAAAAATTCTCTCCTCCCAGAATATTTTTATCTTTCTCAGAAAAGAATTGCTCTCAGTGTTTTTCACAAAGTGGAAGTATTTCAACTCAAAATTAGGTGCATTAGTTCCAACATATGTCCCAGTCAGGAAGAAAGTTATTCTAAGAAATGTTTGAGCTGCTGTGAGGGCTCCACAGTCTGAATGGATATATATGAGCACTTCAAACATGGGAACATGGAGTAGAGGGCATCATATAAACATTGTTGTTGCTACATCCAGGCAAAGAAAAGCAAAAGGAAATCATGAATATTCATCAATAATATTTAACACATGTCAATTTTGCATTTAACATGTATCAGTTTTGCATATTTAATAGAAGAGAGCCTTTGAAGTTCAAACAAATTTTAAACTGATGCATGATTTAATCAGAGTCTCAAGTCTAGGTTTCTAGAATTGCAGTTGGAGTTCCCTGCACCTCCTACAGGATTTTGTGATTCTTTTGATCTCCTCAATAAAATAAAATAAAATTCTGTTTTGTATCACATGTATCATTCTCATGATGTCCAAATGGCACAATCCATTGTATAGATTTGAAAGATTTTCTTTGCCTTAAATAGAGTTGAGCATCCTCAACGATGAGTTCTCCTTACTGGGATGGTAGATGATATCAAAAGAGAAACAGGAAATTTCCACTCTCTATCTCATTATATTTTAATTTTTTAACTTATTGTTTTTGGATTAAGTATAGTCAGTAATGAGTTTAAAATTACACCCAATCAGATAGTGCCTCTATTTTCTCAATGTCCCAACTATGGTATACAGATATAAAATATGTAGGTAATATATATATAGTATAAGCTTCTGTTGGAGACTACTTGATTGACTTGCAACTCAAGAATGTGTAGAATATTGATATTAGAATGTCTGCTGCAACATGATACTAGGCCATGATTTTCTTTGGCAACACACTTGGACTGAAATCCATTTTGAAAGCTCCAAACTAGCCCTGGTCATCAGTGGACTAGTGACTGTCAATATTCAGCATTGTTCATTCTTTACAAATTAATATCAGATTGTAGGCTAGTAGTAGCAGTAAAATCAAGCAATTCATAAAGTCAGAAGTAATGAAAATGTTAAACAAAGGAACCATCAAACCAAGTGGATGGCCAAGGGTTTTATAACACTCTTCTGAAAATCATAAAATGATGTTGATCATTGGTTACCCATAGACCATTGTCAGATGCTTAGTTTTTGCTATGCATTGAGATAGCCAAATATTGCATTTACAGCACTTTAACCCCTAGGTATGTTTACCACTAGGTGGCCATCAAGTCAGAAGGTAGACCTTACATAATATATGAAGCAGGTGAAAATGGATATATCAGATTGCATCATTGCTACTTCATTAAGGTATTCTGGTCATCCTTTTCATCAAAGATTCCTTCTCGGTTGTAACAGCTTCTGATATATTGAATTTGATATACCATGCTTTAATATTTCAATTTTGGAGGCCAGAATGCACTCCCAAGGAAGAGAACTGTCAAGTCCTTCAGAATTCATTTACCAATTAGCATAAAAAGTAATTCAATATCTAGCAATTTAAAAAATAAATAAATAAAATAATAAAAAATAGTATCATTATTATTTTATTATTGTTATTATTATTATTATTATTATTTCTTCCTTTGATTTCTGTAGTATACACATTTCCTTTAAGATCCCAACCAGAGACCTAAGGTCAGAAATGGCTTTTGTCACATTTTCCACTGATAATTTTTGTAAAAACAACTAAAAAACTAAGATCCCAGACATTTTAAATAAAGTTCTTCGTGATGTGCAAGCTATACTTGTGAATACAATTTTTTGTATTTCTTTAAGGCATAGCCTACGAGGAATCCCTTCAATAAGTTCATTGGAATTTTTTCTAATCAATCCAAGAGCTCCAACTACAACTGGAATTATTGATGTCCTTATGTACCACATTTTTAATATTTCCACTTCAGGATTCTTGTATTTTGATAGTTTTTGAAGATCTTCAAAGATGCATTACAATCTGAAGGGATTGCCATGTCAATAAGAAATCACATTCTGTTATTGTGGTCTTTGATCACAATGTCTGGGCAATTAGCTTTGATTATTCTGTCTGTGTGTATTGTAAAGTCCTGTAAAATTGTTACAGGTCCTATCTCTGTAACCGGGTCTGGGTGATGTTCATACCAATTTCTTGCAGGTTCTTTCTTGTAAAAGTTGCATAATTTTCAGTGCAGATATTGGCCCACTCTATCATGCCAAGTTTTATAGTTAGTGGGTGCTAACACTATGCAACCTGATACAAGATTATTATTATTATTATTATTATTATTATTATTATTATTATTATTATGTTGTAGTTGTAGTGGAAGTAGCAGTAGTAGTTTAAAGACAATCTCTTAAAACCTAAAATCAGATTAAACTGTGTTTTATGTATCTTTAAATCTTTGTTTTATGTATCTTTAAATCTTTGTTTCAGATCTTTCTGAAGAATATATCTGAAATGACTGGAGGTAGATACCACTGCTATGCTTCCACCTGTGAGGTAAACTTCCTTTTATTGTTGTTCTTAAAACTAACTGATGATTTATTGTCTAAGATTCATCAACATCTGCTACATTATTTTTTTAAACAAGCATTGAAAGTGTAATGGTGATCTTTAGATAGAAGAATCATAAGCAAACATTGCAGAATTATGAGAAATACTTTCAAAACAGGTTTTGAAAAAGTGTATAGAGGACATTATAATAGACCAGGAGTTCTCAAGTTTTCAGGAAGTGGGGGGGGGTTTATTTTTTTATTTACAGAATTTGTAACCCATCATGAGTGTAAAATAAAACTCCTTTATAAATATAATCCATGATATATTTGTACTAATATGGGAAAGAATGAAGATTTTCAATAATATATGCCTATTATATGGAATGCACCTTTTGAGTTGGGTAATCTTGGAAAGTGGGTGGATGACATTCTGACTTATGGTGAAAAGGGTACATTGGGCAAAAAAGGGTTGAGAATCACTAAGATAGATACTTTGTTCACTACTTCATAATATTGATAGAAATGCTATTGAATTATGACCAAACAAATTAGAAAACTTATTGTTTAAATTCTATTAGAGCAATAAAAACAGACATATTAATAGTATATTCATAGCAGAAAAGAGGGGGTAATAAAAATTATATATTACCATAAATTGGTAATTCCAAAATATGACAAAAACAGCTAAACCAGTTTACCAGTCCTCTCTTATCAGAGCAAAAATGAAGGACAGAAAAGTGCACAGCAACTAAAAGATATACAATCCCAGACTAATGTTACCTACAAAAACAAATTAATATTAAAGGCTAATTAACACCAAGCATTCCTAGAGAGAGATGGTTGGTAGGACATAATATATATTGATTCCGAAACTGGTATTAGCCTTATTCAGCACTGAGAATATGACCAGGCTATAAGTTGGGCGCACTGCTGGTTTTTAATTATATCCTCTGCTATCACTGAACATGATACATTAATGCACATATGTAAATTGTCCACCTTTCCCTTTGAAAAAATTGACTGGAACATGTTGATTGGTCTGAGTTTAAACTCTCATTTTATTTTCTAAGCTTATAGAATGAGTTACATAAAATAATAGATTAATATTGAAGAATTATTGTAGAATGAGTGACCATGGTTAAATGTAAATAAATGTCAGAACTGCTCAACAAACAGAAGTGAGAAAGTTTGTAATAAACAATAACAAGTAAAAGAAAAGAACAGGACAAGAAATAATATAAATCAAGCAAACAATAAAATATGCAAGGCAAAGCAACAGTAATATGGCAAAAAGTTCACAAACTAAGAATTGGGGTTGACACACAAGAGTAAATTCAGATAAACATAGTGTTCTGACTTTAAGACAAGACAGACTGGGGCTGAGTCATATAAAACTGAGAACTGGTATATTTGATTGGCTAGGAAGAAATCCCAGCATGCATTTGTGTGCTTCTGCCTATAAATTGGAGAGGGGAAAGTGTTTTGCTGTCATTCCCCTAATTGAGTTAGAACCAAAAACTGGAGATCACTTAATATGCTGATTTTAAAAGACATTAATTGTGAGATTGGATGTGCAAGTTATCATGTAATGATTGACTGCTCAGAATGAGAAATCTTTGAGGCAAGTTCAAATGTGAGTAGTGTTTGTTACATTCAAATATATTCACTTTTGACAAAATGCTCTTGAAATATGTATGAATATATCTCTGCTCTGATCTCAGATATGGTTGGTGTACTGGATAACAGTTTGGAAATGGAAATTGGAGAGCCAATTTCCAATTCCAGTCAGGTTTGTTATATTCACTTACATGCAAATACCTTTGGGAAATGTATGAATCTACCTCATCTTCCTCCAGTTATGGGTTCATTAATAGAACTTGTACTAGTAATTCATTATCTCCTAAAGTTTCTGTCTCTCAAAATTATTCTTCTCCAGTCACTACAATCTTAACTTCTTCAAGTTTAGGGTTAACAATTATCTATCCTATATATGCACTTCTTACTTCATCTTTTTCTGTCCATACAACAACTTCATTCAATAACTTTCTACATTTTGAATCTTGGGCCTCATACTGAGTGAACAAGGGCATGTAAAAAGAAAAATGCTCTCCAGCCTTCCTTGGGCGTCCATTGTCGTTGAAATTAGCTGTTATTCTGTAACAGACAAAACAAGAATGCATAAAATCTCAAAAAAAGAAAACTTTTTAAATAAACATTTTCCAACAAAAATTTATTGGACAAGCAAGTGATATCCATAAATTTCAAATTACTTATCCTAATACCTACTTTCCACCATCTCCTTTGAAGTAGAATTCTTTGCTGTAGATACAGTGATCTTAACAGAAGTTAACAGCAAAAGTCTGTACTACAATCAATTCACACACACTTTCAAAGTCACATTTTAAGAGAGTAGATGGGCGCAGCCAAGCAACCACCATTACTCAAAGAAATACCATAGTGACTTATTGATCTGCTTGGTTATGCAACAATTTTGTTATATTTTTCTAACAAAAATATTTTCAAAATTCCCAAACTAATTTTTGTTTTGATAACATTAAAATATTGAATTCATTAGCAATAGAAACAAAAGATTAAAGACTATTGTTCTGAAATCGGTGCTTGACACACACTCCACTCCTTTATAGAATAACAAAAAGATTTCTGTTAAAAAGTTGTTTTTCATCTTTTTTTCCAAAACAATCCTGGTTTCCCTTGAATATATTTGCAACATGTGTGAAATTCTGTAGCCATACTGTTTTAATTTATCTGTGTCGAATGATAGAAATAACGTCATTTAGGTGACAGATGACATTTGTCCTAATAATTTATATATAATAATATGCCATATTATTGGATGATATTTATTGTTTGTCAATAATTGTATATATTCATTGTTTCCAGCCTACCCGCTTCTTTTACAATTATATGAAATTTCTGTGCCTTTTGAGCTTTTTTGTTTTGTTTTCCCATTTTTTACTGCAATGTTTACTTTCTGTTGTTGCCTATAAAAGTTTTAAAAACACTACTAAGAATGAATACATTATGTTATAATGTAAAATAAACATATTTCTAAAATTAAAGAAAATGTACAAAACTGTATATCTATCTATCTCTCTTATATATATATATATATATATATATATATATATATATATACACACACACACACACACACAAAAACATATAAATATATATATATGCATGTACACACATATATAGAAATATTAGAAAGTTCTTGGTCTGACCAACATGGATTAAAACATATTCTTAGGTTTGTGCAGATGTTATGAAGTGATTTAAACCAAGAACTTTCAGCATCTCCTTAAAAACACACACACACTCACGTGCGCACAGATGTATATATATATATATATATATATATATATATATATAAGGTAGTGCTGAAAAGTTCTTGAGCTGACTCATTTCAGAAAATATGACTAAATCAATACACAACAGATTTTGTTGGAAAAGGGCTTCTTGGTAAGACTCAAGACTTTTCAACATAATTTTTACATATCTATCTATCTATATATATATATATATTAGGTTGGTGCAAAAATAATGATGAAATAATGTCGTTTTTTGATGTATTTTTTAACGTCAAAAAACGACATTATTACGTCATTATTTTTGCACCAACCTAATATATATATATATATATATATATATATATATATATATATATATATATATATATATATATATATATATATATATAATTAATAATAAATGAAATAGTTAACTTATTTATTTTCAATCCATGCTCTGAGTTTCATTGAAATTTTCATAATCCTCACCAATTTTTTTTGTGAACTGAATTTAATTTCAGATCACAATTTCCTTTCTCTAAAATATTAGGTTGGTGCAGAAATAATGTCGTTTTCTCACATAGTAACATAATACATATTTCATTTTTATGATGATGTAGATTGTTTTAAAATATTTCTGTTAATGATGTAAAATTGATTGATTTTATATTAGATTAAATTTTGAATTTGTTCATTTGTAAGTATTAAATCATGTTTAAGAAAAAAAGTTACAAATTCATTGGAATAGTAATTTTCTTTTTCAGATTTGTTATTAATTTAAATTTTAACACTAAATTCATAATAGTCAATTGTTTATACAAATTTGATGTGATTTATATATAGTAAAGTATTTCTGTTTAGAACATGAACCTGTACAAATAGTTAATCTAGTGAAGGACAATTATTTTTAATTTATTATGTTTTTTATAAATATTTGTTGATAATAAAACCACAATACTTAAAATCATGGCTCATTCAATTTATATCTAAGTAAAGTTTATATTATTGTCAATAGGTGTATAAAATATATGAATTATAATTCATAATTATATATATATATATATATATATATATATATATATATATATATATATATATATATATTATAATAAAAAGAAAGAACAATAAGATATATAATCCGGTGTTCTTATTGATATCTTTATTTTTACAAAACAGTGCTCAATGTAAATTTACAGAGCATAAATATGATAAATTAACCAATTTCAAATATGGTTTCTTCGCTACACAGGAATTACCATGTTTCAAAAACTGAAGCTAAAAACTTCAAATTTAATTATATAATTAAATTAAAAGCATTACTTCCATTTCATCCTCAAACCAATTTTGGAATAACTTATTTTTAAATTTACTGAGTTTTAAATGCACATACAATTCATAATTCTTTGTTTCCAAGGATACAGAGAAATACAATCATTTAGACAGTGGCTGTACGTGTTCATTTTTATTAACTATTATTGTATCAATTATGAGTTATGTTCAAAAAAGAAGTCTAGGGATGGTAGAGGTGCATTTTTCAACAAATTTTGACATCCATTCAACGCATGTTGTCTGTTTTTTTTTTATCAATGACAAAAAGGTTTTCAGCATTTTTTTCCATTAAATCCGTATTTGTATACTTAAAGATTCTTTCTAAAAGGGTATTTTGTGTGTGCTAAGAGAAAGAAACAGAATGAAAGAGAGAAATAAATAAGTTTGTAGCTTAATGCTAAAAATAGCATTGTTTCTTATACCACAAATAATTATTTTCCTATTGCTGTATAAGAGTAAGTGTCATAGCCAACACTGTGATTTGAAACTAGATCACCAGTAAGTAACACAAGCAATTCCATTATTGAGTAGATCATGTGATCATAAAGGAAGTGTATAAACATGAAGTAGCATAAGGATCACAGTTCACTCTTCTTGTCTATTCACTATTGCTATATGTTAACTATCTCTAATCTACTACTATATTGATTATGATATCGCTTCTGATACTATTTGGTGATTACTACTTGAACAAGTATTACTAGTGCATATATCAAAGTACTAGTACCAGCATCTACAAAGTCTCGAATATAACAAACATTTTTGGAAGTGATAATGAGCTTTTGCTTGACATAGCAAAAGTGACAAGTGAAGCCATCGAACATCACAAAAGTGGCAATGAGGATTCACAAGGATTCCTTGAGCTTACATGGACAGAAAAAATTAATCTGCAAAAAGTTAAGCAGAGTTCAACAGGAAAATGGAAGAATTAAACGCCCTTATGTTTCAAATTCTGCAACAACAGAAACTACAGCAGGAATTACAATTACAGCAACAGAAACAGCACCATAAACAGCAGTTGCAATTACAATTATAGCAGCAAAAACTTTTTGAGTTGTTTACTAAAACGATGGAAAAAAAAACTTCAGATTCATTTACTCCTGATACTGTCACTAATTCAATCACCAAGTTTCTGTACAATTCAGATAAAGGAATAACTTTCCCATCATACTGTAGAAGATATGAAGGAATCTTTAAAAGGGATTGTGCACATTGGACTGATGAGAAAAAAGTTTGGTTAATGCTGAGGAAATTATCCTCTTCTTAACATGAAAAATATGTAAATTATATTGTGCCAAAGAAGCCAAAAGAAATAACTTTTGATGAGACTGTCCTAACACTAATGAAAATATTTGGAGACAAGATTTCACTGTTCAATATACGTTGACAATGTCTCAATTTAGTGAAATCTGAAGATTTTGTCACATATACAGGACTCATAAATCGGGAATGCGAAAAGTTTAAATTGAATGAACTAACTCCTGATCTGTTTAAATGCATGATGTTCGTTCAGGGTTTAACATCTAACAAGCACACAGAGATCACATCGAGGGTACACTCTAAACTAGAAATGAAACAAGAATTAACTCTCCAGAGAATAGCTGAAAAGTGTCAGTGCATTGTGAATTTAAAGCTTGATACTGTGAGGATTGAAGAAAAAGAAAATTCACAGGTTCACAGTGTCCAACCAACTAAGAGAAAAAATTACAAACATTTTCCAACTCCTGATAAATCTATAAAGGAAGACTATAAAACCCGCTCAATAAGTAATATCTGCCATGGCTGTGGTGGTAAGTATTTTAAAAAGGATTGTTTCTTCAGAAACAAGAAATACTTTGAGTGTGATAAATTAGGACACAAGAGTACATGTTGCTGATCCAAAAAATGCAGAAGGAATAAAACATAAAATTAAATATGTTTTCATGCAAATTAATGATGTGAAAAATTGCAATTAGACAAAGGTGAGGTGTTGTATAAGAGTAAGTGTCATTGCTGACACTGTAGTTTGAAACTAGATCACAAGTAGGTAACACAGGTGATTCCATTATAAAGTAGATCACGTGATCATAAAGGAAGTGAATAAATATGCAGTACCATAAGGATCACTGTTCACTCTTCTTGTCTATCCACTATTGCTATATGTTCACTCTCTCTACTCTACTACTATATGGATTATGATTCTCTTCTGATTATTATACTATTTGGCAATTACTACTTGAACAAGTATTACTAGTGTGAATATCAAAGGGAAGGTGTTACTACTAGTACCAGCATCTACAAAGTCTCGAATATAATTAGCATTTTTGGAAGTGATAACGAGCTTTTACCTGACATAACAAAAATGACAAGCAAATCTGTCCAACATCACAAAACCTATATAACCACCTTCGTTGACAATGCATTTAACACATCATATATCCATAAAAATTTCATATCAAAATTCAACTAATAACTCCATCCGGCTATGGACTTATTGATCCATTTATATATATATATATATATATATATATATATATATACACAAACACACACACACACACAACCAAGAAATTCTAAAATAGGTTCTGATATTTAATCATTACTTACAAAATTGAACCCAAATCTTTCAACCCATAATAAATAACACCAACTTTTCTTTCATAATTATAACCTAAACTCACCAAGTTTTCACAACATAATTAATTTGACTGAATTCATTTAATTCAAATGCTAATTGATTCCAAACATTTAGACTAAATATCTTGAGTTTGAAAATGGTGACCAATAGTTACCTTGGAAATATTTTCAGAGCTAAATAGGTAGGGTTTATATACATTTCAGTTTTGTCAGAAATGTGCCAGTTTGAGGTGTCTACTCTTATGCCATGTTAGAGATATAAGCTATAAGTATTCACTTTTTGTGTATCAGCAATGGAGATTAAGGTATATTGGGTCATGAAAATACTTTATTGTATAAGAGGTTCAATCTATAATGAAAATTGAAATCTTTCAGTGTTTGAGGCTTGAAAATTATAGTAAGCCTATAAATTATGAAGGTGAGCACCAGACTGCTGAAGCATCCTTTATACATTATGACAAATTAATAATAATGAATATCTTAATTTTCAATAGTGTTACAGCATTATCAAAATATTTCCAGGTTCGGTTGCTCTTTTTAATGACACTGTTGTTTTTATTTCAGGAACCAATATATTCCAGTACAGACATTAGACTTCTCTTAAAAGAAGTACAGGCAGCACAAGAGACTATCAGTAAAATACAGGATATGAGACAAGGCATGATGGGAAATGCTTTAGTCAGTATCATGGATGAGGTACAGTAAAATATTATTGTTATTGAATAGCAAGGTTGCCTGCCATTAGCAAGGAGCCTTTTACAAATACTGTAAATCGTCCATTTTATTTGTCAGATTTTTCTTTAAACATTACACAAAAATTTTCATTATCAACATTTATCTCATTCTTGCTTTTTTATCACAATTTTCTGGGTGAAATATTCTCCAACTATTAGGTAGCATGAAATAGGAATAAAGCAGTAGTTTCCAATAAAATCTCATGTTCCAGAAACACATATTTCATGGCTGTTGCCTTAACCAATTCAGCCACAGAAGCATATGACTAGAGAGAGTCTTATTGTCTTTGCTTTATTTAAAAACTTCATTCATGCCATATTGTTTGTTTTTATTAATTCATCTTAAATTATTTTGAATTCTGAGATGATGTAATTTCATTATTGATTTTGACCAGTCTTTTTTTCATCTTATTGCTTTTTATCAATAATCTCTAGGTTCAACATCTGCCAATGTTATAGAAATATCAGGAAATAAAAATAAATACTGCCATTATTCAGGAAGAATAAATTCTACAAATTCTATCAATGGTGTAAACAAACAATATAGCAGTAAGTTTTGAAGTAGGAAAGTGGTAATAAATACAACCATTACTTGGAAAAAAAGAAATAGTGCCATTAATCAGGAGTCATAAATACTACTGTACTTGTTTCTCTGTAGTAGAAACAAACAATATGTCAAGAAGATTTGAAATAAGGATGTGATTGTATGTCTATAGATTTATGTTCTGTATAGCCATAGGCATCTAGTTAAATTGGTTAAGACGTCATTGATGAAAGACCATCTTCTGCGATAAAGAATTCCAGTTGAAAGTTATTTTTTCCTACCTTAACAGTTTGAGGACATTCAAATTGGAATATTGTAATAAAAAGCAATAATAAAATGAAAAAAAATGATCAAATGTTGATAATGGCACAAAATATTTGAAATATCATCCTCAGAAACTGATACTTACACGTTTTCTTCTTTCTCTTCATTGTTATCATCCTCATCTTAAAAGTTAATGATTAGATTTTATTATACCTGATTTAGACACACATTTGATGTTCATGTGATTAACAGATTAATTTCTTTTTATACTAATTGTTAATATAATAACTAGATTTTATGTGTAATATGTGATTCACAGCAGGAGATCTGACAGATCTAACTTGAATTTAATGTCAATCAGGAACCTTGATCTAAAAAGAGTTGATCTGTGATGACCCCAATATGTATTTGAATCACCCTAAGAGATGTCAAAGTAAGTTTTGTACTTGTTACCTCAAAAAGGCAAAATCCAACAAACCTTGAATGTTGAGCTAAAAGGTAACCTCAAAGCCATTATGTATGGAATCGGGCCTTGAATGTGTTGGTGGGTGGTAAACAAGGAATTGAACCTAGCTGAATTTAAGATATTGACATGCAGGATAACTGGATAACAGGAAGTTGCATAAATGACCAACCTATAAAAGGAAAAGGAGAACCCCTTGCTAGAAGATGGAACATTCAACTGACATTAATTTGACAAGTGTCCAGAAGTGAATAAACAGGGTTTTTTTGCATAAAGAAATTTTATTTCTGTATTCTTATCAGATGCTACTAACATTGCATATATGTTCTATATTCAGTGACAAGAGAAAAAATTTGATAAAAGTATTTATGGTAATATACAAGATTTATTAAATCATCTACAGTTGCCTAAGAAAAGTTTTTAGCCAGGAGAAATAAACTACATCCAATTTCAAAATTTAATTACATAATCCCTATTCAACATAAACAAAACAGTATTTGGAACTAGTATGGAGTAGGTCCTCCATTTGCTAGTTTCAGTGCTTGTATTCGATTTTTTCATGGATTTGATCAAGTTATCAACAATCATTTGAGCCATATTTTGCTACTCCTTTAACAATGTTGCTTTAAGGGTTGCCACTGACATGATTCTGGCTACATGCTCTCAAAGTCTTCAGTCAAGGTGCTCCCAAATGTGCTCTATTGGATTCATGTCAGGATTTTGGGCTACCCATAGCAGTGACTTGGTTCCTTGAGATTCCTTCCAGGCTTTTGCTACTTTGCTCATATGACATGGTGCACCATCTTCTTGAAAAAAGGTAGACGTTCTTGCCAATCTGATTGGTTTCAAATAGTCGGAGTAGTCCTTTCTCTAATATTTGACAGTATTTTGAACCATTTAACAACTCATCAACAAGAATCAGCTCAGATTTCCCTCCAAACCAGACAGCGTCCCACACCATTACTCCAATCCTTCCATGCTTCACAGTCACCTGCAGACATTCAGTGTTCCAAGCCTCATTCTGATTACTCAAAACATAAACCTATCTCAAATTTAAATATTGGCAGAATTTACTTTCATCGGACCAAATTACAGACTGCCAAAATTCATAATCTTTGCTCACAAATTCTCTTGCCCAGTCTATACAAAGGTTCTTTTAACCTCTGAAATCAAGGGCTTCTTTCTTGCAACTCTTCTTTAATAGCCTAGCTCTTTCAGAGTCTTTCTCACCCCACATGGCGACATTTCTATGCTGTTGGCAACATCTTTGATGCTCTGAGGGCAGTTTCTGATGACTTCCCTATTCAATGCCCTTTTCATTTGCTCAGACATGATTCTTGGTCTTCCTGAATGTTCCACATGTCATGCCCACATGGCCTTCTTCATTAAATTTGTTGACAATATTATTAACCATTTGATGATTAACCTGGAAAAACCTAGCATTTTCTCTATTTGACTTGCCACACTGATTCCATCCTATTATTTACACTTGTTGAAATTCACTAATTTCCTTACTTTCACAAACTTTCATTGCAAGATATAAGTCAACTATTGTTCATAGATGAGAGTAACTTTATACTAACACAGTATTGTCTGAAAAAGCGGTTATTAAACAAGCCAAAATTGTGTAATCAAGGGTGGCTAAAAACTTATCATATCCCACTGTAGATTTTACAAAATATGATATATCAACACTGAGTAAATAATGTGTCTTGGATTGAAAACTATTGGCTCCGAAAGATTTTACTGTTCATTCAACTGTCTCAAATGAGTAAGATCAATGGACACCATGGAAGAGATACAAGACCTCCTTAAAAATGACCATCATTTGTAGCATTGATTAACACCAATGGGCAGTACAAGTTGCTGACAGAGAAATACATCAAAATATAATCATTCAGAGTCTCTTTTTGAAAAAAGAAATACAAAACACAGTTTCAAGAACAGACAGAAGCAGACAATCTCTATTTTTGAGGAAAACCATAGAACCATTTTGGAATAAAGCATAGCCCTAAAATCTGAATTTCATCAGAAAATTGTCCTCATCCTACTTCTCAAACCTTCACCTGCTACTACCATGTTAGATCAAGCCAACCAATACTGGTTACATCAACCATCAATGAGTTTCCATTAAAAGTAAAACACTTCCAACCACCTAAATAATGGGTTTAGTGCCTATATCAATGACAGGTTTCCCTATGGCAGGGACACAAAAAATGATCCTGATCTCCCATATATGTGTTTCCATGTGGCACTTATTCATAGTGCTACATTTGTCTTTGCCTGTATCATCCTCAGGATGAAGGGTCAGTAATCTTCAATTGAATATCAGAGAGGATTGACTATATCCTCATCAAATTTCCCTCAGCCAACTTTCACATATGCTGTGACTTCAATGTTCACCACAAAAAGTGGTTAATCTATGAAAACCAATGAAGAAGATATTTCAGAGACTTCTCAATAGCATATGAACTAAACCAGATCATTGAAGAAACTACACGAATCGTTGATACAATGGGACAGCAGGCAAATCTGGGGGACACTTGCATTGACCACCAGGACCTCGGAGGACTGGCTGTTAATAACTACCTTCAGGAATTTACCTGTTAGGAAGGAATTTATAAAAGAGATAACCCTTCCAGTGATGCCATAGATGGAAAACTTATGCAGCAAACTTTTGTGTCACACCTTGTCAAAGGCCTTTAAGATATCTAATATCTATCTTCAAGATATCTTTTCAGATCAACCCTCTTTCTAATTTACATAAATGATCTACCTAAGAATATACGCTGATCATTTGTAAGCATCTACGCCAATGATATGATGATATACAGGTGCACATCTAAAAGTCTTGGCAATCAGAAATTGGCAGCTGACCTCTCTTTTGATCTAACACTAACATCCCAGTGGGGAGAAAACTTGCTAGTTATATTCAATGTCTCTAAAACCAAACTGGTTACATTCCATCACTGCCAATCAGACCCCGAACTACCACCAGTCATGATGAACAGATGTCACCACAAGGAGGCCCCATGCCTCAAACTCACACCTGACGTGAAGTGAAATTTCTATAAACAATCCATCACTAAAGATCCAGGTAAAATGATCAGCTCCTTGTACTGCTATCTTCTACCTTCACAAGAGCCAGATCAGATCAAAAATAGAGAACTGTTGCCATATTTGGGCTGGAGCTGTCCAGACCTCACTTTCCAGTCTTGATACAGTTCAAAAGCATTTCCATGTCTTTGTGGGAGAAGAATTATTTTCCACACTCCCTAACCTCTGTCTCACAGGCAGTATGTGGGGGAGTCTTTCACTGCTTTATCGCTACTACCATGGAAAGTGCTTGGACAAAATGCTTCTCCTGGTTCCATCAGGTCTGACCTTCACAGCAAGGTCCTGCCATGCCACTTACATAGTAACAAACCATACATATTCTTTCTGTATTCCATCAGCGAGAAATAAGTTCCACTCAAACAGTTTCTTATTGTAAGTCACTGCACAATGGAACAGACACTCTAGAGGATGTTTCCCCAATTGCTACAATTTTAACCTGTTTAACTCTAGAGTCAACCATTATCTTTCCTTCTTATCCCTATAAACTACCCCTTATTGTAACCCTCTACCTTAAGTGGCTCCTGGGCCTTGTACAGGGCGAACCATACTGTAAAAAAAAAAAAAAAACTTTCTTTGGTTTTTGTGATGACAAAGCTAACAATGTAAACACACACAATCTTACTATCCTGGCATTTAACTAAACAAAGAAGAAACAATTTTAAAAAGCCTTATTGCCCATTAATTTATATAATTCAGCAGGATAAAAGTTAATGTAAACATTAACAGTAGTCATATTATGTGTTGAAGCCTTAATTTTTTAATCAAATATATCCTACCATTTGATTGGACATTTATTTTATTTGTTGACCAATTATAATGAAGTTGTCTTACCAGGTTAGTTCTGTGCTGTTACATAGCTGAAATGTTTTAATTATGTTGTTATCATTCATGAAAACTGAAATCATCTAATTAATATACAAATAAAAATATAAAATTTACACATCTGTCAGTTTACTTTGAGATTCTTACTCTATGACTGGCAGCAAGTAAACTGTAACATATGGCCATTTGTTCTTCTCTTCATTATCTCTAAATTTTGTGTGTCTTTTTGCAAAGAATAAAACAATTCCTTCTTAAATAGATTAAAATGCACCATTTTTTCTATTCAAGTTTAATCAAAATGGCTAATAGACTAAATGGGCTTGATTTTCAAATCTATTAAATGTCTTCAAATCAAAGTTTTAAGTTTTTACAGTTTAAAAATAGAGATTCATAATACAACAGCACTTTCTTTAGCTATAAATCTTTGTTTCTTTATCTTAATTCTCCTATGGAACCAGTATTGGTCTGCTGTAAAGATACATTAATCTCAATACCATATTTGCTTATAAATTAGGATCTTTAATATGACAACATTTTTAAGGTATGTTACTGGTTGCAAAAGAATTAAGTTTCTCTCTTGAAACTATCCTATAAGAAAATTTATATTTTAGTTCCTATTGTTATAGATCATCTTTGTCTATAACATCACTTCCTATGGATCCATTAGTTTTATTATTAAAGTGTTATGAAATTTCTACATCAATTTTCTCCATCATTTTCTTCATCCTGTTCTTCCCCTAAACTTTGCTTGGTTGACTAGATTGTAGAAGACATCACTGATCTACCATTCCATCACCATGATGATAGCCAGAAGATTTTTTTTAAGTTTTCAATTTTCTCTTGAATTGATATTGACCAAATTCTATGTTTTCTGTCAACTCTTTCTTTCTAAGATGAAGATGCATTGCTTGATCTCAGTATAAGCAAAATAAACTAAAAATATCAACAAGGTCAAAGATCACAGCAATAAGATTAAACTGACTGCACAACAAGAATTTGCTATGTTATACTTCGTCACAATTAGATCTTATTCTGATTCATTCTGCATGCTGGCTGGATATGACCAGCACAGAGGCAGAAAACGAAATAACAAAAGTCATTTTCTACACATTGGGCTCCACGCACCATGTCCAGTCTACTAAGTGAACTCCAGTGGTGGCCAATCGCGAACGTTCCCACTGGTAAAAGAGATGTCCCTTAGGACTACCAGACTTGTTTAAAAGCAGACTCTGGGGATGACTAGGAACATTTGCTGTCTGGTGCAGCCACCGGCCAACATGAAGGGTGATGCTGCTGCTGTTGCTAATGCCACTATGACCTTGTCACCATGAAAACAGAGTTGCAAACCAACCATCATGCAAAGCACTACTACCGCCACTTTTGCCACCTTTACCACCACCACTCAAGATGACTGCACATTTCAAATACTGTTACCACTTCCTGGATTGACCTACCACCTCAGCTATCCAGTTTTGACTCAAAACAGCTCTACCTTGACTTGTTTACAACCCACTCCCTTCGCAGTTGACCCCTGTGACATCCACTCCACAGAACAACTCTACCTTGACTCATTTACAAGACATTCCCTTTGCAGTCGATGCAGTGACCTCCATTCCACAGAATAGCTCTATCTTGACTCATTTACAAGGCATTCCCCTCGCAGTCAACCCCAGAGACATCCACTCCACAGAAAAGGGCTACCAAGACCACGCCAATCTGATGTCACCCCATTTCAATACAACAGGTTGCCCAACCAACAAGATGACTTACAACTATGACCTTCATCAACCAAATATGCACCAACCATATTTTGTGACCTCACCCATGCAGTCACAAGAAATTGTTCACTCCCAATACTACACTTTCACCAGATTGCCATTCCTGTACTCCTTACCAACAATAAACATTGTTTCACTCTAATCCTCGTTATCCCTTTTTCTTGCTACACTTAATATAACAGCTAGAACATCATCATCTTAAAAAAATGTTTTTTTAACACATGAGGAGCAAAATAATTGTGTTTCTCTCTTGAAGCTATCCTACAGAAAGGTCTAAGACATTCTCTTCCTCATTGTTACAGATCATCCATCGCCACACCTTCCCCTTCACATCCTATGGCTTCATTAGTTTTATCGTTGAATTTGTATTAATTTCCACATCCAAATACATCATTGATTTTCTTCTTCCAGTGCTATTTCCTGCTTTTCCTCTCTCTCTCTCTCTCTCTCTCTCTCTCTCTATATATATATATATATATATATATATATATATATATATATATATAATTCTGAAAGTGGAGACTTTAGAAACCCATGCTTAAATTTTTATTTCACAAAACTGATACTTCAGTTTCATCTTATCAGACCAAGCAGTTTCAACAATAAATGGATTTAAAATTTTACCAGGCACAAAACGAAATATTTAACCATAAATTATGTTTTAAAATATAGATTCAAAATGGGAGAAGGAAAAAAAAGAAAGTGAGAGGGGGAGAAAAAGAGAGATATGTCTGTCTAGAGAGATATATAGAAAAGGAAACCATAGTGGATGAGAACAGGCAGGTTGACCTATTTCCACTGGATGTGAGAAGTGAAGTAGAGAGAGTATCTTCAAAGGAGAATAGAGGAAAGAGACAAAGGAAAAAGAAAGAAAAGAGGAAAAAAACAAGTGAAAGAAAGCAATAGTAAAACACCAACAATTACCAGTATTTTACTATTTTATTTTCTTAATCACCTATTTTTTAAAATTACACAGGTATTGATGTTGTAAATAACTACATGCATGGAACAGAAAATTTTTGAATATATTCAATTTTAAACACCAATGATTATCAATTCCAAATCATCTCTCAAATTTTTTCTTCCTTCCTTTTACCTTTGCTGATGAGCAGATGAGATTGAAAGTTCTTGGGAAAATAAAAATTATTTGAAAGAAAATTTAGGAATTTTTCTTAATCAATTTTCTACAGCCACCAAGAAATTAATTTGTGGATTTGAAAAGGATTAAAACTAAATAGATATAATATATCTAAATTATTTAACCAACATATATATATATATATATATATATATATATATATATATATATATATATATATATATATATATATCAAAATGCACCAACAGGTTTATCTTTATATTTACATAGATCAATAAAATATTGACTAACACATTCTTATCTTATAACTGACCTAATTTCACTCCAGGAATGTGTAGATACACTAGTTACTGATGCATAAATATTTGTTCAGAAACAAAAAAAAAGACAAATTATTATTATTATTATTATCATCATTATTATGATGATGATATTGGTGTCACATATTGACGTAGTTAATGGAAATTTTGTTATTGAGGCAGAGTGTCAACAAGACTCGACACAATTCCAGAACTTCCCAGAGAACCCTCACAATAAATGATAGCAGTTTTCTGGAGGCCTACAAGCTTGGTTTCAATTCCAGTTTTCTCTTCTATAGCTTCTTCAATTCCCTAGCCAGATGTTGATATTTTTTCAATCTCTTGAGTTTCTTTGATGTCTATTCTTGTATCAGATGGAACAGCAAATCAATAATTTGACATTTTCTATTGTCTTTCTTTTTTGTAACAATAAGGTCAGGTCTTTGTGCTTTAATAACATCATCAATCTAGACCAAAAAATCCCATATTAGCTTGTGACTATCATTTTCTACCATAACAATAACAAAACTAATAATCAAATAGAATAATTATAACTATAAACAGTAATAAAAGTTACATGACCGAGAGAAGATTCATTCTTACTGTTGATTTTATCAAACACAGCATTATTGAATTGAAAAACTTTACCTTTTCACTTAAAGAAAGTAACTTCCAGATTCTCTTTGGAAATGTCAGCATTGCTATTCTTGTACTTTGGGAATATTAAGTAAAACTTAAGAATTGCTTATTTTGGGGATTGACTGAAGGTAATTAGAAACAAAAATGGCAATGGTACATAAAAAATGAAAAAACATCCAATGTCCTTCAAAAGGTCTTCATCAGAAAAAAATGTTTCCATTGATGAAATTATATATATTCATTACTCTGCCTATATATATATAGTTACTTTGTTTTAATAAATTCATTTCGTTTTTGCCTTGAAAAAGTCCACATTGGATGAAACGAATTAAAGATGAGCGGATAGGTTGACTGAGAAACAAATTTTTCTTTAAAGGGTTGAACAAGTTACTGGGTAAGAGAAGGGTGATCAGAATTAAAAGAGTTACAGTAACATATCTAATAGTCATGTCATTTCAGATAGCAAAAAACATCATCACATTGTAATAATCATCACAATTTCATATTAATAATAATAATAATAATATCCAACATCAATAAAGTAAATTAAATAAATTAAAAAATTATAAAAAATTCAATAATTAAATAAATCAAGAGATAAATAAAGAACAATTTTAAAGAATATAGATAAGGATAAAAATAATAAAGATAATACTATCAATAATATTAATATAAAAATAATATTAATAATTTAAAATTATAAATGATGTTGGCAAGACGATCACATATATGACCATATATAGAAATGTGAATACACAAATACACAAATGTAGAATCTCTGTGATTCCGCAAATCTACACATGTACTTTTATCTACTATTCCACAAAAAATTGGTTCCCATACAATTTTTCTTAATCATTTCATCTCCAAACAAGGCAATAAATTCACTAAAATTACTAAGTATGAAAGAAAGAATATGAGAAAACAAAACATTATTAAGGAGAGAGAATGGTAAAAGAACAGGAATTAAGAAGACAGCTGATAATGGTTGACATTGCATTTAAGTTTTTGAAGATGAAAGTTGACTGGAAAGCAAAAAAAAAAGGGTTCCACAAACATGAAATGTAAGAGAAGAAACTGTTAGCATATAACTTATGGTTACATCTAGCAATTTCAACAGTAAAATAATAAGACCTAGCCACCAATCTAGTACCATACTTAAATTTGTAAAGTCAAGATACCAAAGTGGAAAGCTCACCATAACAATTACCATGAAAATATTTATAAAAAAGACACAAGGAAGCTACAGTACGACACAGCAGTGGGAAAGTTATTTTGACAAGTCAAGGGATATGAATCATTTTCACTGTATGTATTAATTGTCATTCCAAAAATGTTTTGTGTTGCAGCATACTTTGATATAGAATGGCTTGATAAATTTTGACAGATATAAGTCAACTATCCTACACTCCACCCCATCCTAATCTTCAAACTTAAAAAAGAAAATAATGTTTAAAGAAATCTACTTTCATTTTATATTTGTATAGATTGCATCTGAAGTACAACAATTGCCACCATCAAAGCTTCTACCCTGTCCCCCAGGACATGACAGCCCTCTAAACATTGATAAACCTAAATGTCATCCGCAGTCTTCTAATGAATGGATCAAACAACATGGACTAAAAGGTGAGTGTATTTCAGTAGTAAGACTCAATTTTAATGTATTTACCTACAAAGGATGAAAGTATTATTTTATTACTAGTTTCGCTCTGACTAATTATAGGAAATTGGAGAGCAGAGTTCAAATTCCAGTCAAGTTTGTTACATTCACTTACACACTTATGGAAAGGTATGAATCTGTCTCTTCTCCCCCAGCCCGTTATGGGTTCTATAGCAAGACAGACTGTGTCTTATAGCTTTGATCTACTGCAGAAAGAAATAGTAACCGACTGCAGGAAAATCTTCTGCCTAGTCAGTAATGAATCAGAAGAAAGGTGATCACCCAAGTGTGTTTTACATGTGGCACTTAGCTAATTGACTTATGGTTGATTTTTATCCCCCACTGACTTAGGCATGATGCATTCTTCAAACACCAGTGTGAGCTGCAAGAAATCAGAAACTAAATAGCTTTCTGTGAGGCTTGAACTCGTATCTCAAAACTCAGTAAGCCATTGGTCATGTATGTCACTTTAGTCACAGTAGTTACAGAAGTATATATTATTATTAGGTTGGTGCAAAAATAATGTCGTTTTCTCACATATGTTACTATGTGAGAAAACGACATTATTTTTGCACCAACCTAATAAATAGAACACAATTTGTAACCATTCTCTTGTTACTCATCTTTGATTTTCCGTAATAACTTGATTTTCTTACCGTGTAATTTTTTTCAAAGCCATGTTCCTTCAGAATGTAGGAGGTCATGGTTCTCCACATCTTCCTATTCTTTAATATGTGTCTTTTTGGAAAGATAGTGCATTGGTTTCCAATTACGTTCTCCATGGCTTGGAATTTCAAGTTGTCTTTTATCTAGACTGGCTGTCACACAAATCTTGAGAATCCAATCTGGCCTGCTATTTAATCCATAACTGGTGGGAGAAGAGATGGCTTCATGCCTTTCTCAGGAGCATTAGTGTGAAAGTGAATGCAACAGACTAGGCTGAAATTTGAACTTGGATCCCTGATTTTATTTTTTATAACAATAATCTTTATGCTACTTGTACATCCTACCTAATAATAGTAAAATTATTGTTTTTTAATTTTCAGATGAAGTATTTTCACTATTATTATTATTATCATTATTATTGAGTGAGAGAGCACCACACCAAGAAAGTGATGCCTGGGTACAAATATATGAAGCCAAATGCACCCATCATGACACCCAGTCTGGCAAGGGTATCCCAGGCACATGCATCACAACCAAATGTGCACTATATAGTGACAGGTTTTAATAAAAGCAACACATAACATTGCAGATAGGGTCCAGTTAGAAATACCTTCAAGTCAAGTAACCTAGTTGACTCAAACAGTCTCCAGTTGAGGGTGTTCCCAAGTAACTAGATGTGGCTCCCAAGTGACCTTGATTGCCTCATCCTCAAAATTAAAAAGAACAACTCTATCAACATCCGGCCAAGATGTCCTCCCACTACTACCACTTCTGAACCGAGATGTACAGGGTATCACCTCCAAGAGGCAATGCCAAAATAGTTAAGATCAGCGAACAAATAAGTAAATCTTTGCTACAGAACAGGATATTTACTCTAATCCATTTTAATTCACTGACAAACGATACTTGTTAACACCTCCAATCAATTAAGATCAGAACCCATGAGAGCCATACATGCTGCAGTATCAGTGGATTTAGTATTGTTATTATTATTATTATTATTTAAAAATCTCATTGAAAACTGTTTCTTAATTTCAGATTTCCACTATTTTGTTCTGGCAGTCAAAGATTATATTAAAAGTGAATGTGGTGATAAAAAGTAACAATGTCATGCAATAAAAACTAGTCTGTTTGTCTGTCTGTCTGTCTCTCTCTCTCTCTCTCTATATATATATATATATATATATATACATATTAAGAAGTATACATACTATTGCTTCAACATGAAATTTGTTGTGCAATTAATGTAAGATATTATGTATATTTCTTAATATATATATTAAATAGCTCTATTACTTAATATTCAGCACTATTTTTTCTTACACTAGAGAGTATTTATATGTATTTGTACTTGATCACTCACTCATATATCTACCTATATTTGTGAATAAAAGACAAGTGGAAAATCTTGTTTATTGTTGAATATTCGAGTAATCTTATTAGAAAAATATTCACTCTCTGGCAGGATTCAAACCTGCGTTCCTCTAGGGGGAAACCATCATTAGATCTGATATGCATTGACCTCTTGGCTACAGAGAGCCTGATGGCCAAGCTCAAATAGTGCTTTGAAATATGCTAAAATTACTTTGTTTATGTTAAGACAAGAAACCGAGCAGAGATGTATATTTCAAGAGTTTGGAAAAAGATCTTTGTTTAACTGGTTCTCCTGCTATATATCTCAAAATTCTCAATAAAATCCAAAGAAATGTCTATAATATAATCAGTCCTGACCTGGAATCTTGACTTCAGTCACTTTCTCACCACCATGAAGTGACTTCCCTGTCATGGCATTTACAACTAGACTGGCAAATAGTTCTCATCATTTTACTATTACGAGATGAACGTAGCCATGCCCAAGGAGTATACTTTGAAAATGATGATGGAAAGGAGATGTTACAATCAGTAATTTGTTTTCATGTTTAAAATTCCCAAAACTTTCAAATAGCATTTATATGTGTGTCTGTGTGTGAATAAACAATTCTTTATATTCACATGGAAAAGTGGCACCAACAAAATATTTTGGCACCAAAAGAAGAATTTTCTTTTATGATTAGCCTTTGGCTGACTGCCATGAAAAAACATCTTCATACATAGAACTTGACTTGGCACCATGCCTCCCACTGGCAAACAATCAAAGACATCTTAAACTTATCAACATTTGCTAAATTGCTATTTGGAAAGCCAACTGAAAATAATATTTATTATTAATATTCCATGGCTAAATTTTAAGAACCTATTAAATTAAAAAAAAAAAAAAGATTTAAACCTGCAGGCTTGTTTTCTGATATTTTCCTTGTTTCATATTGCAGTTAGTCATTTTTTTACAACATTTATTTGTTTATATCTTTTTAATCATAAAATACAAATTGAAACACTACGATGCAAAGTAGTAAATAGCATGTCATAACAAAGTTAAAAGACAGAATGATATTTGTCAGTGGGATAAGATGTGTCTTTTTAAACAAATATTTTGATACATGCAAATATCTGTCTATATTTCTGAGATGAGGTATTGTAATTATTTACATTATTCGAACTGTTGCCATATTCACAATGTTTCAGCCATTGCATGTTCCAGCCTTCTTCAGGTGATTGGAATTTTGAATTCAACACTTTATTTTATCCACCAGGGTAGATTGTTCTATTTCCATGTGCCATGCCTCTTCCAGATGTCTCAGTTATCTCCCTTTAACTCAACTCTCCGAGTTTTTGTTCACTCCTGCCATAGTCAGGTATTGAACTCACAACTCTTTTGGATTCACTCAATACTTTTATTCACTGGGCCAAAGATAAAGGACACATTGGTCCAGTGGATAAAAGCAGGTTCACCTGAAGTAGGCCGAAATGTACAACGGCCAAAATGTTGTGAACATGGCAATAAAGATGAGGACAACAGTCTGAACAATGTAAATAATGTAAATAACATGTAAATATGTTATAGAAAATCATCATTTATGTATTCAAAGCTTGATTGAATAAGGAACAAGTAAAAAAAAATCTTTATAAATTTGACATGTTTAGTTATTTTTTTTAGCTTCATTAAAAGAAGCTAAATGGGTAGTGAAATATGTCAAATTTATCAAGATTTCCTACTGTTGGATTTAATGCATATTCTCAACTCCTTCAAGGCTTACAGTATGATATGCAAAGTGGCCTTATATGAAATGCAAAATAGCCTTATAAAATCTTATTGAAAATTAGAGTCATTTAGCTTTCTAGATTTTTTTCTGATGTTTTATTTCAAACAGCAAAACAACTGGATCTCTACCAAGTCCTTGCTCCAAATGCTTATTCATACCGTGAAGACTATGTTCCTGTGATAGGAAAGGCTGTACAATCACAAGTACATCAGGTGAGTTATATTCTCTTTTGTGAGTATGTGCTTCTCTCTCTCTCTCTCTCTCTCTCTCTCTCTCTCTCTCTCTCTATATATATATATATATATATATATATATATATATATATACATTTCTATATGCCTTTGGATCTTGTCAGTACAGCTGAGAAGTGGGTCATAATATAGTCTGGGCAGCACACAACCTACACCATAGAGAGGTCACTCCAGTTTCACCACCAAATGACTGAATTTTGACTAAACAGGGTGCTACCTTTATCTTGCAAGATAAATGGATGCTTACCAGATACACATTTATTCCTTACTGTTTCGTACAACTCTTGAGTTTCATGCATGGGGTAATCATCAGGCACAAATTAAAAACTGACCATTGCAAAAAATTTTTAATATTAATATTTATAACCAGGGCCAGTACAAACTACCCACAAACTCCCTGACCCAGGGAGTGGGAGGCAAGCCTGATTGTGTGACCTGGGCACTGTTTTGTCAATCAATATTTGCTTTTTTCTACTTACATTTATATATGTTACAAATTAAACTATGCACAACTGATTATTACAGGATGGAAAATTTTCACAGATTTTGACGTCACCCTTGGGTCTATGCTAAGTCTCAAATAACACTATATAAAATTCACTATTTTTTATCCATAATGTTAACTGTGTTAAAATTATTCAACTTTTTAACAAAAAAAATCTCAAGTTGATGTTAAAAATTACCACAAAACATTGTTGGTTTATTTAAGATGAAAGGGATTGGGAGAGAGGAGAATGGCAAGACACTTGCACCAGCCCTCTTTATAACTTACTATTAAGATAACGGAGCAGTCCATTTTCTTAAAAAATAAATATTTTATATTTCTAGCACTCACTGTATACTAATATATATATATGTGTGTGTGTATATTTTGGGTGGTGTTCCTTTTTCCATGCTCTCTCTTTATCCTCCTGCTCTCTCTCTCTTTCTTTGATAGATAGATAGATAGATAGATAGATAGATATGACAAAAGTAATGGGAAATCAGTATGTAAAGGTAATGTGGCAAAGTTTAACAACTGTACCTGCAAAGAAACAGTTTATCAGAAGGATCGTATTTCCCTTGACACCATTATTATTGTATACTCCCTCAACAAAATTTGTTCTAAAATGTTATTTTTAAAATTTTGATAAAACCCAAACATGAGACTAGATTTATGCATTATCTTTTTTCTTTTTTTCTTTTTTGAGAATTGATGACAAAAGTATTAAACCCTATCCTTGTGAATAAATAGACTAATAGTGTTTTACATTTTGTTATCAATTCTCAATGGAAAAATAAGTATGAATCCAGGTGCTCGTAACCTATTTTAGTGAATTTATGTGGCAAGAGCAAGTAAAAAAATGCTCAGAGAATGTAGTTTTTTCAAAATTATAAATTTTGAAAAAAATTCATTAGTACTTATGTGTCTTTATAAATTTGCAAACAAAAAATTTTGTTTCCAAAGTTATTTCTTTGTAATATGGTAAATAATAAATATTATAATTTAATATATTAATAAATAATAATAATTCATTGTAGTTGGTTCACATATTTTTATAAACTTGCAAATATATATTATTCTTGTAAATAAAAAATCTAATAAATAAATAGTGTTTAATTCTTTTGTTATCAATTCTCAAAAGAAAGATAATGCATAAATCCAGCTTCATTAGTTTTGGTTTATTGTGTCTGAAAATGATGTGAATAAACATTGAAATAGTAACACAATCAACTTTTCTCATGACATGAACATAGATATCATACAAATAGATATTTAATAAGTTTATCTTCAACTAATTCAGGACCACAGTGGGACACTCTGTGAAGATTGAGCTCACTCTGATAGCGATAACCTGTGAGACTAGCTTGCTAATAATTGCTCTTTGGCAAGTGCTCTTGATAACCTACAAAGAACAAATTTATTAGATGTGGAGTAAAGCAGTTAAAGAAGAATGTAACTATATGACTAAATTTGAATTTCGCCTTCTGATGAGTCTCCATGGCCGAATGGATAAAGAACTACTCATGTCAGATAAGCTCCTAAAGGTACAAATGCAAGTTCAAATCTTATCAGATGCTAATTCTTCATTTTTGTATCCATGCTACTTATCTAATGGTCATAGAATGGAAAACCGACCTGAGCATTACAATAAAAAGATGAAAGAAAAACTAGTAAAAATTTCAGAACCATAGTCATTTGTAACCAGGACTACTACTACTACTACTACTACTACTACTATTACTACTATTATTATTATTATTATTGTTGTTGTTTTTGTTGTTGTTGTTGTTATTATTTTAAATTTCTTTTTAACCTGCATTTCTTTATAATCATGTACCAGGTCATAATCAATGACTTAGGCCAAGCAAAGGATGTGTTTTTTTTTTTGTTTTTGGTTTGGTCACTTAATTAAACAAAAGTCAGCTATTAACAAAAGAAACTTAAATGGATAAGCCTCTTCACAGGACATTGGCTGTGTTTGTTAGAATAAATATTATCATTAATATCAGCTCCAGGGAGGGGGCAGCTCCTCCCTTGCAGTACCTTCCCATTGCACATAGGAAGAATACTTCCTGATACCTGTCGTATCCCAATATCCTAAAGAAGCTAAGCAATTTTTACCCTCTTCTCCATGTAGGCATAGAGGTTGAAACCTAAAAAAAGGACCTTATGACCTTTTACGATACCCTTTCCCTTTTGGAAGTCAAGTAAATACCAATCAGTATATTTTTCAGCTACTTTCATTTCTGCATTCTGTGGATTATCCTCTTTATTGGTACTGTACTGTAATAAATGCATTGAGTTGCGCCCCTTTATTTGTCCTATGCTTATAAAAAGAGTGTTATGATAATCATAAAGAAAGAAATTAATGTTTCAAGTTACGTCTTTAAAATTTTAGAGATAATTATTAGCCTATGATAGATATATTCATGAGTAAACCTGTCAGGTACATCTGTGTAAAATACATTAGGAACTATCATTGGTAGACTTAATAAAAATCCGTATGATAGTCAACAAGTGTTAGAGTTCTTTTTATTGAAAAAGTGGAATATTATTTTGTTAGTTTTTTGTTTTGTTTTTTTTTTTGTTTGTTTTTTTAAGCATTACGCCCCGACCAAGGCGTGAAGCCACTGGGATGCGGGGGGTTGCAGAAGATTTGGAGCAAGAGCAGATAGGAGTGATAGAAGAAAGGATGAGGAGAGGGATAGTGGATAGATCAAGGTAACTGGAGGTGTCGATTGACATTACATTTGAATAGTTGGAGATCATAGCTCTCAGGGAAACAGTAATTGGGAAGGGTGTTCCACAGGCGAGAGGTACGAGGTATGAAGCTATTGGAGTAGGAGAGACGGCTACATTTAAAAGTTTCTACAGTGTAAGGTTGGGAGCGGGATGCCAGCCTCGTAGGGCACTTGAATTGGTGTTTTATTATTATTTGAATGATGTTATGAAGCAATTTAAGCAGACTTTTGTTTTGTTTTTTTGCTTAATAGGTTAGTCTTGACATTGTTACTCATTGTTTCTAATTTTGTCATTGTAATTCAGGTATATAAAAAGAATATAATATTTGAATTATTCTTCCTATATTTCTAATAGTCATACTATGTGCATAATATAATTAACTCTCCTTTATTTTTACTTTGAATTAACTCTAGTCTCTACAGCAGGTAAGTCACATGTACATACAAAGAATAACATTTTATTTATGAAGAAGTTGCCTAATCTATTTTTGTCAAAAGGCACCTAATTTACTTTTTTTTCTTTCTTCTAAAGTTTACCCAGGATAGGGCTCGAGAGCCACACAAGATAGTGTTGCTATTAAAATGGTTACGATGAATGAGATGTGTGATATGAAGGAAAGAGGAGTTGATAAGTGAAGATTATGAGGATTATAACTTACTTAGTATTTTATTATTTTGCTAAATACTATCATTTATATTCAAAATATTGTATACTGAACATTCCTGCTCTACATCTGTAAATTTAAAAAAAAAAACAGATTCCTTGAATTGGAAATTAAATAAGTATATTTTTAAAAAGATTTTTGACAGCATAGAAGACATTAATTACTTTCCCACAATTAAAACAATATAGTTATTAAAAACAAATGAAAGTACAATGCAGCTATCTAAAAAAAAAAATAGCTATCTATCTAAAAATTGTATGCTTCATGCTTATATGGATTTTAATCAATAACTTATGCAGTTCTTATGTTAAATTTGATTAAGATGACTATGAGGGACATTTAACTTCTTTGCTGTCAAAAAAAGCTGATGACTATGAAAAAATACTAAAAACAAAAGCATGTTTAAAAAGAACATAAGCAAAATTTTAACAAATATTTCTTAGTTTTCACTAATGTCACTTTTCTTTCTTTTAGAGAGCAATGGTCCAGTTTCAGTGGTATGATGGTTCTACCAAAAATGTCCATGTCGACATGGCCAAACTTTTTAACTACCAAAAGCAGCTTGGGGCAGCAGTCAATCTGTATGAGCAGAGAATTGAGTGGCTCTCTACAGGCAGTCGTAGAATCTTTGGCACCATTTCTGGCAAAAAGTATTCCACTCTTATTTCCACATCTTACATTTGTGCATCTTTCTTACTGCGTGCATCCTTCTTATTTTATGTGTGTATCTTTCATATTACACATTTCCTTATTCTGATTCTTTTTATTATTTCATGCTTGTGTGTGTATCTTTCCTATTATTAATATTTGTGCATCCTTCTGAGTTTTTATTTTATGGTTGTACATGTTTCTTATTGTGTGCATCCTTCATCTTATGTTGTTTGTGTAGGCGTTTTTCTAAGAAAGTGATAAGTAACATCCCCAAATATCAAAGGGACTTTTCTGTTTTTGCTCATCAAAAATTTGCTGTTACCAACAAAATTAAAGATTAAGAAAATCTATTAATTTGAGTTTTGATGAATAAAAAAAAATGGAAGAAAAAATTTGGTAAAACTTTTATAAATACATCTAGATTTAATATCACAAAGAATATTCAGTTACAAACTTAACATTAAAACTGTTAAGTACATGAAGTATTCTTAATTAATATCTAACAATGAATGAAAAGAAGATGAGGCTATTAATAATAAATAATTAATGATAATTTTTTTTAATCATTTCACTTCAAAAAAGGCAATAAGGCCACTAATTCTCAAGGGGTTACTGAGTGTGAGAGAATGTGAGGAAAACAAAACATAATTAAGGAGAGAGAACAATAAAAGAACAGAAATTAAAAAGAAAGAAGATAATGATTGATATTGCATTTAAATTTTTAAAGAGCAAAGTTGACTGGAAAGCAAAAAGCCAGAAAATAATTCCATAAGTGAAACATGCAAGAAAAGAAACTGTTAGCAAAGAACTTGTGCTTGCACCATGAGGCTCTGCCACTAATCTAGTAGTACACTTAATTCTAGGTACCAAAGAAGAAAGCTCATTAGAACATGAAAATATTTATAGAAAAGGCACAATAAAGCTATGTTATGGTGGTAGGAAAGTGACTAAATCCGAGAGGCAAGGTCAGGACCAATAACATTGCAAAATTCTTCTTAGTATTTTATCAAGAATCTCTAAATACATAGCAGAAATGCCAGAACAGATGTGACAGCAATATTCAATATCATGGATGAATGGTAGGCTTATAAATGACTCTGAATATTATGATAACATTTTACCATGATAATTATGATGATAAGATTCATTTATTTCTCTGATCAAAACATTTCAACTTATTCCCAAATTATTACACACATAACCTTATTCCATCAATAGTGCTTGTTTTCATTCCTGGCAATTTTCTCCTATGTCCACAACATACAAATTAATATAGAAACCCAGTAAAACATATTTTAGGTAAAAAATTGAAGATTTCTGTGTATTTTATCATTTTTTTCCCATACTACCAGAAATATTTAGTGTTTAGCTGAAACAAATGACTTGAGCTAAGTGGCAGGGTTAACAGCAGTGGTTTGTCTTAGGCATGGATTGTATGACAGAGACCATCCCTCTTTAGGTTGGTTTTCCTTATCCTAGACTGGTTGTCACTTCAAAGCAAAACAACACCAGCCAGTTCTGCTTTTTAACCCATATCTAGTTTGGGGAAGAGAAGGATTCATACTTACCCCAGGGCATTTGTGTAAAAGCGAACATAACAAACTTGGCCAGAATTTGAAATCAGTTCAGCATGATGTTTTTTTGGGGATTTTTTAACAGCTATTATCTTTCATATGGATATTATACTTTCTTTTTCCTTTCTGTCAGTCTAAATTAGTTTAATTTTCAGATTTAAGCTGTAAGAAAATAATGCAAACCAGTGATAACACAGGATTTCATTTCTCATATTTTCTATTACATTTTATTTATTCTACTACTTCATCAATTACTCCCTCTGTGTGTGTATGTGTGTGTGTGTGTCTATGTGTGTGTCCGTCCGGGAGCCCCTCATCCAAAACATAGACCTTACATTTTCATCTACAATGTCTTAGAGAGACTTCTGCCCACTCACTGCTGAGGTGAGATATATTCTATCGCTAAAGAAGTAATGGATTTTTATTTATTAATACAACAGATTTTATCACTTTAAACGTTATTTTTAGCGGATACTCATATTTGAGTAGACGCTTCGTTTATTTATTAAACAATATATTTATTTTCATCTATCAGGCTGAATATTTGAGAAATCTTATTAAAGAAAAATATCGGTTCTCGCCAGGATTCGAACCTTCATCATCCTCTGTAAAGGGAACAGTCATTAGATCCGATATGCTCTTAACTCTCTGAACTACAGAGAACTTTTCAACCATGCCTGATTGACTGTGTCCCCTCTACCCAGGGGGACACAAGTTTGAATCCTACTGGAGTGTGTATATTTTTCTTTAATAAGATTTCTCAAATATTCAGCCTGATAGATGAAAATAAATAAATATACTGTCAAATAAATACCCAAATAGTGGGTAAATAGGTTGTTTTCTTATGCATGTCAGCAGTCACCAAAATGTTGTGGGAGTTTACTCACATCATAACAGCAGAAATTAGCCTTGCGCTCATGGAGATAAAAGCATACTTGACAGAAAATAAAATGTACAAAAATAACAGGAAAGCATGGTAAATTGTATGTTAATTTCATACAATTTATTTGTATTTTTGGTGTGTATTGGTGTATGTATGTATTTTTTAGGTTGCAATTGTTTTATGGTACATGTGACAAAAGGGAGAATTTACTCCATAATATTACAAGGTATATCACAGAGAGAAGTTGGTCACATACCAAAGTTTGTGATGAAGAGAGTGAATTTAACGTCTTTTGCTGGGATGTCTGTATTTCCGGCAAGAACAGTTTTATTACATGCTGGATGTATTTTTATTATTTTTAATTTTTATATGATTTATTTTATACAACAGTTTTATGTTGTTGTTTATTATTTTATTTATAATTTTCATTATTATTATTATATTATATTATATTTTTATTTATTTACAATAATAATAATAATATCCCTACACCATCAAAAAATAACATTTAAAATAATAAAATGCCTATCTCTGTCACACAGTTCATTCCCACACTTGCAATCCAGATTCCTGTTTGTGAAAGTAAAAACAAATTAAAGGCAAAAAAAAAGAATAATAACACAATTTTCAGTTTCACACAATGTAAACTGGTATATCTCCAAATTTGGTTCTTTATAACATACCAGCATGGAATAGTCCGTAAACACTTAATCAGAGAGTGGGTGGCATAAAAGGAATTTCTTATGCTGAGAGACTTAGAAAGTAATTCAGACTTTTTGCTCAATAGTATGTTCTGCTGAGTAAATCCTAAAATACATGAATTTTCTTCCAGCCTAAAACAACAAAAAAAATATTTGTTTAAAAGAAAATTTAAAAAGTCTAGAGAAAAGAAAATGAAAAAGAAATTTTAAAAATGAAAAGCGATTCCATTTTATGCTGTTCAATGCAAAGTGAAATGAAGAAATGATTATTTGCATTAACTTTTTCTTATGAAAGGGAAATTATACACAATGTTTTATAAAATATGGTGTTTTTCAAAATAATTTTTTGAGCAAAACTTGCTTTGCATAAAATTATACTTCATTAGAAAAATGAAGTATAATTTGTGCTTTATAACAAGAATCTTTGGCATTTCTTTTCACCTAGAATAAAATAGCTTTGAAGGAGACATTAACAAGATGGTTTCCATTTTAGTATTGATTTTTTTAGTTTTTAGTTTTGTTTTTCTGGAAAAGAATGTAAAATTGGAAAGAGCAGAAAAGGAGAATTATTTCTTCCAGTTGATTTCATTTTCTGCTTTGTGCAAATCAAAGCCAGAGAAGTACCAAAAGAAAAGCAAAACAAAAAAATTCAAAAAGAAAGAAAAGAAACAGATCTAATTTAATAACAGAATAATTTAATGTAATTTTATAGAATCTTCATTCTTATACAATGCCAAACAATTTCTTTTTTTTAACAGATTCTCATAGTCTCACTTATCCAAACTTTGATTCTGATTAGGAAAATTGTTTGATGACACATCAACTCATACATAATTGTTTCATAGTTTTATTTTTTATATACATTCTAAGTTGGCATTTTTTATTCAAGATTATGAATTTAAACTTTCTACTTTGACAGAAAAACTTGATTGGTATATTCTCTATTTTGCTCAAAATTGATGTACAAGTTACAAAAGAATGTATATATATATATATATATATATATATATATATATATATATATATATATATATATATATAACCTGATGGTTGCATTTAAGTATGAAACACTTTCGCTGTTGGGTATTGACTTCAATGTCCAGTTATATATATATATATATATATATATATATATGATTTGTATATTCCTTTTCTTAAATGCTCTATTTTAAATACATATTAACTTATTTAATGCAGTATGATTTTCAAAATGAGCCTATTTTGAAAATCACACTGAGAAACATTTTGTTAATGGGAAATAATTAAAATAAATGTTTTATATATATATATATATATATATATATATTTAATCAGTTCATCCCAAGCTAGACAGTAATGCCTCTAAGACACAAGGGGCTACTGGGAGTGAAAAAGAATGAGAAATGAGAAGACATTAGAAGGAACCAGAAACCCAATCCTAAACAGGAAACAAGGAATAAATCTCTACTTCTGTTCAAAAGAAAGAGAGGAGTGTGAACCGAACAATAGATCCTTTCTGCTCCTATTGAGGAGAAAAAAATAAATAAAAAATTAGTCAATAAAATTTCAGTGTTGCAGTAGACTTTAGAAGGAACCAGAAACCCAGTCCTAAACAGGAAACAAGGGATAAACCTCTACTCCTGTTCAAAAGACTGGGGAGGAATGTCAACCAGATAATAAGTGAAACCTATCTACTCCAATTGAGGGAAAAAAATAAAAAAATAAATAGTAAATAAAATTTCAGAGTTTAGGCAGAGATGTTAGAAATATATAGATATAAAATTGTGTATTTGGGCAGCAATCCGTCTTTTTTGCAAGTTTCATTAAAGATGACTGACAAGGTACTGTGATTAAGTTTACTTTCCCCACACACACGCATGCGTGTCTGGAAAGTAATCCTATGCACACACATACACTGGATATTATACATGCACACACACACACATTGGGTACCATATGCACACGCACACACACACACACAAACACAAACATGTGTGTGTGTGTGTGTGTGTGTGTGTGTGTGTGTGTGTGTGTGTGTGTGTGTGTGTGTGTGTGTGCATATGAAACCCAGCTTAGAAAATAGAATTGTTTTTGATGCCCAAAGTAGTAAAAACTTTTGTATTATTTTTATGATGCAGAACATAGAAAAAAATGTTTTAAGATGTCCAGCAAAGAAAAAATATATTTTTATGATGCCTAACTTAGTAAGAAAAATGTTTTTATGATGTGCAGCATCATGAAAAATGTGTCTTTTTGATGCAGAAACTAGTAAAAAAATCTGATTTTATGATACCAAGCATAGTATAAAAAAAACTTCAGTACATTAGGAAAACGTCCTCCCTAATCATTTAAAGTTTAATAGTTTAGCTATTCATGACAGCATCTGCCATTAGAATATAACAATAACTGGATTTAATTCTTAAAAGCCAAAATGGAGAAAAAAATTTGAAGCTCTTAGTATAAACTTGGAGAAATACCAAAAATTTATGTAATATATTACAGAAATTCTCATGATTTTAAAATCTCAGTACATAATACATAGAAGAAACATTTAACTCAGGAAATACCTGGTAATTGTAACTATTAAAATATGATTATTGAGTTAACAATAATTAGTTTATTTTTCTTTCTGATATGAAAAAAATAAAGAAATATTTCAACTGTCACAAAATTATCTACTCATCCGCTAATGATTTGAAATTCGCTGACAACCAATATATATCCAATTCCTTAAAGAATTTCTTTCATTCTAATATCTATGAGATTTTACAATTCCTTTTTCCATTTATAATCTGAAAGACACCTTTGAAAATCTAATAATTTTTTATCATTTATTTGCCAATTTTTCATTTATTACCATTCATTTCTACATATTGCTTTTCAGTTTTTTACATGAAAATCTAATAGTCATAATCCAAAAAATAATTTTTAAATGATGTTCACGAAAATGTACTAAAAATAAATTTCAAAGCTCAAAACAAAAAAGTATAGACTTTGCAAATTAACTTCACTGAAATTCTTTTCTTCATTGAGGCATTTTTCTTCTTATGATAATTTCACAGACAAAATAGAACATGGTTTAATAATAATCTTTCTACAAAGACTACTGACTTTAGCTTAAATCAAATGATGCTATAATTTGTTTTCATTTAACATATTAGATAGTGATCAAAATAAACTCATATTCTGCTAGCATCAGTTTAAACTGACATAAAAACACTCAGTGTGCTTTGGACTACCATGAGTGTCTAAGGTGGGCACCAGGAAGAGCTTCATGCCTTGTAAAACCTTTGCCTCAAATCATTATGACAAATCCTTTGTCAAGCAGAACCCACCTTACTTTGTGCAAGATTAATCCTGGTCATGTTTTAACAAAAAAAAAACATGCCTATGTATGGTGATTTTCTAAGCATAGCTTAGGTATGGCACAAGATCAAAAGTATGGGGTACCCAGTGTGAATTGAACTCACTAGTCAGTTGTAATTGTTCTAACAAGACAAGCTTGCTAACCATTACAACACATCATGATGCCTACATACCTATGTATGTATATATCTAAACTATAATTACAAACCATAGTTTTGGAAAGTAAAAGTTTAACTGAAATGTGCTGGAAAAGTTCCAAGTTTTCAACTGCAATTAAGAAAAAAGACTTTAAGTCAAATGATCACAATATATAAAAAAAAGGTGTCTGTTAAACTTAAACCAGGAGGATATAGGTTTTAATAAGCATTAATCTGTTTGGAAGCTAGGCCATGGCAGATGGTTTGTTTGTTTTTTTTTTAATTTTTATTCATTTAACTTTTTTGCCAATGACAAAATAATGTAGTTAAACAAATGTTATAATCATCATTTTAAGTTTATATTTCCCTCTTTATACACTTATACCCAATATTATAATAATGCCACTGCTTCCTTTATCTAATATCTAGCCAGTATACTTCAAGTTTACGTTTTCCTGTTTATATTTTCCTTATTGTCTGTAAATCCTGCTTTTACATGTCTGTACATATATTATAAAAATTAAACAGTTATTCAAAAGAGTGTGGATTGCTGGATGAGTTTTAGAGACAGCTTATGTTTTATAAAATAGGTTATTGTAGAAGTATTGATTGATTAGAGAGAAATCTGTTCATTATGGAGGCTTTTTGTCTTTACTTTATCAGTAAAATTATCAGTGCATTTTATTTGCGATTGAATATTTTCTGAGATTGATTTTTGAAAATTTGATAAATTTTTAATGAAAATGTTTTTTGCTCCTTTTTAATGACTTCTCAGATCATTTCCCAGATATTATTAACAGATTATAAAAAGAATTCTGGTTCCAGTATTTACTGTTTGGGAATAAAAGTACTGAGAGATGTTAGAACAGAAGCTTCCATTACAGACTCCAAGTAGGATACATTGAACTCAGAAATATTAGATCTGTCTTGGTTTTCTTTTATCATTCCTACCATTATTATACTACTACACCAAGAATAAAAACAGAGAGCAAGTATATGTTTTCATCAGTGGCTCATTCATCTCAGTAGATTTTCCAAAATCTCCAACTTATAAATCAGTTGCTTCCATTGTTCACAGAACTGGAATTAAATATTGGAATAGAATTAGTGCAATCTGGGATTATGCTATTTTTTATTGGAGACAGCAGACAGTGTAAAATGATTCTTATATTATGCATGCATACATATATATATATATATATATATATATATATATATATATATATATATATATATATATTGTCAGTGTTGTTTTTTTTAAATAATAGATATATATTCATACAATATATAAAATAGCATTATACAAAATGTAAACAGATGTTTTGTGAATTTTCAATGAAGTGGTGTGCTGGCAAAATTGTAGCACAAGACTTAAATCTTCATTTCTTAACATTAAATTTTATTCATTCTGCTATTTCGTCAGTTTCTCCCAAGCTGTCTGTGGAGCAAAAATAGCCCTGTTGCACCCTGGTCCGATATTTATGAGAAATTCCTCACAATTCTCTTTGGGCAATTGTTGATATAACAATATATCAACATGTATCAAAACTCTTTCTCATGCCTGTGTTTCTCCATTCAGCCCAAGGTCAACCCCCAATTGCATACAGTTTTTTTAATGGTTTGGTATGAATTGTGTGCAATGTCTATTCTAGCATCATACTATAAATATATACATCTCTCTCTCTCTCTCTCTCTCTCATATATATATATGAAGAAAAATATACGGGAAAAACAAACAAAAACCCTAATATGCAATTAGACCATATTCAATACAACATGAAAAAGACGATAGACATAAGAGCAAGACCAATCCTAACAGATAACTGAAATCTTTTATAAGATCAGCGTTCTGTTTAAATATGATCACGTCGTCATTACGTGGGCGATGTTGTGAAAACATATTCCTAAAATTTGAGTATTTTGAATGAAAAACAAAAAGAATTTTATTTTGATCTAAAACTTATATGTACGTTTGTCGAGCATTAATCTTGCTGGAAAAGGGGAAATATTAAAGATATTAATATTCAAAATACTCAAATATTAAAGATATTAATATTCAAAATACTCAAATTTTTAGTTGGTACACATGTTTGAGTTGATATCTCTGTTTTTTTCTTTCCATTTTCTTAAACAGTGAAATTAATTTCAATCAGTCTAGATCAAGAAATCCTACTAAAGAATAATGTACCTCCTGAGGTGAATCTACCTTGAATTCTCTGATGGAAAAAGGGAATACGTGTTTGATTCCTGTTGTTAACAATTAGAAATCACTTATTATGCAAAATGAATCACATATTCCTAAGGTTTCAAATAATAAATTCTTTTTTTTTTCCTCATTGCAGTGTTATATTTCTTGTGGACATCTCCATTTACAACATCAATTATCTCATTCACATTCAGCATTCATTGCGTCGTCTTATGGAACAGCAACTTGCTAACAAAGCCTATTTCAACATCATCTGGTAAGGAAATGATTAATCTCTATACATGTGCATCCCCATCGTCAGTCCCATGTCTGGGTGTGCTCTTAGGGTCATTGCACAATTGAGACCCTGACTAATTCCCTCCAAATATCTGGGTTGAAAGCTGGAAAATGTATAGCATGTCTTGAGCAAGTAGACCTGGTGGAGCCCATCCCTCTCTAGGTCAACGCGCAGCCAATGTCTTCCAACTTGAAGGCTTGCTTCTGTCATGGACACATGGCCATTGATTCGATCAGGGGAACGCACCAGCCATTGACTTCAGTCTTGGAAACCCTCAGCCCAGTGATGCCATGTCATCAGCACACTGGTTGCCTACTTAGTTACAAATCACATTCTACCCCATTGTGCTAGATGACCATTGACCCTATAACAAGGGTCATCTGTCCTTTGAACCACAAAGGAAACAGATAAAAAGGAGTGTATGCTTTTCTTTATGAACAATTGAATGATAAAATAAAAAAGAAAAAGGTGAAATGTTGGATGAACTTGGACATAAATTTATCAAAGAAAGCTCAGAAATGAATGCACTTTTTTGATTTTATAAATTATTTTCTCTTTTAACTAAAACTGCATTTTTGCTGTTTTTTATCTATAATTTTTTCTTTATTTATATCTGCATGCCAAAATAATTTTGAATGGGTCCTAGTTGTTCATCAGATAATTTTGATATGCTTGGCATATGTGAGTAAAAATATTCAAATAATTATGAACATTAAACCAAGCAAATAAAATAATCAAAAACTGTATATTTCTAAATTATGTTTATTTAGTACATAAGTAATATTGAAAAGATTGTCTTTTTTTTTTTTTTTTTTTTTTAAGCATTTCACCCCAAGCAAGGTGGGAAGCCACTAGGATGCAAGGGGTTACAGAAAATTTAGAGCAAGATCAGATAGGAGTGATAGAAGAAAGGATGAGGATAGTGGACAGATCAAGGCAACTGGAGATGTCAATTGACATTACACTTGAATAGCTGGAGATTATAGCTCACAGGGAAACAGGAATAGGGAAGGGAGTTCCACAGGCGAGAGGTGCAAGACATGAAGCTATTAGAGTAGAAGAGATGGCTACATTTAGGAATTTCGACAGTGAAGGGGT
Organism: Acanthosepion lycidas; assembly: GCA_963932145.1. Taxonomy (NCBI): domain Eukaryota; kingdom Metazoa; phylum Mollusca; class Cephalopoda; order Sepiida; family Sepiidae; genus Acanthosepion; species Acanthosepion lycidas. Next base: position 35,995,008 of record OZ010581.1, on the reverse strand, counting down.
GAGAGTGGGATGCCAGCCTCGTATGGCGCTTGAACTTATGATGTCTGAGAACTAGCGAATGCATCTCCTCGGACCAATTTCCATGGAAGTATTAGGTTGGTGCAAAAATAATGACGTAATAATGTTGTTTTTTGACGTTACGTCAAAAAACGACATTATTACGTCATAATTTTTGCACCAACCTAATATTTGTAGAACAGACAGAGGGAGGCGACAGCACGTCTGTGAGAAAGTGACTGTAGACGAGACGACAGAGCAGGGCCAACTACATTGCATATCCGCCTCTGGAGCCTATCAAGAACCCCAAGGCAAACAGAATGGGCACCAGACCATATATGGCAGCAATACTCCATGCAAGGGCGAATTGTTGATTTGTAGATCTGGAGGATCAACTCCGTGGAGAAAAACTTCCTGGTGCAGCTCAGGGAGCCAACTTTCCTTGCGGTGGATGAAGCAATTGACTCAATGTATTTATTCCATCTCAGGTCAGCAGTCAACGTGAGACCGAGAAGCCGCAGAGAGTTGCGCGTCAGACATTCTAATGGAGGGAAGGATCTCTGTGGTGATTAATAGAGAGCAGTTTTGTCTTAGAAGCATTGAAGTTGACCAGCCAACTCTTGCCCCAGTTCACAATCGATTGGAGGTCCTTTTCGAGACGCACGGCCAGGTGAGATTTGTCAGAGAGACTAGATTTGTTTTTGAGGCAGGAATAAGTTGTGGTGTCATCCGCGTAGATGCCAACTTGGGAAGTTATGGCGTCAGGAAGGCCATTTATGTAGATAAGGAATAGAGTGGGGCCTAGGATGGAGCCTTGAGAAACACCTGCGTTCGTGGGATAGGAACTGGATGAGAATCCGTTGAGAACGACCTTCAATTCACGGTTTGACAGGAATTATTGTATTAGGTTATATAATCGACCCGTAATGCCATAACCCTGGAGCTTGCAAAGAAGGCCGGCATGCCAAACCCTATCAAATGCTTTGGAGATGTCTAGTGCCACGGCACGGGCTTCCCCATTATTTTGAAGAGCTCGGTAGACAGTTTCAGTGATGGCCATAAGCACATCAGCTGTAGATCGGGCAAAGCGGAAACCATATTGCTTGTCTGAGAGCAGATTATGGGATGTGAGGTGGTTTACCACCTCGATATTGATTAGGGCTTCAAAGACTTTGCCGAAGAGGGGAAGGAGACTGATAGGACGGTAGTTGGAAGGGTCAGAGAGGTCGCCGGAGTTCTTGAAGACAGGAACGATCGAAGAGGACTTCCAGCAGTCAGGAAAACAAGATTCCTTGAGGCAGTAGTTGTATAGTTTAGAAAGGGCGGGCCAGTTCAGACGCGCTTTTCTTCAAGACAATGGCTGGTATCCCATCTCCACCACTAGCTTTGTTGGGGTCTAAATTGGAGATAACGCCCAGTATCAAAGATGTGGTTATGTTTAGTCCACTCAATATGGCCTCAGTTCTAAAAGGGAAGTCGGGTATGGGTACACCAGAAGAGTCGAGCGTCGAGTTGAAAGAAAATTTCCAAGCAAAGCATTCAGCCTTGTCGGTAGAGAAGGTCAGGACTTCGAACTGGTTGAATAAAGGAGGTATAGAGGGTTTGCAATTGTTCAATACGCTCCTGCAGAGACGCCAATAATCTTTGGAGCCAAATTTGCAAGATGCAATACATTCCTTCATCCGAGCTGCAAATAGTGACTTAGCATCATTGAGGACACGCTTTCACTCGTTACGGGCGGAGGCAAAGAGATGTCTATTGCAGTCAGACATGTCGCTACGGAATAGGTGGAAGTAGTGGTTCCTATGGGCAATGACGGCTGAGCAAGCAGCGGAGAACCAGGGGGAGGAGCGCAACTTGACCCTATATTTCCTTGATGGGATGAAAGCGTCGATTCCAGCTTTAACCCAGGAAGAGACCTCAGAAGCACATTCTTGGACGGGGAGCTTAAAGACTCCATCCCAGGGGACATCGCGGAGGAAATCACGGAACGCGTCCCAGTCAGCTCGTTGATAGTAGAACGAAGTTCTAGTGGTAGGAGGTTCTTTATAGGAGGTGGAGTTGAAGAAGATGTTAACAGATACTACTGCATGATCAGAGTTACCAAGAGGGCAGAGTTGTGAGGCGCTGCAGGATTCGGGGATGGAGGTAAAGCACAGGTTGAGAAGAGAGGCTTTACCTTCCCGGTTGAAGGCAAAATGAGTGGGGAAGTTAACTATCTGTGTGAGGGAATGAGAGATTGAAAAATTGACCGTTTGAATGCCTGCGTGGTCAGTAGTAGCATTCTTAAGCCACAAGGTGTGATGGGCGTTAAAGTCACCAAACACAAAAATGTGAGCAAATGGGTGGAGTGAGAGAGCCTTGTCTATGCTGTCAGAAATGCTATCGAGTATTTCACAGTCTTGAGAGGATGGAGAGCGGTAAAGGAAGAAGAGATAGCTTACCGCATTGAGGAGAGAGAGTCGGAGACACATGTATGACTGGTCTGGCGATTCGAGAGAGAACTCTCTGGCCAGAGGGAGATGTTCCTTGACGTAGACACCAAGACCGTGCATGTGAGTTAGAGAGTCTTTTCTGAGGAGAGGAAGGTAGCCGGAGATCGAGATCAGAAGAGGGGATAGACGAGACAAGGTTTGTCTCACAGAGAGCCAGTATATCTGGGCCGTTTGCAGTGAGGAAAGATTCCAGACTGCAGAAGTTTGTCCTAATGCCACGGATGTTGGAGAACGAAATGTTGAGGGGTTTAGGTGATTTTTGAGAGGCTGGTTTAGGGTTAATCTTTCGGTTCTAGTAACACATGTTGAATTTTGTTTGTAAGATGAGAAGGCCCGAAGTAAAAGAAACAGACAGTTTCGACCGTGACACGGGCAGAGAGGAGTTGGCACAACCTGCATCAGTATGTGGCCTCAGGGCTGCCCACCAGAGGTGACTGCAGGGACACCTTTCCATGCGCGACATGGCACTACAAACACCCCGGTATTATACAACTGCTGATCAGAGCGGCCACTCAAGACACTACGCAAGAGTTAGGGCTCCCAACTACCAGTCGGAAACAGCAACCAGAGAACTGTCAACCGTGTACCCTCAGAATGAAGAGGGGATGCCACAGACTGCACACATCATGGGAGAAACAGAGCTGCAGTAATACAGAGGCCGGAGAGAGAAAGAGTACTGGGAACCCCTTCCTAGACAAGAAACAAGGTGTAAGCCTGTACTCATGTCCAATAGAAGCGGTAGAAGGGACTACCTACTCCTATTACAGATAACACAAAAAAGGACGACAAAAACAATGGGAAGGATGTAGGGGGAGATAACAAGCAAGGAGTCTCGGTTCACACTTGGCTATACCCAATCACATTAAGTTTTAACTTAGTATAAGTACCATTGTCTATTCTAAAAAGAAATTGAAAATAAGGTTATCCGGATTATAAGACATTTAATTTTCCATTTTTCCTAATTTTTCTTTCGAACCAGGATTTCTTACTAAACTATCAAATAAGGGAGAATCATTGGGACAAAATGTCTTACTATGGTAGAGCACATTGACAAGTGGGGGGAGAGAAAAAAATAAATTTAAAAAAAAAAAAAAAAAAAAAACAAATAAAAAAAAAGAAAAATGTAAATGGGTTTCTGCTAGAGCAAAACTATACTCACACGAGGCAGCAAGTGGTTGTCTGCTTTCTTCCTCATGATGGTAACTGAATGTATGGCTTACCATATGTCCAAGCGTCGACTTGGTGGGGGGGGATCAACGGCCAATCCTCCGCCCTCACCAAATAGTAGGCTTGGGAGATATGCTTTCAATAAAATTTAGAACAGGAGAAAGAAATGGCGAGAACAATTCCAAGTTCAGACAATATATCAAGCAAAAAGATACTGTTACAACATCATTAGAATACTGACGAGACACCTTCGCATCTAGCCAAAGACATTTAATTTTCCATTTTTCCTGATTTTTCTTTCGAACCGAGATTTCTTACTAAATCATAAAAAAGAAAGGAATTTATCAAATTTGAACTGGATTTATATGTGAAGTCTTATGCATGCTGTAACTAACTAGGGTGGAAATACAAACAAATGTATTAATATCTACTAAGCCTGGCTTAGTACAGCACAAAAGTCAAATGGTAGAAACAGAAAGAAAGATTGTGTTGTCGCAATCTTCTGAGTAGTGAGAATCTGACGACTTTGAAAGTAAACATCCAAAATCCTTGCTTTTACCCCAAATTAAAAACTGACCTCTGGCTCAACTATCTCAACCACTAAGCAGGCCTGAAGGTTATTTGCTAAGATCAGATTACTCTCTGCATGATACCATAGAAATAGTGCAACTAAGTTCACTAAATTTTTCCGTTCTCCCTAAATGTGTAATATTTAGTTCTAGAGGTCACATTCTCCCAGGATACACGCCAATATTTGTTCACTAAAGAGTGGTAGGACCAGAGCATTTTCTTGTGCCTGTAGCCTGCCAAAAATCAAAGCCAAGAGAAAGAGACAATTAAACCTGACTAATGATTGATATAAGAAAGAGCAATACAAGTACAAAAGAATGTATACCTATGTTTTATAGATTATGCAAAAGCATTTGATAAAGTGCCTCACAATGAACTGTTAGAATTGCTAGGTAATCTTGACAGTAATGGAAAGGATATTAGAATAATCCAGAACTTACACTGGGAGAAAACCACCTGCATATGGATAGAAAATGAATTCAGTAAATATACAAAAATAGTTGTAAGACAAGGATGTGTCTTCTCACTGAACTTATTCAACTGATACAGTGAGATGATTCTGAGAGAATTAGAAATCTTACCAGGGTTCATTATTGATAGCCACAATCTTAGAATTAATAACATTAGATATACAGTTAATAGAGTGCTGATAGCAGATACAAAAAAGAAACTACTGGAACTCCAACAGAAGGTAGTAAAGGAAAGCGAGAAAAAAAGATGAAACATAAATTGTAAGAAAACAAAATGTATGGTTGTCAGCAAAAGGGATAGCCCAACATGCAAATTACAAATTGGTGATGCCAAAATAAAGCAAGTACAAAAAATTAAATATCTAGGAAACGCTTTAACAGTGGATGGAAAATGCGACACCAAAATCCAAAGGTGTATTGGGATAGCAAAAAATGCCTTCCAAAAACTAAGCAAAGTATTAAGAAACAGGAAAAATTTGTTAGAAACAAAGAAAAGTGTATTGAACTGTTATGTAATATTGTTCCTCCTATATGACAGTGAATGTTGGAAAATTTCATCACAGATGAGGAAGAAGCCTGAGGGAACAGAAATGTGGTTCTACAAAAAAATGCTAAGAATACCATGGACTGAACATGTGAGCAACAACAAAGTTTTAGAGAAAATGGAAACAAAAAGGACATATGATTATCATCAGAAAGAGAGGGCTGAAATTTCTAGGTCACGTAATGAGGAAAGAAGGCTTAGAAAATTTGATACCAACAGGCTATATTGAAGGCAAGAGAGACAGAGGGAAACAGCACATAACCTTTCTAATGAGCTTTTGTAAATAGTTAGCAGAACAGGGTTTAGGAGAGATAGCAATAAGGCAAAACTTACTAAGAGTTAAAAAGGACAGGAGAGCCATGATTACCCACCTCCTGAAGGGATACAGCACTTAGAAAAAATCTATCCTGTTAGAACCAAGCTCACAACCCAATAACATTTATCTCTAAGATGAGCTTGCTAACCCATTACTTATGATAGATAATCATTTTGTGTAGGATTGCTCTTATATGAAACTTCTTAAAAATTATTAAAACTAAAAAAAACAATAATATTAGGATTAAGACTGTTAAGTAAGCAAAGAAAATGTTACATGATGTCCAGCGAGAGACACCAATTTTTAAATGGTTCAACTTTATGAATTGATATAGATCAGTGCTTATTAAAACTATTGTTAATACAAAATTTAAAAATCTTGCTTTATTTCTATCTTTAATAATTGATAATCCATTGTTACATCAATTATTGTGGCATACAAGTGATGAGAATTTTTGTCAAGACATCTGGTAATGAGACAAAGTAAAGGAGAACTAGTTCCATGCCTTTCACAAGGACATTTGTGCAAAGTGAAGATAACTGGGCCTTGACTGCAATCTGTAATCAGTTATTGGATTTTACTTTCTGTGTTTCATTATCCCAGGGTACAAAGTAAGAATATTTATAGCTAATTATATAATATTGTAGTTCCTACTCATTCAATTTCTTCATTGAGACTGGAGTTGACTGACACTTATTAAAATTGAGGAACCAAGATTACAGTGTATGTTGCCATTGTCATTTTCAGTTTTGGTAGCAATGCCTTAGCATGGAGCCCTATTATGAAGAAACCCACTAAAGAAAACTTGCAGGAAGCCTGGAGGTAAGAAGTCAAGTATTTATCAAATATATTATAATAATTGTTTTTTCTTCTCCTAGTAATCCTTGATCTTTAAAATGTCTTCTCTGATGAAATCAGACTGGGATACATGTTAGAGGTTATTAACACATGCTCTCCTAGAAGAAAGACACACTGACAGAATTATTAATTTGGATTAAAATAACATCATTTCCTTGTCAATTTGAAATATTTATTAAACGATTTTTCAGGGTATTCTTGCAATAATACTGAGGATTATTACTTCTTTTTTTTAATTCTATGACAGATGGATCCTAACTTGGCAATGTAAAGGAAGTCGTAATTTTCTCTCTGCACTGAGACTGGCTGTACAGAATGAAGAAGAAATAAAACATGGAATAAGTATGTTTCTTTCTTATTTTGTCAGTTTGTATATAAATATGTGTGTGTGCATTTCTACATCCAGTAAAAAGATTCTGATAAAAGTATTTAGATGCTTACAAATAAAAAATACCAAGATATCTTTTTTCTTCATTCTTACCATAATTTGATTTTTTTTTTTCACAAAGATGAGAATTTGACCTGCAACCAATTTAGGTCCTTCTGCTACTATTACTCTCTTATATTGCTTTTCTTTCTTTTCTTTTCATCCGATTAGAAAACTCTTTGTAGGAACATATATAACATTCAGAATTATAATTTGTTAGAATGGCATGGAGGCCGAGATATACAAGTACTGATTTATAAGTTTGTACTTAATGTGCATATCTCTGCCTCCATTTCTGCCTTGAGTACACTTGTTGAACAAAGCAAATTCAATCCATCAGGTATTGATCTCTATCAGAAAATATAAAAAAAATTACTGCCTTTTTTATTCATTAACAAAATATGTTTATCTTCAATTGTCTTTCATGTTATAAAAATGTTTGGTTGTCTCTTGTGTTATATCTGCACATACACTTAAGACTGATATTTGATGTGACATATTCAGTTTATATTTCTTTATGTATTCACTTTTTTGTTTTACATTTTTATGAAAGGCAATTGCAAATAAACCATCATTCAATACACTTACAAATGACACTTAATTCATTTTAGACGCAAAAAAGTATATTCAGATTATGTTTGTCATATTAAAAAATGTGCTTCCATACAAATCTATACATCAGACCAATAGACAAAATGGAACAAAAAACGTCTTTGTTACACATTTCATTCTTTGAAACAACTTCTTCAGGCTGACAATGATTTTATCGATGGAGTCATATATAACGGGGCTTTAGAGAAATATAACAATGGCACTTATATTTTTTTTTTTAAATTTAAAATTGTAACCAGTGTTTATTGTATTTTTTCCCCTTCTGTATATATAAGACTTCATTGATAAAACCATTATGAAGGAGAAAACATGTAACATAGTATTTTTGTTCCATTTTGTCATTCAATCATCCACTATTTTTAACAGTGCAACAATCTTTTCTAATAATGCAATTCCTTTTCAGTAATTAATAAACATGGAACAGATTTTAACACAAATTACATTTTATTTTATATGACACAAAATAAATGACATGAATGTTTAATACTGAACCATACTTCCTTTCATTATATTGATCATGATTACATTATAATAAATCTTTTGACATCACCTGGGATTAACTTCTTTTCCATGTATCATGCAGAAGCCATGTTTTTGCAACTGTATATAGTCTCATATTACACACTTCTCATAGACTGCAAAAAGTTAAGAGATCTGATAAAATGTCACTTAAGAGAGATGTTGAATGGTTTGTAAAAAGAATAAAACAGCAAACATTTAAGTATAGCATAAAATATCAACAAGAAGCTTTTTAGTAGATTCTCCAGGTAAAAAACAAGCTTGACATCAGTTAAATTGGTGTTTGTTTTTTGTTTTTTGTTTTTTACAATGATGTTCACTCAGCACAAGACCTAAGAGCCACTTGAGGTAGAGGGTTACAGAGTAAGTGACGTAATGGGGATATATGGGGACAATAATGGTTAACTCTAGACTTGAACAGGTTAAAAGTGCAGTAATCATCCTCTTGGGAGTTGATTTCACAAAGCAGCACTTCACTAGAAGAAGCTGAACTTTTATCTCATGAATGGAATACAAAAGGAATGAGGGTGGTTTGCTACAATGTGCACAGAATGGCAGATCTTAGCCTTGAAGGTTAGAGTTGGTGGAACTAAGGAATGTAGTTTGTTTGAAAACTTTCCATGGAAATAGAGAGCAGAGATAGTGTCTTAACAATCAAGCAGACTAACTCAAATTATTTTTCTCAACATATTTTTTTGTCAATTATTACCTTTTTATCATTTTTTATATTTTTAAAAAATATATTATTTAAAATTGAAAGATTGTTACTTATTTAGATTCTGATGATTTACAAAATCCCAAAGAGCTTTACCAAATAACAAAAACCACATCACCTAAATAAATTTCAACAACAAAATGAGTAGCACATCTAATTAAAAGAGAAAATAATGATATAATCAAAATGTTTAGTTTCCACACTTCCAAAAACAAATGCTTAGGAAAGAAACTACCATCAATATTAGAAAGAGCTATAGAATTTAGTGGACTCAAAAAGTCTAATTACCTGAAAAGCTGATTTATGAAAAAGATTTTATGAATTTCAATGGACAGTAATATTAACTGTTCAATCAATGAAGACCAAATGTTTTCTGTATGGAAATGGTTAATTTTACCTTTTGCTTTATATTTTTTTGTTTTTCAATCCTAATTTGGCACAGAAAAACTTATTTTCTATCCAATCAATTTTTACTTTGCTGAGCTGGCCCTGGGATCCTACACACAATTATAAAAACAAATTGAGACAAATTCTCTCATATGAAAATGCAAACAGAACATTACTACTTAGATGTTTTCAAGTCAAAATAACAAACTAAGCCTAATAGTTATCTGTTTTTATGTGTGTGTGTGTGTGTATAGATAGATAGATAGATAGATAGATATTTACTGAAAAAAATTATTTAGTCATTAAATATGATGGAAATTTAAGCTTTCTCTTCAACCAACTGGACCCTGACACATGAAAGATCACACAGAAAACGGAAAGAATCCCAAAAAAGATTATCAAAAGAAAAATTCGCAATGGCATATATATATATATATATATATATATATATATATATATAAGATTGTGTTTGCTAGGAAACAGACTCTTGAATCTGGGTATTGATTTCAATGTCCACTCTTATATTTATGTGTGGTCTGTCCCTGATATTGAGCACTTTAACCTATAAATATAGCATATGTTAAAACTGTATTTTATCACACACAAACACACATATATATTGCATAGGCCAATTGCTTTGTCTTTGCTCACTCTCACTTTAGGGTCATTTATTTGTTTGTCAGATTTGTGTCTACTGTAAAATGGTATGTGCAAAATTATTTAATTAAAGCAATGGAATCGTTTTTAATTTTTGCTAGTACTTTTCAAAATTTTCAAAATATACTCTTAAAAAGATCAACATTGCTTATGTCCCTTTATATATTGCTTACCTTCCTTTACATCTAAGCTGTGATCTAAATGCTAATCTGATTGGCAGTTTCAAAGGAGAAAATTATTTAATTTGAATAATTCAGCAATTTAGTTATAAAATTATTTATAAAGATAAGAAAATACCAAATTGGAATTAAATAACAAAACAAAGTTACATTTTAAAATTTGATATTTAAGTGTTATTTAATAATTGAGACCTGCTAAGATAGGCAAGATATAAGACAAGGCAGTTAAAAAAGCAATAAAGGTGCATTTATTTTGTGTCACATATTTTATATATTTGCACACATGGATAGACAACCAACTTTATACAGTTTTAAGTGGATACAAACAAACTTTGAGCTTTATATATCAGATGAAGGTATTTTTTAATAACTCTCATTCTCTATCATAATGTCATCTGCAAATCTCTCAAACAAATGACTACATATAGCAGAACAGAACAAAGAAAAGGTAATTGGCCATGAAATATTATTGAAAGCATGTCACAGTACTTTCACATCTCAGGAGGCAACCTAACACTTTCATATCACATTATGTTGTAGTATAGTAGGAGTAGGTGGGATCATGTTACCAGAAATAGCCAACAAGTACACAACTTCTGGCTGCTGATTATGATGATGGATGCTGGAGTAGCATTGAATGTCTTCCCAGCTAAATATTTGCCTCATATATATATATATATATATATATATATATATATATATATATGTATTTAGTTGAATGGATATGAGTTTGTAACTGTCAATTTCATGCTTATGCGATCCTCAGACCTGAGTTTGTCTGTTGATCGCATAAGTGTGAAACCGACGGTTACAAACTCATATCCATTCAACTAAATATGTTAGCTCCATCACTGATATTGAGTGCTTTCCAATAAGCACCGCACATATATAAAATATATATAGAATTTATTTATATATATATATTGTTGTGGATTCCGCATGAAAAATCGGTCTCCAATAAATAACAAACGCAAGTATTTAAGCTAAGAAATAAAATGTATTTACACAAAATACAAAAGGTAATGCTGTTAGTAAAATCCAGGAACACCGATTAGTATTAATCAAAGATCGCTATATACAGTCTCGAAGTAAACTTCCTTAGAGTCAGCCGTACTTGTAACTGACTTCTAACGTCAACTCAATCACAGTGTCTATGTACTTTCCACTCTGTTTCTCCACCCTATTCCTCTGACTCTGATGAGCAGTGTTAGGTGAAATGGAGGTGACCATGAAATAAGTTGCTCAAACAATTATTAATTGACTATTGTTTCTCATTATCTATTGAGCACATTCTTAACAAAAATTCTGCTGACCTTAAAATACCTTAAATTCTAGTAATTTTTACATATTGTGATAGGTTTTATTGATTTGTATTATTATTATTACATAATTTGTATTTAAGCAAATGGCCTTCATTAATATAAGTTGAATTAAAGATTATAAGCATGTTATATTGTTTACATTTTTTATTCAAGTTTTCTTGTTTGTAAATGATGTTGATTTCAAAAATTCTAAGGAACATAATAACGTCTACAGGCTTCATTCACTCCTCTTGATAATGGTAAGAAGTGCTAGATCTCAAATGTTTGGACAATATTTATACTTCAGATATTCTTTGTCTGATATACAAATAAGAAAAGTAAATTTTTTCTTTAAATTTGAAATTCCTCACCTATGGTTGATAATAATTTAAAAACTGTTGACCAGATTATTTTTGAAAGATAACATTTTTATGGCAAGCAGTCTTTGCAATTAGAGTGCTCAACATCAAGAGATAGAGTATTAAGAGTAATAAATAAAATTAATCGATATTTAATTTTATTTATACATACATAGATGTTTTTATTACTTAAACATATTTGAGAAGATGCTCCATTTATTTATTAAACAGTATATTTATTTATTTTCACCTACTGACCTGAATAATTGAGAATTCTTATTAGAGAAAAATATGCACTCTCAGGCAGGATTTGAACTTGTGTTCCCCTTGGGGGAAACTGTCATCTGATGTGCTTTGACCTCTCAACTATAGAATGCATCGATAACCAAGCAAACTTGAATAGAGCCTTGAAACACAGATTTTTCTGACTTTGTGAGGCAAAAATAGATGGTGATTTTCCTATTAATGGGTCAACTATATCCACAAAGAAGTGACTGAGAGAGTGGCACAAAGCACCTTGGCAGCTAACAATTGGCCTGAGAAGAATTCTGTCTTTGTGAAGTTTTGGGGAGACCATATATGTGAAGTAGTTTGCTATAACATTCTAACAATTGCCTGTATGTCTTAAGTGGGAAATGGTCCTTGTTCTTAATTAAGATCTGCAACAGTTTTCTTTCTGTTTTCTGTGCACAAATGACATACTTCAGAATGGGATCAGATATATATCAACAAGATGAAGGCTTGTCAATGGATTTGCCATTATCACCAGTAATGGCTAACATATACATGGAATACTTCAAGAAAATGGCATTAGAATCAACATCACTAAAGCCAACTCTATGACTGAGATACATAGATGACACCTTCATACTCTGACTCCACCAGGAAGAAGTTCAGCCACTACTGGGCCATGTAAACTCATTAAGATCATTAATACAGTTCACAATCGAGAGAGAAAACAACAACAAAATAGCATTCCTAGATGTACTAATATCTTGAACAGAGGATGGGTTCAAAATATCCATATACCACAAGCCAACATTCACAAGACAATACCTCAAGTTTGACTTAGACTCCCACCGCCCATACAGTGTAAAGAATGGAATTGTCCACTGTTTACAACAGTGAGTAAAAGTCATAAGTGACAACACAGAGGCATATGAACAAGAAATAGTCAATATAAGCAGTACACTATAAGGTAGCATCTACACTGGATACATGACAGCAGCCCCAAAAAACTGGGATAAAAGTGTACAAGATGATAATGACACTCAGAAAACAGCCTCGGTTTGCCTACCCTATGTGAAGAGCTTATTGAAAAAGTTACAAAAGATCATATAACACCAGGTCAACCTTCAGGAGTGATTCAACACTATGCAGATATCTCCTTCAAGTAAGACCACCCATAGAGGAGAACATGATTAAGGACTGTGTGTACACCATCCTGTGCAGTTGTGACAAGAAATATAAAGGAAAAAACAGGCTGCCCCCTTGAGATAAGACTGCAGGAATACTGTAAGGCCATAACACAAAGGGAAAAAGAAGAGTTAGGCATCGCTGACCATATATGGAGGGATAAAGGAGATCACAACCCTCTGTGGGATGAAATTGAAATAGAGAATGTCACTGGAATATACAAAAACTTAAGAAATCAGCAAATCTGCTTGGTCACAAAAATCTCCTAAGCCAGCCAATACAACATGGAAACCAGTAATATAGAATGTTAAAAAAACAAAAAATTGTAATATGAGCTCTGATAAAAAACGGTTAAAGACATTAGGTTGATAAGTTCCAAAAATTCACTCACTCATGTCTCCAAGGACACATGGCTGAGTGGATAAAGGCGTTGGTTGAGGGATCCAAAAAGTCACTTGACCTAAAGAGTTTTGAGCGAACAAAGAGTTGAGTTACTAAAGGGAATGAACTGAAACTGAGATCCCAGAAAGGTATTGTATGTGGAATTAGAACAATCTACCCCCATAGAATAAATAAGGGTTCAGTTCAAAATTCCAATGCATATCACCTGAAAAAGGCCAGCGTGTACAATGGCCAAAATGTAAATATATATATATGTGTGTGTATATGTGTGCACATGTGTGTTCAAGCATATACATAACGGATGTCCCAATCTAGTTATAGACACAATTTGCCTACATGTATTTATGGATGGATCAATATACATACATACATAGTTGGGTTTCTTTGTTTATTTTTTTGAGGCACGACCGAGATAATTTCACACAAAGCAAGGTGGGTCCTGTCTGACAGAGGATTTGTCAATGATTTGAGGCAAGGTTTTACAAGGCCAAATGCTCTTCCTGACACCCAACTCAGACATTCAGAGAAATCCAAATACACTGAGTATTTTTATTATGACATCACCCCTAGGAAGATTGTCATTCAAGGCTTGATACTCCATTCTAGCCTTATATATATATATATATATATATATATATATATATATATATATATATATATATATATGTTGGTTCCTATAAGAATCTCATCTGCCCTTTGATAGGTCTTGTTTTTCATTCCGCTGGGTGACATGCCACTCTCCTCACCAGCAGAAAACTGTGGGAACTGGTTTAGATGCCAACATACATACATATGACAGGTTGTTCTGGGTTACATGTTACCAGTAGCAGGCCTAAGCCTGACCTGACCATAAATATATGAGCAAAATTTGCCATATCATCCAATCATTCTTCATTCATTCTAAATTGCTCAGATTGATATTTTTATTTCTTGGATAAGAATATAAGTCCAAAGACTTTGCAAAATGGTGATAATGATTCATCTCAGAAATTCATCTCCAATAGTTAAATTTTCCTCACCAGAATCTATCTTATATATTTATAAGTCTACTATTCATCCATGCATTGAATATTGCTGTCCCATCTGATCTGGTGCTTCTGCTATGTATTTAGAGATGCTTGATAAAATCCAAAGAAGAATCTGCAATGTTATTGGTCCCAACCTGACATCTCTGCTTCAGTCACTTTCCCACTGCCATAATGTAGCTTCCCCTGTACCTTTTCTATAAACACGTTCATGATAATTGTTCTGATGAACTTTCCTCTATGGTACCTAGACTTTACGAATTTAAGCACAGTACTAGATTGGCAGCAAGGTCTCATAATTTTACAGTTGAAATGACTAGCTGTAAGTTCTGTGTTAATAGTTTCTTCTCTTGCCCTTGTATAATGCTCTTCCAGTTTTTTGTTTTCTAGTCAACTTTGATCTTCAAAAATTTAAATGCAATGTCAATTGTTATCTTCTGTTTTCTTAATTTCCATTCTTTTATTATTCTCTCTCCGTAATGTTTTTCTTTTTCTTATATTCTTTCACACTCAGTAAACCCTTTGCATCTTTGTGGCTTTATTGCTTGGAGGGGAATGATTAAAAAGAACAATAGCTAAACTGCTTATATTCCCTTTGTTTTTCAGATCCTGACAGTCTTTACATATTCACGAGTGGAGTACCTGACCAGGCAGAGGATATTTGTGTTTCCTTTATTGAGGAAAGTTGTGTTGGGCTGGGAACTCAAGTGCATACATCTCTTTTCAATGTGGAGGACTATGACAAAAATGGCGCCATACCTGGCAGGTATGCGAGTATTACAAAGACTGCAGAATGCCTACGAAATATGGCTCACTGTACTGGAGGACGTTTCCATTGGTTCCGTGAAACAGGTTAGAAATTCATAGTGGAACTCATTCATGGATATTAAAGATGACACTGTTGTGCAAATAATTAAATATCTGTAAAAATTCTCCTATTGTATCGTTAAATATTTGAGCTTAACAACTTTAACAAAATATTGCAATAACAATCATAAATATGAATGCTGGTCGTTATTTTAAGAAGTAAGGAGGTACAAATGAAAAGATTTGAAATTTTTATTTCACTGAAACAGACATTAAACACTTTTATCTTTCTTTCATTTTCTCACTGAAACTAAGTAACAGCTTTGATATGTCATTTGTCTTCTCACACTCTAAACTAAATAGTCCATTATTTATGAGGTATTAGCAAGAGACATTAAACACTTCCATCTTTCTTTTTTTCACTGATATGTCTTTTCACATGATCTAAATGGAATAGTCCATTATTTATTGGCAGGGCATAACGGTCGTGCAAACTAATGAAGGAATGGACAAGCACAATTATTATATGATATGTAGATAATTTGACGACAAAAATGGAAAATAAAATTAATAAATGAATCCCATCCTGATTTGAACATTTGACCTGAAAGTAAGCGGACAAGTAACATATCAATTGCACCAGCATTCTGTTGCGTGACGAGCAAGGTCAAGTTAACCTGTAAATAATAAGTTAGGCAATGTACACAGATACTACATTGATCCAAGATAGTATTGGCATTCATTATATAAATAATCGCATCCTTCTTGACAGATACTCTGCTAGTTTAAAAGGTTTATAAATTTTCCATTGATATACTCTTTCTTCTTTTATGCACTGTATCCCTTCAAGTCATTGATGATCATGGTTCTCCACAACTTCCTGTCTTTTGTATCCTTTAGCAATGTTTGCTTATTTACTATCCTTTCCACTCCCTGATCCACCATCCATTTACACAAGCTTACTTGCTGTTTCCCTCTGTTCCTCAATATGTCCTGTGAGTATCAGATTCTCCAAGCCTTCTTTCCTATTGGGTTCTAAAAATTACAACTGTCTCTCTCTCTCCCTCCCATTCTCTCTCCCTCTCTCTGATTTTCAGTACAAATGTACTTTTTGTTTCAATTTTCTTTAAAACTTCCTTCTTACTCGCATCCTTCTGTAAGACAACATTTCTGTTGTGTCAAGTGTCCACTTCATCTGTAAGGAAATTGTCCAGCATTCACTGCTATATAAGTGGATTGATTTTACATAGCATATCAAAGCATATCAGATCTAATAATAGTTCCCCCTAGAAATATATAATTCATGTACATTTATATCTTTTAGACTAACATATATAAATCTCAATTTTTAGTATTAATTTTAGTTTAAAATCCCTATTATTTTTATCATGACTTACTTGTTGATACAATAAGAAAACATACCATTAAAAACTAAAGGTTTTCTCCTACACTTAAATGTGTTAATATTTTAAGAAAGGATATATTTTATTTTTATAAATGTTTCCCTTCCAAAAACAAGATGATTGTATTTATTTCACTTTCCAGATAAATCAATATTTAATTTTGTAGTTAATTGACATTATTTAAAATACCAGAACAATTCTTATTTATTATGACATTTTCTGTATTTACATGTTAACAGGAATTATCGAAAGTGATGATATTCAGTGTATTGTGTTGGAGATTGAGAAGGCCTTGGATTTTTCAAAGAAATCCTCTATCTTAACAAAAACTGTAAAAAATAAATACCAAATGAAACAGGTAAGAGAATCAATATAAAGAACTCTTATGGACTTATTTTTCTAATACTTCAGTATACTTCTATTCTTATTTATACTACTTAAATTGTTTGGAATGTTGTCCTCATCTTCATTGCCATATCCATAACATTTTGACCATTTACGCTCCAACCTTCTTCAGTTAAGTGGAATTTCAAACTGAATCCTTTATTTCATCTACTGCGGTAGATTCTTATAGTTCCACGTGCTATGCCTCTTCCGGATGTCTCAGTATCATTTATCTCCCTTTAACTCAACTCTCCAAGTTTTTGTTCACTTCAGCTGGACAAAATAAAGGGTTTGAAATTCCAGTCACCTAAAGAAGGCCAGAGTGTACAATGGCCAAAACATCATGGATATGGCAATGAAGATGAGGAGAACAGTTCAAACAATGTAAATAGTGTAACTAATTACAATACCTAATCTCAGAAATATAAATAGATCTTCCATTCTTATTAAAAACTTGGCAAAGTTTAACCTACAAAAAAATGAGACTGCTATTACTGTATACCCACTTGACTCACTCACCAATGTTTACTGTTTTAAAGATATAAAATCATTACTTCTTTACTTGTTTTAGTGCATCATTTAATTTACAATTATTGTCATGTGAATCAATAGTCAGTGCATTATTTAAATAATATAAAAATTGTTTAAATAATTATTCACTAAAACAAGTAAATTGTTTAAAATGATGCACTAAAACAAGTAATCAAGTAATGATTTTATAGCTTTAAAACAGTAAACATTGGTGAGTGAATCAAGTGAGTATACATATAATATCTTTCTCCTTCTTGTACTCCTCTTTCTATTCAGCTCTGCAAATGCTTCTTTCTCCAATTCAGTCCTAAAATGATTTGTCTCTCCATCACAAAAACACTTTTCTCTCTATTTTGCACCAAAATAACTTTTCTCTCTATTTAACACAAAGGACATTTCTCTGTTCATTCAAAATAGAAATAATACGTTTTTTTTTCTTTTACTGCACATTAAAAATCTTTATCTATGTTTGTTATCATCAATTTATTATTTCTGAGTATGTTTTATACAATTCCACTTCTCTCACTTAATGATTAACACCAAAATATCATACTTCTCTTTATCTCTTTTATGCCCTATAGCTTCTCTTCTAGTTCGGTAATATAACACATTTTCTACTTTGATGCTAGAATGTCACCTATTATTACATACAACACTAATAAACCTTTATTTTTATTACATACTATAATACTATTCCTGATGTGCACAACAATTACACGAATCCTTTCAATATCCAATACTACAATATCATTGCTTTCCATGGATAGTATTATTTTCATGTTTTTTTTTATTTCAAACAAGACAAAACCACTTTGCTTGCTATCATTCTATTGCAGTCATTCTTAAACATTATTAATTCTTAATTTCCCCACCCCCTCAAACAACAAATTTTACTTATCAACTGAAAATTTCTGAGCCCAACCCACTTCCAAAAATCAGCATTTCAATGGTTAAATGATTTGGGGAAGAATTTTTTAGCCATCCAACCATCTACCCCCACAAACACAATGTATAATAGATGGCCAAAAAGATTAAAAAAGATTCGCACACAGATCCACAGCTGGGATCATTTAGGAAATAGTAATAAACTGCAGTTGTGAAGGATAAACGCTGACAGGAAGGACTACATATTCACATATAAACAGGGATTTTTTTTTCAGTTATCCTATCAGAAAAAAGATGCATTCCATATGCTATGAAATATGATGAGCATTTTTTGTGAGATTAGTGGAGAGTTGGTTACTGCCCTCCCATTAGACTCCAAACAATGTTTTCTGTGAATGTTACTAGAAGAGGCAAAAATTTTGAATTAAAAGTAAATGAGGCTAATGTACAAAGCTAATATCATCAGCTGGAAATATGTTTGAACCTTGTGTATAATCTTAAGGTCTACAAATAGTCCCAGTACCAAATAACTAGACCAACCACATTATTAGGTTAAGAGTATCAATTACCATATAGTATCCATCGTAATAAACTTTATTTTAAAAAACAAGATAAAAGCCTTTTACTTGTAAAGGCCAAATGAAATTTAAAATATTTCCAGTATTCAAATATCTTCATTTAAATATTTTGTTTTCCAATTGTTACTGTTTTAAGGCTGTCACTTACAAATTCTTTTTATGACTTTTTTAAACAGAATCCCAGTGACTCTAAGCTTCTTTTAGCTCTACCATCACCTACACCAGAAAGAAGAGCTGTGTCTTGTGTCCCTGCCATGTTAGATGATAGCAGCCAGGTGAGAACATTATGGAGAACTTGTAAACATCTTATTTTCTACACTGTATAAAAATTATAATTACTTTTTTGGTAATATTTTCCAATATTTCAATTTGATATACAGATATATTTAATATCTGAAACAGCTAAATATCCCAACTTGATATCATAATTACAGACAAACTTTGGATTAGATATTTCTTATGTTAACCTCATTTCAAAATGATTAGAAGGGGGATAAAAGCTAGTTGTAAACCCAAAGGAAAAACATTGCATTATGTGCATGTGTGTAAATATATATAAGAAAAGTATTTGAGTAGGAAAGCCTTCATATTAAACATAGAACTCATTTTTTACAGAAGGAAATGCCAGTGAGCATCCCAATACTCAGCAACAAGTTCCTGCAAGTATAACTTATAAGGTCTATCTGTGTAATTGCTTTATATTTTTCCAATTTTCAAATAGGTTCATGTTTTTGTTCTGTTTTGTTTGAGTACTTTCGATTGTCTCAGTTATTATCAAGAATTGCATGTTGTCAGTATGGTAGACAATATTTTTTTGGCTACATATTAGCATTTAAAATGCTACATTTCAAATTTAAATATACATCCCATGAAGAATGTTTTCACAGTGCTTGACTATACTGGAAAATGAATGTATCAGATATTTTATACTTATTATTTTATATGCATATTAAATATGTATATTTAAAATATCATCTCCTTTAGTATTTAATTTAGGTTGTTTCTATTGTATAACAATGGCCTCTGTAATTTTTAATCTTTCCTTGCCATGAGTGTTGTTGTCGAGTTACCTCCTACTAATTTTTGAAACTGCTACTAGGAGACGCTCTCAGAACTACAAATAGGTAGGGACATTCTCTGTCATCCTCTTTTTTCTTTTTTCACTCAGGGACAGTAAGATGTAGGTCAAATGAGGAAAATGCTTTCCCCACTGGGAACACATACACATCTTTCACTTCATTTTCTCTAGAACTTTCTCCTAAACCAAGCTATATGCACACAAACAATTCACTAGTTTAAATGTTTTCTTCATTCATGTTCATTGTTTTATAACATGCAACAATATTCTTTTGTTTATGTATACCCTTGTTTTGTTAATACATATACATTATCATTTATTCGTGCATATATATTTGGTTCTTGTTTCTTTACATTTATTTACATGAACTCACATCCCAAGTCTGCCATGTTTGTGGGGGGCATTTCAGGAGACGCATGTGTTTATTTCTCAATGCATACACCAGCCCACAACATGGGATAATATTCTGATATTGTCTACTTATATTTGGATTTTTGTGATGTGAATATGGAAAAATGGACAAATTGCACTAAGTTTCAATAAGTGACAAGTTAATATACAAGAGAGAGTGATGCTTGTGTGGCCAATGTAAGAACTTAATTTTTTTTTTTACTGATATTCGTGATGCAATTTGACGTTCTGAGTAATTATTAGATTAGTTGTTTCAAACTTTTTATAATAAATGATCACAAGTTATTGTGACAAAGGGTTTGAGCAAACTTATTCAAGCTGGTGATCATGCCAAATAGTTAACTTTCTCTGTAAGATCTGCTCAGAATAAGTGGCTCTGTGAATGTTGAAGAATCACAAATGGGTCTGAGCAGGCAACTGGAGCAGATTAGCTATTCTATCTTAGCAGACAAGCATACTCAGAAGAAACTAGTGGTCAGCCATTATAGTAAATGATAAAGATGTTTATTGCAATCATTATATGATATGTACTGGGGAATTATATTGTAATGTCTTTTTTATCTTGTTTATAGTTGAGATGCATCTAGTTATGACAGAATAATTTAATGGTGTTTTTATTTTTATATCTGGATGGTTGTTTGCGTTATTTTTTCCTGTGATAATAAAATAAGCACATCCCATCTTGCCACTACAATAAAATAAATGTTTTCAGTGCTAAGGCTGAATTAGTCAAATAAAGCTTCATAAGCTTCTACTTAATTTCCCAACCATATTATCAACAACCAAATTACCTTAAAAAACTTTTGAAAAATACTTTGCATATATAATCTCTCACTGACACACACATGTGTATATGTTGTTTGTATATATATATAATTTCTATACACACTGTTTAAAGTAAGAATAAAATTGGACATCCATTTAAAATACTAGTATCCACCATAATAACATTTGAAGTAATAAAAAATGTCATTAAAAATAAATCCATTTATATTAGGTTGGTGCAAAAATAATGTCGTTTTCTCACATAGTAACATGTGAGAAAACGACATTATTTTTGCACCAACCTAATATATATATATATATATATATGTGTGTGTGTGTGTATAATTACTATAAACATTATTTTTAGTCGCGTACATGTGTTTGAGTTGCTATCCCTGTTTTTTATTTTCAAATACAGTGAAATCAATAACAACTGTGAAGACCTAGGAAAGAAAACTGATTTCAAATTCAAATATTGCATGTATTAGGTTGGTGCAAAAATAATGACGTAATAATGTTGTTTTTTGACGTCATTATTTTTGCACCAACCTAATATCATATAAGTCATGTCAGATTTACAGTTTGACACAACTGTAAAAGGAAAAATGAATATATTGAATATTTTCATCAGGTGTAGATTGAAAACAGCACTCATTGTGTGCTATTAAATATATATATATATATATATATATATATATATATATATATATATAAAATTTGTGTATTTAGGCAGCAATCCTTCTTTCAAGCACATTTCATTGAATATGACAGACAAGGTGCTTTTATTTAGTTTTTAATCCAATTTCTCATGCGATCTAATATTTTTTTCTTTTCAGATGATAAATTATATAAAAACTGTCCGAATGTTCTTTTTATCCAAGCACTTTCGGCTGTACATTTAGCCATTTTCAAAGATTAAATATTTTAACTGTTAAATAAGAAATAGTTTGTTGCATTGTTTTCTTTGTTTTTAACAAAATTTTCCTAATATTTATAAAATGCTTTCATTTTTCAAAACATGGTCAGGATATCATGTCCATGTTCATAGTTGATATTATTAAGTGTTGGTTTTTTTATTTTTATTAATAAAATTTATTTTTAGCCTTTTTTTTTTGCATGTTGATGATGCTATTATATTTGTGTTGTCAACAAGTATGTTATGAATAGTGTCTGGTAGGTCTCCATTAATATTTAAATGAGATCTAATTGTGCTATGGTCAGAAAAGTGTAGTGAGTCTGTGTGTCAAACATATAGTGTGGCCTATATAATTATTTATGAATTTTGATTGATCAGGAATACAATTCTTTAATGGGAATTTAAATATAATATATATAAAGGGAGATAGAGAGAAACATCTATATGTTTACATATATTTAAAGAAAGAGATAAGAATAAAAAAAAATCTACTCCAGTGCAGTGGCCTATAGAGAAACCAATGATAATGAGTTCTTTCCTCCCTGTTGACTTCATAAATATTTTCTTGTATCTAAATTTGTTCCATATAAAACCTTTCTGGGTTAATATCTCTCTAGCTATCCAAACCTGCTTTGATCTGTTCAGTACCTGACAGCTCAATATAAGTATCTCCATATACTTTTGCATATATATATATATATATATATATATATATATATATATATATATATCTGGTTATGTTGTGTGTGTAAAGAGAGAGAACAGAAGAGAAAACAGTGTAAAAATGAAATTACAAGAAACAAAGAAGCTGATTAATAAAAAAGATGAAATATAAAAATTCTTACTGTCTGTCTTCCTATTTTGTTCTTAACAAATTCTGATGGATTCTGAAATATCTCTTAGTATTATCTCTGCATGCACAGATAAACATGCACACACACACACATATATGCTTATATACCTACTTCTTTGCCATGCTCCTTTAGGATGTTGATCATGGCTCTTCCCAATTTTCAGTTCTTTGTAGCCCTTAGTACATTTTGTTGTTTTGCTATCTCTCCTAAATCCTATTCTGCCATCCATTTACACAAATACTTTAGATAAATTATGCACTGTTTTCCTCTGTCCTTCTTGCCTTCAATCTGTCCTGTGGGTATCAAATTTTCCAAGCCCTCTGAAATTTCAACCATCTCTTTCTAATGTTAAGTATAAGTGTCCTTTTTATTTACATTTTCTGTCCATGGTATTGTCCAGCATTCACTGCTATATAGACTGACATTACATAACAATACAGTATTCTTTTCTTTGTTTTTAACAAAATTTTCCTAATACTTTGCTTAGCTTCGGGAAGGCTTCTTTTGCTATCTGAACGAGCCTTTGGATTTCATTGTCACACTTTCATTCATTGGTTAAAAAGACTTTCCAGGTATTTAAATTGTTGTACTTGATTTTGGTAATTTGCATGTTTGGCTGTTCCTTTTGCTGACAACTATATATTGTCTATTGATCTCTCTCTCTCTCTCTCTCTCTCTCTCTCTATATATATATATATATATATATATATATATATATATATATATATATATATATATATAATACACACACACACACACACACAAATGTGTAGTGTAGCAGTTATCAGTGCAGAAATTGTGAATTCACTTCTGCTCAAATACCTCTGAAAAGGTATGAATCCATTTCTTCTCCCCACTCTGCTAGCTAGGAGTTAATAGCTGAACAGACTGTGCTCTTTTGCCTTGGTTGGCAACCAGTCTAGGAGAGAGACAACTTTGAATGCCAAACTGGTTAGGTGTAGTCTAGCAAGACCTAGCATGGTGAAAATATATATTCCACAAAAATGTCTATAGAACCTAGATACATACATGCATATATACATATATCTATAATATATAATAATAACTGCTGGCCACTCGTATTCGAGGATACCCATCTACTAGAGTGGTTAGCTAGTCCCTATTGCAGACGCTCGCTCAGGCACATTTGTGTTTGTTCAACAGCTACAGAGCCCACCTGTGGTTTATACTACAACTATAGTGAGCAGACCTTAGTTACAGTTTCTGGGAGAGAGCATGTTATCTAGCATGATCAACAATTTGAACAAGGCCAGCACACTCAAGCTCTCAGCCATAATGACTTGTGGCTTTGTACTAGCACAGCTATCAGCAGCCCTCAAGTGTTCCATCTACTCAATTTCTCCCACAAGGCTTGGGTCAATACATGGTGTGGTTTTTACACACTTTCCAAAGGTGCTGCTCACTGGGATTCCATTCCGATAACATCAGGAAGTTTCCCTTCTGATAAATCGAGCATGTTGAGATTCGAACTCAGGTCTCATGATCAGAAAGCAAATGTTCTAACCACTCAACCTCTATAATATATAATGTAAAAAGTACTGACATATTTTTAATCTGAGACCAACAGTGTTTTTGAAATTAAAAACATGTCTACTCTTCAGTAGAAGTAATTTATATATATTTTAACTGTATAACTGCTACTCTTTTTTTTGACATGGTAGGTGTAGGGGTTGTATGAAACATGACGATTTTTATCAGCAGCCCTAAACATCATTTCTTCAAATTCTTTGATCATATTTTTGCATCAGTTAACAATTTGTGCCAAGCAGCTGTTTGGTAATCCATCACTTTGATCTATACATGTACCAAAATCTCTTGCACTGACAAAAGACTGTCTTAGGTTTGTCCATCAGACAATTTCATGCATCAATAAGAAAGTTTTTTATTATTAATTCTGATATGAGATTTCTCATTATTTCTTTCTTTTATCAAAATATCGAGATAATCACAAATTCTACTCAAACTGCAACTTAATCCTTTTCATCTGACCAACACATGCCATAATGACTGTGACTGTATTAATAATACTTTATATAAATGTCAATTTACTCATCGTTTCATCATATACATTGGCTAGGAATATAAAGTGTGAATTATTATCACCTAAAATTAGGATATATTAATGATTATTTGTTACAAGAAATATTCATACAAATTGCACAAATTTGCTATGAATGCAAGAAAATTATATTAAACAATCTACTAAATCAGAAGAGTCTGCTGAGAAAATAGTCAATATCTGTTTTTTTACTGTCTTTATACTACAAATAAAATACACTACAAGTAAAAATCTAATCATTCAGATACCAAGCAAGCTCCTTTGGTTAATATATATTATATAATATTCAATTTAATATTAAATATAAATCTTGAAAATGTTTAATTACAAAATTAATTTTTCATCATAAAAATAAATGTTCAATTCTAGAATTTTCTTAGAAATATTCTTACAAAAGAAGTGTATTATGTTGCCAACTTTGTTCTTAATTACCGACAATCAATCCCAGAAATAAAAAAAAATTCAAAAATTTTACTTAATAATGGTCTCAAAGCTTAAAAATAATGATGCTGACAATTCTAAAGAGAAACAGTAAATTTCTTCTTTTAAGTGAAAAGATATGTATATAGATAAAAAAAGGTATGTATAGGTTTTGATACTATCAGTAGTTTCATGTATCTGTTAGTGTCATTGGAACATATCCTCTTGGATAAAGAGGGACTTCTACTTCTGCTCAAATACCTCTAAAAAGGTATGAATCCATTTCTTCACCCACCCTGCTAGCTACTTCTTCTTTGTTGCATCATGACATGGATGATTATGGCTCTCCATAACTTCCTATCCTTTGTAGCTCTTAGTTCTTTCTGTCCTATCATCTATTTACACAAGCTTGTTAGACAGGTTACTCAGTTTCCCTCTGCCCCTCTTGTCATCAATATGTCATGTGAATGTTAAACTTTTCAAACCTTCTTTCCTAATAATTTTCAACTCTCTTTCTCAGTGAAAGCCTCTTTTTTGGTTATATTTTCTTTAAAACTTCTTTGTTTACACATATGCTCCATCCATGGTATTTTCAGCATCCTTCTATAGAACAACATCTCTCTTGCCTCAAATCTCCTCTATATCTGTGAGGAAATTATCTTGCTTTCATTGTCATATAGGAGGATGGATATGACATAGCAGTTCAGCACTCTTTTCCTTGTTTCTAAATAGATTTTCCTGTTTCTTAATACATTGTTTAATTTTTGGAAGGCATCTTTCACTATTCCAATGTGCCTTCTGATTTTGGTGTCACATTTTCCATTGCCTGTTAAAACAGTTCCCAGATAGTTCAATTTCTATACCTGTATGATTTTAATGTCTCCAATTCGCGGCACACATCTTGGGCTGTTCCTCTTGTTAACAACTATATATTTTCTCTCCTTACAATTGATAGTCTTTTCTTTCCATTTTTCTTTACTACCTTGTTTCTTTTGTGTCTACCATCAATACAGTTGTCATCTGTACATCTTACATTATTAAGATCGTGTGCAATAATAAATCCTGGTAGGACTTCTAGTTATCTTAGAATCACCTCACTGTAACAGTTAAATCAATCCAATAAAAAGATGAATTCTTGTTTTACCCAAGATGTATATTTTGTATAATGTGCCAGGTGATATTCAAAGCAAAATTATAGGGAACAATGTATTCTCTAGCTTGAAATACAGCAATGAAAATATTAATAGGATATCAAATAGAACAGATAAACTCATCACAGAAAATCTATCACTATTCTTTTTTTTCTGGTATGAGTATTGGTAATATTTGCATTAATATCAATATAATAAGAAAAGTAACATCATTTTCACCTTTTTTTACTCACTGAAGATGGAATCATAGTACTACTTCAAGCCAAGCACATAACATCTCCTAAGAAAAGGTTAATTAGAACTGTATGGGATACTACGAAAAATTTTCCAAAAACAAGAAGTATGATTAAAATACAATGTGCCACATATTTAAATGGATCTATTTTATCTAATATCAAATAGTCATAACTTCATTATACACAACTTTTACTTGGTTTAGGAAAACCTGGAAGGTTGCAGAAAAAACAACCATGAAATTAATTACATGATTGTAATATAATAAATTTGAGAAAGAACATCTACGAATTTAAAATCAGGATTGATCAGATCTTGTGCCTTACAAAAATAAGCTTAGTAAATAGCAACACAGAGTTGACAGATTTTTACTTATAAATGGAATTTACTATTTATTTGTTGTTGTTTTTTAGCTCATATGGTGATTATTTGTTCTTTGCTTTTTTCCTTTTCTCTTTAGGCATCTGAAAAAATTAAATTTGGAAAAAACAGGAAAATACTTCTGACCAAAATTGGAGAAAAAACATTTAAACCATCAAGTCCTGGTGAGACTTCACTTGAATTATTACCCAAATAATAAATTAATTTTTATTGCTACTAATAATATTAGTTTTAATTAAAAATTTAAAATAAAGGTATAATAAATATAATAGTTATTTTATATATAAAAGTTATTGGACTGGCAAAGAAGTCCTTACCCTCCCAAAATTCTGATGTTTGGTCAGATTTTGGAAAAATGAACTTTTCAACATTGCTTTTGTACATATATAATGTGTGCCAATATTATGAGATTGTGGATTTTAGAAGTTGGACAAAGATTCAGTAAAAAAGGCTGAATGGAGGGGAAGTCTATTTTTTTAAGGAAAAAGAATGTTTAAAAATGATTGGGAATCAGATAAATCAGTTTTATTCACACAGAGAAATGTCAAAGGTGAAAGACAAAACAATGAAAGTAAAATTGGGTTATACAATTTTAGTGTAGATATTGAGGAAAACAAATCCAGGTGTTGTTTTGACTAAAAATCTTAACTGTTAAGGAGATGACCTTAGGTCAGACTGGAGTGATGAATGAAAAATATTTTTTAGGGATCAAAAACCTGATATTATTGTGTTTCAAATATGCTGGGTTGAAATAAGTGTCCAGAAATAGTCTCAGCAAGATCCTGATGTTAGCTCCTAATAGAAATTACCTTTTAGATCCAAAATTGTTGGGAGAAAGTCCCTCATGTCCAAACTAGTAATATCAACACATTATGATTATTTAAGTATGAAGAGATTGTTATTCTACTTAAAACAATCACTGTCATAAATGGTCTCAGCACCAACTGCTGCTCGCTCATTAATGAGATAAAATGCTTGAGTTGGTATCACC
>OZ010581.1:35929598-35959598 GCA_963932145.1 Acanthosepion lycidas | reverse complement strand
TATATCCACAAAAGAGAGAATTACCCATCTCTATATGATAATGCTCTCATATAAAGATATAGAAATAATGTTTTGTTATTTTAAACTTGACAAATAAAATGTTGTAAGTTATTTATTTATTAGATTATTTTAGCTCACAAATAAATGGATAATAATTTTATAATTGTATTGTTCTTATAAAATATAAAAATTTAAATACGAATATCATTTTTACGGCTTCAGTAAACTCATATGGAGTTATCTGCACTTGCATATTCATCATTATTATCTTTGTTTATATAGGGTCTGTTATCAAAAGGTTTCCAACTCCCAAACCCATGAAGAAGTCTTTCAAGCTTATGGCACTGACAGGAATTGAGGATTATGTTAGCACAAAAGAGGTATGTTCTATGGTTTGGATCTTTCCTTAAAAGCCTAACTTCTATAACCTTAGTAATCATTACATTAAAATAGCTTCTTATGAAGTTGTACACATTTGAATATTTTTAGGCTATGATAAAAAATATTTATGTATATTTTATCTTTTTCAATATCCAGACAATGCATAAATTATTTAAGACTTACATTCTAAACTTTTCTCATTAAAAAAGAAAAAAATTGGGATAAGTTGAAATAGTCTTGAAAAATAAAGATTTGTTTTTCTGAAAATTTGAATAAAAGTGTTTTAATAATTTAATTAAATTCTTAGATAAATATTTAAGAAAAATTAGTAAAAAATGAATACAGTGCTTCCTTTTCTGTCTTTAATTGCCATTGGTACCATTTAATATTGGTACTATATTCAACTTGGGAAATAGAATGGTATTATTGATTACCTTCCAATGATCTGTAAGCTTAGAGTGAAACTATGAAACTGTAAAGGGTCAACACAGCACCAAAATTGCAATATGACAGACTCTTGAATGACCCAAATCTGAAGGAGAAATATGTGAACAGTCTGAAAAGCTATGATGGACAAAATAAAAATGGAATCTCAAAGTGGGGTGCATTAAGAGAATTTTTGGTAATATCAGCAATCAACATCCACTCAAACAAAAATAGACAAAGAAAAACAGAGTGGATGACAAATGAAATTCTTGACATGATGAAAATAAAACAAAAATCAATGCCAAAAAATGGAACAGAATGTAAGCCACTACAGAAAGAAATTAGGAACAAATGCAGGCATGTTAAAGAGAAATGACTCAATGAAAAATATGCAGAAATAGAAAGAATGAATATCACAGATAAAGCAGATATGCAGAAAAAAATAAGAGAACTAACAGGACACAAGACGTGCACATCAACAGGATGCATAATATCTGAGGACAAAATACTGATATTAGAGAAAGAAAAAATACTTCAGAGATGGAACAAATATATCAGAGAATTCTTCCATGATGAAAAAGAACCAGCAATACATAGAAATATTGAAGGAATGGAAATATTAAAATCTGAAATGAATCAGCACGGGCCAAATTGAATAAAAACAAAGTAGCAGGATCAGACGGAATTGTAATAAAAATGCTGGCAGCCTTAAATCTTCCGTTAAAGTATTATTTTAGTAAAAATGTCAGTATTTCAGAGGTAAATATAAGAGGCAATTACTGATAGATTTTTAATGGTTTATCTTCACATAGCAATGCTACATAGCACCAATTAATTTTTCTAATTATTTATGATAATTTTAAACATTTACAGTTTAATTTATATAACATGGAGTGTGTGAAAATCAGTGGGTTGTTTAAAATTTTATTCTATTGTCAACATTTCATTCAGTAAGAACATCAGAAGAAGAAAACACTGTCAACAAAATAAAATTTTAAACATTCAGTTGATTTTCATGTTTCATCTTACATACTTTGGATATTACATATCAGTCATTTTATCAGTTTATTTTATACAAAGTAATTTACACTTATACAAGAGCTTGGATTAATATAAGTAATCGATTTTTTGATTGTGAGGAATATTGCTAATTCTTTCCATTGCAGTGGCTTTTGAGGTTTAGTTTAAACAAACTGAAATTAAATCTGGATAAATTTGTTTCTGGACCTGCCTGCAAACATGATGAAACTTGTGTGAAAATTCTTCATAAACCAATCACTGCAAGGTAAATATTTACAATTCAATTCAACCATTAAGGATACTTGTTTTCAAAAAAATGTTTTACTTCCCTAAATACATTAATGGTTATAAATTTTTTATATCCTATTTTATATAATCAGCTGTTTATGATAATCGTGAAATTAGCTATTTTCATACAAGAACATTCAACATTCATTGACTAAACAGTTAGTGTTACTGTTGGTTGAAATATATCCAATCTTTTTCTTAATTTTTTAGGAAAATTACACTTCTCAATTTCACTAACTTATCACTCCTTCTAACATTGATGAGTTTCCTTTCAAACTTTTTATTTAATGTAATGTGGGAAGCTAGCATTATCATTATTTTCCTTTCTAGTTACATGTGCTACTCATTCTTCTTGTTGCTGTTGGAAGTTTTCAAGTGATGTGGTTTTCATTATTTGGTCAAGGTCTTTATGATTTTGTAATATCAGTCTAGAATTTATTAAATACATTAACATATTCATTTATTCTTAATAATTGCATATAGAGCAACACAAATTTTGATAGCAGAAGATATAAACAAATAATTGCAGTTGTATTTTAATGCCAACTTTATTTGAATTCAGTCGACATAAAAAATATGATTTCAATTTCTCTTACTTCTTCTCACTGACCTTCCTAATGCACCATCGCACCCTTCATCAAATTTTACATTTTTTAATTAAGATTTATTTTAGCTTTGTTTTAGCATTCAATCTACATGTTATGCATTGAAAAACAGGAAAGATGGAATCGTCAGTGGTCAAGCATTAAGATAGAATTACTAATAGGCTGAAGAAAGCTATTATATTTATAATATAAATTCCTGGTAAATATTTTTCTATAAAAATGTATTGAAAATCAGGAAAAAAGGTATTGCCAGTGGTCAGGAACTAAAGCAGTATTGCCAGTAGAGAAAATAGGTGTATTATGATTGTTACATAAATGCATTGTAAATAACATTAGTAATTTTAGAAGACTTCTTTCTCCTTTTATACGCTGTGTTCTTTCAAAACATGGGAAATCATAGCTCCCCACAACTTCCTATCCTTTATAGTGCTACATAATGTTTGTCTCTTTATTATCTCTCTCAGTCCCTGTTCTGCCATCCATTGACACAAGCTCATTATGAAGTTTACTGTTTCTCTTTGCCCCTTTTGTCTTCAATATGTCCTGCAACTGTTAAATTCTCCAAGCCTCCTCTCCTCATTATATGTACCAGAAATTTCAACTGTCTGATTCTAAGTTCAAGTGTTATCTTTTTCTTAAAAAGTTCCTCATTGCCCCCATGTTCCAACCATGGTATTCTAAGCATCCTTCTGTAGAACCATATCGCTGTTGCATGTTGTCTGTTCATTTGTTTAATTAATATTGCTAGGCAATGCTTTGAGTGGGATTTCATTGAATTTCATATTTGAAGTATTAATTAGAGAAATTAAAATATTCATGTTCAAAATATTTTAAGCTAAAATGGATCAATTTTTAGAAATCTCAATATTTATATCACTTAAGAATTGGAATTGAAGAAACAGATTATCTTCTAGAGATATTTTTTAAACCACATAGAAGAGAACCATGAAATATAACACAAAGTAGTATACAAACAAGAATCAAGAACAATGAAATAAAATGTTTCACTTGAAGGTTTTTCCTGATATCACATGTGACACTCACTCAGTGGAGGCTGAAGAACTAACCAATAAGAATCTTCTAAAATAAAGATGAAAATATTTGTCCAAATCATTCCTCCACATTTAAGTTACTTGATAACAGATTTTCCCACACATAAGCACTTCTCCATTTAGAGTACCAAATATCCTTAACCTTTTATAGTAATGTTTCTTTGTTATTTAAATTTTATTTTGAATGTTTCTTCCTCTTCAAGGTATTGTAGTATCTTTCCAAGCATCAATGTCAAAGGAACAATTCGACATTTACAATTATTACCACCTGAACTCAAAGAATATAGTGAACAGATAAAACAAGTACTTCAACATTACCTAAAAAGACTGCAATGGTTACTCAGCGGTATGTAATCACTCTCTCCTATATTTTAATTTTGTCTTTATTCATTTATTTAATGACTTTATTGATACTTCTATTATTATAATGTGAAGATAGAATAAGAATCAGTAATATTGATATATAAAGGCAAAGAGTGATACGACATAGGTGAGACATGTTTTTGTTTTGTTTTTTTTGTTATATACATTATAACTTAAGAGCCTACATCCTTAAATGTATATAAAAAACACACATCATACCTCACCTATGTCAACACTCTTTACCTATGTCACAACACTCACTAGTTCTATGAAACTCACCAACTCTACCTACACTGATAATTAGTTAAGAAAGTTGAAAGCTTGGACCATATTTCTTGTACTTTTCTTCCAAAATGAAGTTCAGACATTTTCTAATGGAAATTTTCTCCTTGTCTGAGAAGGATTATTTTTAATTTGGAAAAGTCAATCAGTAAAACTAGTAGACACAAAATATTTGCCTTAAAGAAAGTTTGATGCCTAAATGCACAGAATTTAAATTAAAGTATATTTACAATTCCTCATCTTAACTAAGCAAAAGATGTTTTCCTGTTACTGAAGATAACCCTGACTGAGTGTTTGTGTCATTCTGTATAGCAACAGAAAATAGCCTTAAGGCAACTGAAGTTCAAAAGTCCTTGAAAGAATTTAATAGAATAACAACTGTTGTTCATGAATAATGCAAAGTGATAAAGTTTAGCAAATTCTTTCAGCTTCTTTATTAAGTATCTAAAATCATTCAGTTCTTGATCTTTAAATTTATATTGATTTTAGGAAGTCGTCGGGTCTTTGGTACCATTATCCATCAAAACTGTACTTTTCTCATTGACACATCCGGTTCTATGAACCCATATCTTGATGAGTTAAAGAAAGAAATTATATCTCTGATCTGGGAACAGCTTTATGCCAACAAGATAAAGTAAGTCATTTTTCTCTCCTTTTTGAATATAAGGATACAAAAAAAAAGTCACACACTTAAATAACTTGACTTTCTGCATGTAAAACAAATTATAATTAACTGTTTATGTATCATATAGGAAAATGGCAAAATGGCTAGATTGATAGTGTTCCAACTATGAAACCTAGATTTAAATCTCACCATGTTAGATTTATCAGAGAGATGAGTTTTTGATAATTTTGACAACCCCTGTGTGCAGCACCATTAGATAGTATATGAAAGCCATATCATGGTTTGACCCAATCCTTGTTAGTGAAATTGGGTAGACAAAACTGTTCAGAAATGGTCAATGGTAGTTGCATTAGCATTAAGTCAAAAGTCATTGTGGTCAAGAGTTTGATGATACTGTCCTTGTTCAATGACTGATTATGCCAGAATATACACTCTCTCCAAGAAATTGTAACTAAAATCTGCTCAGTTGCAGCATAAGCTATAGATTGGCTCTGTTGATGTAAAAAAATACAAATGTGCAATAGGGATTAGCTAGCAGACTGGCATACTCAGAAATGAGTAACCAGCTACTGCATGTATCATGCTTAGGATTTATTAAACAAGTACATCAAACATGATGAGACCTGTGTGAAAATTAATAAACCAATCACTTGCATAGTAAATCTTTATAATTAAATTTGTTTATTAAAGACACCTGTGTCCAAATGATTTTTAATTTTCCAAATATATTAATAAATATAAATTAGTATTTATTAGTATAAAGTATTTATACCTATTATATAATAACTAGTCATTTATATAACTTATGTTATCACATGGATCTTAATCCAACATGTATATAAGCAAAATTTCAGTTTTTCTTATTGCAACCCATCTACTTTACCTTTATTCCACAACACCTTTACTTATCTTTAATTTCCTTCATTAACAAACTACATATTTCTGGTGGCAGGGGAATAATTGATGATTAAGCCTTTGTGAATTTTTTTACCTAAAATTTGAGCAAGTTTTAATATTCAATGTCTATGTTACTAATTGAAACAGAAGAAAATTGATTGTCAGTGATTCAGAATTAATGAGAGTATTAGTAACAAACTTCTGTGTATAATTTAAATACATTGGTAGTAATTATACTATAAAAATACATTGGAAATCAGGAAGAAAGAAGTGTTTGGGAATTATGGCTCACTAATATGAGTGAGAGAATTGAGTTATTATTATTATTATTAAGCCTGTCTCTTTTATTTAATTTTGTCTGTAAATGTGATTAGATTACTAACATTTTAATCCAGACGGTTACACTTAACTTTCATACTTAAATAAAAAAATGATTAATCCACATTAAATTTTGATGGCTTTTTTTATTTATTATTAGAAAAACATAAACAGTTTGGAAAGTAAAATCAATAAAAGTATAAAAGAAAATAAAAAACAGATTTAAATAAATGTTAACAAAGTAAAAAAATTAAAATTGCACTTAAGAAAAATGTAAAAAGTCACATTTTTGTATTATACATAAAAGTAAAAGACAATGAAAGAAATATTTAAGCTTGAAAAGAGTAAAAGTATAATGTTGTATTGAGCTGATTTAAAAAGTGGAAATAGTAAAGTGCACATGAATCTCCATATTAAAATGTTACTAGAAAGATCTGAGGGCAAATCAAATCCCGCACACTCTAGACAAGTCAGTAATAATCATAAAAAATCCACCAAAATATTGATATTGATTTGTAAAATAAAAAGATGATAACTAAAACTAAAAGTTATACAAACAGGATGGTGACAATTTCTTGGCCCAACCTGCTTTCCAAAATCAGAATTTTAATAATCAAACATCAGAATGATTATTTTGGGAAGTGGGTTGGGTCAAGAACTTTTTCAGCACACTTTTGTATGTATGTGTGTGTGTGTATGTGTATATATATACATATATGTGTGTGCATCTCTGTGTATATTTATATATGTGTGTGCATGTGTGTGAGTGTTTATATATATATGTGTGTGTTTGTGTATATATATACATATATATGTGTGTGCATGTTTATATATATGTGTGTATATATATATATATATATATATATATATATATGAGTAGAAGATCAAATATAGATCAAGTATAAACAGGAATCCAACAAAATGATAGGACAAAGAACAAGTAGGAAGCAGATCTTAATCTAACATGTTTCACTTTATTAAAGCTTTGTCAGAGATCCAGATAGAAATGATAAAAAATGACAAAAAGCAGAGATGCAGATTAATGGTATGTGTTTGGTTATTTCTTATTGGTTAGATACATGTCATGTGTGATGAAGTAACAGATAATATTCAAATATGTGTGAGAAACATTCTGGATGCTAAAGTGGTAGTGAGATGTTTTGAAAAATTTTGTTTTGGTTTGATTTTTCATTAAAGCACATCTCGTGTGTATTTTGTATATATCTTCATCATTGATTTTTATGTATTAGAAACACATAAGTTAGATTCATGAATAATGGATCTGTAGAATATTGGTGAAATAATGTAGTTTTTTTAAATGTGTGTTAATAGTTGGTAGTATTGCTATAAATATGTTTTCATAATATTTTCTCTTTAAAGGATTATGTTATTTTTAATAAGGTGAAATTAAAGTTACGTTCTGCATCATTACAGTGTAAGACGAGAGAGTTTGAATGCCTATCTAACTGCAAGTCTCTTTTGTGTTCCTGGATGCTGGTTTTTAGAGCATGTGATGTCTCTTCAATGTACAATTGCATTGTAGGCATTTGATCTGATAAACTCTGGCATTTGAATTGATGTTTGTTTTATTTTTCATCCTGATTATATCTCCGATAGTCTTAGAGGTGGTGGTAACTATCCTCATGTCAGGGATGGCTAATTTGTTTGCAAGTTTAGTTGAAGTGTCATAGGGTAGTATTATGAATTTTGTATAATTTTTGTTGAAAGTATTTGTTTGTTTTTATGGATTTTGTGAGCCTGTTTTTTTTTTTTTTGTTTATTTTTTTTGCATTTAAGATTAAATGGTATAGGTAGTGTAGAAGTTTGAATATAATATATAAATATAATCCTCTTCTTCACTAATGTATTCAGGGCTACATATCCTAAGGGCTCTAAGGTAAAATCCTATAATTATTCCAGATTTTATTTTCCGGGTGTGGTGGGAATAGAAATTGATAAGATCATTTTTGTTAGTGGGTTTACAATAAACCTTAAATTCTAATTTATCATTGTTACATATTAATAGGTTATCAAGGAAAGGTATAGAGTTATTGGTTTCAAATTCATATGTATTTGATGGTTGGTTCAATTTTGAGTTTAGCTATTACTTTTAAAAGGTTAGTATCTTAGGGATAAAATAAGAGTACGTCATCAATATATCTTAGATAAGTAAAGCTGTTAGGTAAGATACGTTTAAATGGGGCAGATTCTAAGAATGCTAGAAAGAGGCCATTGAGAGCATCACTGATAGGAGACCCAATGGGTAAATCAAATTTTTCTTTGTAGAATATGTTATTGAAAGAAAAGAAACATTGGTTAGTGATTATTTTACATATCTTTATGATTTTGTGGATGGGTAGAGGAAGCTTATCCTTAGATTTATTGAGGTGATTTCTTAATATATTGAAGCATTTGGTGACAGGTGTATTGGTGTATAGTGATTTGATGTCTAAACTAGCCATAGACATGTTAGTCATATTTATCCATATACTTTGAAGTAAGTCACCCAAATATTTGATGTGTGTTGTACTGATGGTGCCTAGGAACAGAGTTAGGATTTTAGTGATGGCTCTGGCTAAATTGTGAAGTGCACACTGTTAATTCTGAACACAATGGGCCTAATGGGTATGTTGGGTTTGTGTGTCTGGGTAAGCTATATAGTGTATGTATAGTGGGATGGTAATCTATTAATCTCATCCAAGACTTATTTTCATTTTTTGATAGTTTTTTTTAACCTAAGTGTTTCAGTGTTTATGGTAAGTTCATTGGTTTTAGTGTAGATGTCGTCATTATTTAAGAGGGATTCTAATTTTTCAATGTACATGTTGGTGTCCATAATAACTATACCGCCTCTTTTGTCAGATCAGGTTATAATAATGTTTTTGTTCATGGACAAATTTTTTAATGCTTCTATATATCACCTAGCTGGTATTTGTGATCAAGGCTACTAATATGCCATGTATGAAACCTTTTTCATAATCAGTGTAGTTGAAATTGTGGTTCTTGGTTAAGGTAGGGATTGTGTCATCTTTTTTTAGACCAGTGTCAAACTTAAAGCTTCCATTTCAATCGTAGAAAATGTGAATGTGGAGATATTGTGGATAAGATTTGGATTACCAATCATCTTCCATTTACTGTTTATTCATAGGTTGTGGAGTTTGAGTTTTAATCGATTTTGTTTTTTGTGTGCCATATTGTTCATCGCAATATTTCAGCTTTGGAAGTTGAAAGGACATTTTTAAAACATAGCATTTTTCTAATTGATGTTGTTTGGTCAATGTAGAGTATTTCTTTCTGTTTTGAGATCCTCTGCATATGTGAGAATGTAGTCATGGATGTGTTTGGGGAAGATATTCATACTATGTAACACTTTAAAAGTATGCCTTGGAACAACGTTTTCCGCAATGCAGTTAAGTAGGAAATTCCTTCTGTTAAGTAGGGAGTAATTGGAGAGTAGATGCTTTCTGTAGATGGAAATATAATGTTGTTTCTGTCTCTTTGATATGGTTTCCATATTCAGACAAAATGAGTAGAAGATCAAATAGAAATCAAGTATCGATAGGAATCCAACAAAATGATTGGATCAAGAAAAGGTAGGAAACAGATTTCAATCTAACATGCTTCATTTTATTAAAGCTTCATGAGAGAACAAGATAAAAATGATAAAAATCATACAGATTGATATATATGTATATATGTGTGTGTGTATATACATGTCTGTATATATATATATTATATATATGTATATATTATATACATGGATATATATTATGTGTGTATATATATGTGTGTTCATGTTTATATATGTGTGTGTATATTATATATATATATATATATATATATATGTGCGTGTATATATGTGTACATGTGTGTATATATATGCGTGTGTGTCTATATATGCGTGTGTATATATATGTTTGTGTATGTGAATATATGTGTGTGTATATCAGTATGCGTGTATATATATATGTGTGTCTATAAGTGTGTGTGTTTATATATATATATATATATATATATATATATATATATATATATATATATATATTAGTGGTCAATATATATATATATATATATATATACATATATATATATATATATATATATATATATATATATATATATATAAGATAATCCTAAGGAGCCAGACAAACCTACCTAGGTTTCACCTAAATGGATCTTCAGGGAAGCTGGCTGTAAAGGAAAATTATGGAATAGTATATATTGCTAAAACCACGAATAGCCATGACCACGTGACAAAAAAAAAAAAGACAAACAATGGGGGGGTATGTACTTTATCAAATAACAAAACAAAACAAAAAAACTATTCTAATAACCAGCTTTTCCTGTACTTGCACCTACTAAGAATTTCCAATTTTTGGTTCAATAAATTTTTAGGTTTCTTGTAGTTAACAATAGTGTTCTGGTTTTTTTTTTTCTTTGGACTTGGAGCTTAAACTCTGGATGATTGTTTTTGCCTTGTTTTAATGTTCTTCGTTCTTTATTTATTTATTCCCCATTTTTCCTCAATTTGCAAGTTGAGCTATCTGAAGTTTTTCCAAATGAGTACCACCATTTATTTATATATATATATATATATATATATATATATATTCGAAAATTATAAGATAAATATGTTATAAAATCACTACAAAAATAGCCATTTTGTTTCAACACTTCTAGTGTCTTATCAAGTGATGATGTTGAATGTAGAATAAAGGGTTTTAAAAGGTTCAAATCAATCAAACACCCCTCACCAAGGGAAACGCTGTTACATAAACTGGAATGGTGAATCAAAATACAAGTATACGAGAATTCAAAAAACTTAACAACGAACTAAGGTTATAATAATTACTTAATGCTTTAATGTTGGGGTTAGACTAAAATACAATTTATTCTAACTAATAAATATTAAATTATACGATGAAATTAAAAATTAAAAATTACCCATTTTAAAATTTAAATTTAATCTATATAAGTTTAAAATTAAAAAATTACTGAGGAAAAAAGAAAAAATACATATGTTATTCTATTTATTTCGTTTTTATTGAAATTAAGTTGGAATAAACATTGCTCTGAACTTCATGACAACATATATATATATATATATATATATATATATATATATATATATACACATATACCTACACATACACACAAACAAGCATTTTGGGACAGAACCTTTTAGATAACAATAACCGGCTGATAATATTAAGCAAAGGATATAAAAATTGAAAAAATTTACATTCTTATAAACATCTTTTCATTAGAAAAAAATGAATACAAATTTTATTAATTTGAAATTATTGTTTTTTATTTACTTTTAAATAAAGTGTTTGAGACAGAGTGATTTTGATAACAATAAACTCCTAATAATATTATCCATGATTATAATAAAAGGAGTTCTCCTCCATGGTCTTTTAAACAGGAGTAGAGATTTATCCCTTGTTTCCTGTTTAGGATATGGTTTTCCAGTTCCTTCTAAAGTTTACTTCAGCTTTTAACATCCCTACCTGAACTCTTACATTTTATACTTTTTTTTTTTTTTTCTTCTCTCCCAATAGGAGTAGATTGGTTCACCTATCATCCGATTCACATTCTTCCCTGGTCTTTTGAACAAGAGTAGAAGTTTATACCTTGTTTCATGTTTAGAATTGGGTTTCCAGTTTCATCTAAAGTCTGTTCATTCACTTATGTTTTCCAAATCACAACAATCTTGATCTCTTCAAGTCTAGATTTAGCTGTTATCTTTCCTGCATAGCCCCAAGAACTTTATTCCTAGCCCTTTCTTATGCTCATACAACACCACACAATAACCCTCTATCTTGAGTGGCTCTTGGGCCTTGTATTGGGTAGACACTTGTAAAAGTAATTCCTCTCTATAATGAATGCTATTACAAAATAATGTATTAATTTGTGATTGTTCTCTTTTCTGTTTCTGATTCCAGTTTTAATTTCATTGCCTTTTCGGACAGCTGCAAAAAGTGGCAGCCAACAATACAAACTATAAGTGAGGAGAAATGCCATGAATCAGTGGAATGGTTTTCTAACCTTGTTGCATCTGGGAACACATACACATTGGAAGCCTTAGAAGTAAGAAATATTATAATAGTATAATAAAATTATAAATTTAGTGTATCTGCATTTTCTTCAACTGTGTGTGTAGGGATCAAGGACAGATTTTAAAAAATAGGAATAAAAGAGAGAAAGAAAAGAGAAGAAGATTGAAGACTGCTTTGACGATAGTGACATAAGCTATCCATTTCTCTCATTTCTAGATTTAAAACATTATACAAATTATATTGAAAAAGGAATTGGGCTGCTGTTAAGAGAACATGATTAAAATTCCCAGAAATTTTATCTATATTGTATTGACTTAAGTATTGAGTACTTTTAATACATTCAGCTTTAACAAATGTTTTACTATTTGTGTTACTCTAGCATATATATATATATATATATATATATATGTATGTATATGGTAGGGGGTGATTGAAGGCCCAAAAAAGTTCATTGTTCAGAACATTATTTAATTTTTCTCCTTGTTTCTAACAAGTTGTCTAATATCATAATGAAGACTGTATCAATTGTAAAAAACAGCTACAAATATTAAAAGCTTTAACCATAAAAAATAAGCAACCTAACATTAATGAAATTTTATTCAATTTCAGACAAAACATATCAAATATATTTTATAAATAAAAAAGAAACAGAAAAGACACACCACATATACATAATGCATAAAATAAATTCAAAACCGAAACTCAAAATGCATTTTTAATTAAAAAAAAACTTACCATCAATACACAAAAAATGTTTTTAAAACACAACATTAAAATACATATAAATTTTTTTTTTGACAATGATTTAGGAAAACTGAAAGCACTCAGAAATTGAAATAATTTATGTTCAGCTTCAATCCTGATATTAGATAATTCATCAGAAAAAAAGGAAATATTGGCAATGTTTAACCTTCATGCTCACAATTAAACAGTGCGTCAAAAGGACAGTTATTTCCTTGACATCACTATTATTGTATACACTTCTGACTCCCTTAGGAATGTTTACTTACAAAATTATAAAAATATGTGACTCAAGTATGAGGCAATATTTATTATTTACCATTTTATAAAGAAAGAAATTTGAAAAATCCTTTTATTCAAAAATTTATAAAAAAATACAAAATTATCAAAATATGTAAGCCAATTACAATGCAATATTTATTTAACAATTTATAAATAACAATGAAAACAAGCTTTTTATCCATTCTTTGATAAAAATATCAATGAACTATAGAACAAGTATTTCATTATAGTTGTTTTACATGTTTATAATTTTGTAAGTATAAATTAAGGAAATTTAAATAAGCAATCTAATAAATAATCAGTGTTTAATATCTTTGTTGTCAATTCTCAAAAAAAAAAAAAGAAAATGTATAAATCCATGTTCATATGTTTGAATTTTAATTCATCACTTTTTAAGGCAATAAACATTGATGAGGGAGTCAAAAGTGTATACAGCAATAGGAATGTCAAGGGAATAACTCTCCTTTTGACACAGCATTTTATTGCAGGCATGAAGGTTAAACATTGCCAAAAAATAATAAAAAATTTTAAACAGAGAATTTACATTGGTCTCTAATCAAACCTGCATTACTGAAAAACTGTTACCCAAATACACTTACATATGTGAGGTGTGACAATTTAATTTCCAGTATAAACTCTATGAAAGCAAAGTTTGCTTACCTGGTCACTGTTAGTTGCAGTTAATTTCTAGGTACTGACAACAAACCATTGTCCTTTCAGGGCATTTTCAATTTTGGAAATAGCCAAAAATAATAGTGACTAAAATGGATGGCTAATTTCTGTAAAATATTTTTTTTTAACAAGTAGCTCACAAACTCCTAACACATCATGCACAAGAGCATTGTAATAGTTGAGAATATTCATGTTCGGCCAGTGTTTGGGTTTTTCCTCTGAACAGATTCTTGTAACTCTTTCAGAACTTCGAAATAAAAATTTGAATCTTGGCTTCAAATGTTCATTTATGCAAGTTCTGCTGAAGATAACAAACAAGTTACATCTATTATATTTTTAATTAATTTTTCTTTTTGATGGGTTAAGTTCCTGCATAACTTTAACACCAACACAAGGACGTTAACTTGCTAACAAGAAAAAAAAATCATTAAAATATATTACAGATAGAACTTGTTTGTTATCTTCAACAAAACCAGTTTAAACATTATATATATATATATATATATATATATATATATATATATGCAGCATATCTTCATTTAAACATGTTTCATTGAGTAAT
The DNA here is from genome assembly GCA_963932145.1 of Acanthosepion lycidas. Taxonomy (NCBI): domain Eukaryota; kingdom Metazoa; phylum Mollusca; class Cephalopoda; order Sepiida; family Sepiidae; genus Acanthosepion; species Acanthosepion lycidas. The sequence continues at coordinate 35,945,025 of OZ010581.1, read as the reverse complement.
ATAGACATTTTATTTTTTATAATAATCCTTTCTAGTACTCTAATTAGCTTCTTGATATTAAGTTGAAATTCATCCAGGAAAGCGCCATAGTTCTTGTTAACCCAAGTACTTTCGATCTCCTCCAAGATCATCCTCAGGGGTGAATTGCAAAGACAAACTTAAAGTAACTGTGAATCATTGTGATGGTGAATTTAGTAAACATGCATGAACACGCTCTGTTATAATTATTTTAAACTTATCCATTATATCAACAATGTTTTTTGTAAACAAACGTTCACAATGTAAGGGAGCTAACCTGAGATGGCAAAAATGCAACATGGCATTAAATGTTAGTCAAATGCATTTTAAAACATTGCTATTTACACTTGTTCAGTGTTGGTTGCTTGCTTGCTTTTGATATAAAGAATTTGAAGTTTTTGTTTATCATTTTCATGGTGTTGTATATTTGTGTTGTCAATGAGTATTTTCCTGTATTGTGAAGGTGGACAGTAATGTGTCTTTAAATGTTGTGCAACAGAACTTGTATCCAACAAATAGAGTGTAAAATGTCTGGATAATATTGTGGTATCAAGCCAACATGTGTACTTACTTTTTTTATACCATCCCCCAAAGGACATTTAAACTGATATACAATGTTGGTCTTTTCCGAAAACACTAGATGACGGAGAAGAGTTATGAAGTTGGTTGTGTTAAATTTAGTATAGCATATAATTAGTTTTATTTTTTTTATGTATAGTATATGATTAGTTTTATTTTATCTATCTATCTATCTATCTCTCTCTCTCTCTCTCTATATATATATATATATATATAAAAAACATGATGTTGTGAAAACAGATAAGGGAACTAAAAATGGGATATAATAAAAAAGATGAAGTAAAACAGAGGGAGGGATTTAAAAACTATAGAATTAAGGAATGTGAATGAATTAATAAACAAGTGGGATTAAATTATTTCGAACTCCCTGTACACTGATGAATTGCTTTTGAAAAACCTGCCTAAAAATCTACAGAGCTTGGGAATATCCAAGGAAAACAAATGCTCATTTTGAAAATTGCACTGCATGTTAATGGGTAAATAATCTAAAAATATAATTTATATATGTATTAAAAAGTTCATTTAAAAGTATTTAAAATAGTGTACTTTCATATACATAAGAAAAGGAATATACAAATCACATATATATATATATATATATATATATATATATATATATATATATATATATATATAAGGTTGGTGCAAAAATAATGTCGTTTTCTCACATAGTAACATATGTGAGAAAACGACATTATTTTTGCACCAACCGAATATATACATGATAAAATATAATTTTTAATGTATGCTATATTTAGAGGGGCTTAACTTCCATGAAAACAAAGAATGGAATGATCTACTTGAAATGGAAATCATGATTTTGAAATGGATATTTTTTACTAACAATTAAATTTGTCAACTGTCATTTTTATTTGTTACTATGCTTGCTTGTTCCTAATTCACTCATCCCAAAAACATCTAAGAATAAAGTCAGTTTTAATACATCCCCCTTACCTACTGTCTCCCCACAGTTTACAATATTTAGGACCCAAGTTTTACATAGTTTACTTGATCTAACAAAATAAGGGCAGGGGCAAAACAAAAATGTTATTTTCTTGTTTTATCCTTTCTTTTCCATATCACACATGTTGATAGAGGTAGAGGTGCAGTTTGGTATTTCAGAAAGCTCCAGTATGGGTTCTTTGTTCCCTATTTCTACTTTCTTAATCAACTTTGTAAATATGGATATCTTAGTTGGAAATAGTTACAGGGATTGCTTCTCCCTTCAACTCCAACCTGCTCCATTTTACATCTCACACTATCACTGCACAAATTCTCTCTATTCCTCCTTCCTTCTCAGCATTCAACCTCAGCCTACCTCTCAGAGTGGGCATAACTGTCTTTCTGACAAATGTAATTTTTAAAGCGTGTGGGTGAAAGGGTATAGTTTTATTCTAGTCATTAATTTTAATTCTCTTGATTCATCAAGGAAGAGATAAAATTATTTCTCCATTCTTGAACTTATCTACATCTAGTGAAAATATAAACCAGATTACCTGCTCATCAACAACAGGATCTGTTTTCATAACTTTGACTCTCAAAAAAGGGTTCATTCCTTGATTACATTTCCCCAAGTTCGCCAATTCATTTTCATCAGCTACAATATAATCCAGATCTCTCTCTCTCTCTCTCTCTCTCTCTCTCAAAATGGGTTTGTTCTTTGTTTAAATGTCCCAATTTGTTTTCATCAACAAAAATATAAGCTCCATCTGTCTCTCTCCTCATTAATCATATGTGTTTTCTTAATTCCTCTTGAAAGAGATAAAATTATTTCTCTAAATTTGTTTTTGTCTGCATATCAGATTCTCAATAGATAAAAAATAACTTTAGGAGAGAAAAAAACAGTCTCATCTCTACCAAGGAAAATAGCTCCACCTTCTCTCTTTCTCTCTCTTCCAGCTTACATTCCATTTTGGGCTTAACTCTTTGCTGCTCATAATTAACATTTAACCACTTCATGGCCTCAGTGTCACATACCCAAATATATAATATATATTATGATATATATATAATAGTTATTTCTAAATTCTATAAATAAGAAATGGCTTGACATCAATTGAATGTTGCCAAAGCAGCATTTAAACAAGTAATAACAAATATTGTTTTTGATTTTTCTTCAAAACAAAAAAATTACTATAATAATAATGACAAATATGGTTTTTGGCATTTTTTTTTTTTTCAGACTGCATTCTTGGATGATTCACTTGAAGCCATTTATCTGTTGACAGATGGAAAACCAGACACAAGCACTGCTCTTGTTCTTGAGCGTGTTCTAGAAATGAATGAATCTCATCACATTCCTATAACAACAATCTCTTTCAACTGTTCAGACAGGTACTTTTTGCAATTCATTGCTAATTTTTACAATACTAAGAGCACAGCATTTAATATAATTAATAAACAAACAATAGTAATGTCATGCTTTTAGTATGAAGGAAGGAATATATTAAAAGTAATAGAAGCATATACATAGCAGGAAGAAATTCTAAGTATGTCATTATGTTCATCTCTACAACAAATCAGCAGGTATTTTTGTAGCCATAAATTCAACAGAATATTCCTTGTCTATACTTGAAATTTAGACATTATCTTCGACTACAACTGCTAAGATAAACTAATTTTAGAGTCAATGAAGCAGAATAGTTCATTATCATTTTATGGTTAAGAACAAATTTTGAAAGCCATTGACAATGAGCTTGATCTTAACAGAATGTTTCAAAGTTGACTTAAACCGATTTTCTCTCTGTTAATCTGAATTTACCAGCTCAGATCTGAGTCCATAAATTGAATTATTAAAAAATAAGAGAAATAAGAGAGAAGGTAAATGAAAAATCATGTTCAAATCAGATCTGTTGTTAGTTATTCCTATTTTGAAGGATGATTTCAATCCTCTTTGGGCACTATTACTTGCATGCATACTTTATTATTTTGCTATTTTTATTTTCCATATATATATATATATATATATATATATATTAGAGTGTGCAGCTTATATATTATATCATAAAGAAGTAATTTATACAAAAATTAATTAGCAATTAATTTCGGTATTAATCACAATAACATTGCTAATTAATTCTTTGTATAAATTACTTCTTTATAAGTGTATATATATATATATATATATATATATATATATATATATATATATAACCCTTTTACCGCCAAATACACCTGGTGGTGTAACCACATTTAGTGGTCTGGTCCTCAGGGTCTTAGGACGACATCTTAACCACAAGGCTAACTCTGTGCTGGTCAATAATGATGCTGATCCAAGCTGGTTGTTGGTTGCTGGCCACTTCAATCCACACCAACTTTGCCCACATTTCACTCAAAGCAGTGAAAGGTTGAATGTTGTGGTAATTGAAGCACTGGTTTGAGCCAAGGTGGACACTACATTAAGTGTAGAAATATCTTGACAACAAAAAATAAAAACAAAATATTCACTGGGCTAATCTTCAGTTTGTTTATATAGTACAACAAAAATTAACCCTTCCCACACCACATTATATTGTGTTTCATGAACTCACTTGTTAATGTTATTTCAGAAGCGCATTTTGCATTTAACATTGGGTTGTCACCATTTGCAGGAGGAGTTAGAACTCTGAGTAAATAATTATAAACCCCCTAACATTTATATATACAAAAATACTCATAAAAATTAGAAACAGCAAAATGTGGAAATAACGAAATGAGTATTATTTATTATCTAGTTGTTATGTTGTGTTGGAGACAAGAGAGACAGTAATACTGAGTAAAATTGTGAGTTTGGGGTAGATTAAATATGGATCAAAATCTGACAGAATGATAAATTAAAGAATAAGTAAAGTGTATAGAGTCTTTCTCATAAGTTTTTTTTTATAGCTGTTTGTAATGAGTGTCCAGATAATTTAGTTGGAAAAATACAAGACGTGTCTGGGGTTTTCTTACCTCAAGTTTTTGTTGGGTGCTAAAAGATAAATGTTATAGCCTGGAAAAGGAAATTAAATTTTCATTAACATACATGTTAATGACCTATCCATGTGAATTTCTTGTCCAATAGTGAGAATGCCACATGTTTTAGTGTGTAGAAGAGAAAAGTGGGTTTAATTCAGACTGGTTTAGAATGAGGGAATTATTGATAATTACAATTATTATAATTATTTTTGACGCTATAATTAATTTTTATTTTTTTATGGACATGACACAACAATTTGTTAATTCCCAATAACTTTTGGGATATGTAGTGCTCAACATGAACTTCTCAAAAACAATCTACAACTTTGACAATTTGACGAATTTGTTATTAACCCATTGATTTTATATCTGGTATTCATTATAAAAATAAAAACCTGATTAAATATAGGTTTCTAAAAGAATCGGGCATTAAAAAAAATCTAGAATTATATGTTTATAAAAATTCAGTGTTATAGGTTTCTACATATAACCGATAAATGTGGGCACCTGAAGGCAGTGTAATGGTTAGCAAGATTGTCTTGCTAGAACAATTACGATTGAGTAGTGAGTTCCATCCTCACTGGGTGCCTCCCTACTTTCGGTCTTGTACCACATCTAAGCTATGCTTGGAAAATCACAATAACCTATAAATGTCCATTGCTCCAAAAATGGAACAGTGGACATTGATGGGTTAAAACATTTGATGATTTTGAAGACACAGAATTTTTTGTTTTGTAATTGTAAAACTTTTGGTATAGTATCTCAATTTTTATCTTCTTGAAATCAAATTTTGTGTGTAAGTGACAGATCCAAGATTAATGAATTCTGTTTGTTCATTTGTGAGTTTGTAATCAGAAGGGTTAAGAAAATTATCTTGTAAATTTGATAAGAATATTATTCTATTATAGGTCTTTAATTTTTTGTTTATGTGATGTTTATACAATAAACATATTATTTTACCAAATCTACCAAATAAATGCAGTCTTAATTTGTGATGGATTTAGGTTATTTTGTAAACTGGTGAAAAGTTATTTTGTCTTTCACCAGTTTATAAAAGATGAAACCACTCCTTTGCTGTTTTGAACTTGAAACTTAGTTTTTAAAAATTTTAACTAAATTCACTTTTTATATATATATATATATATATATATATATATGTGTGTGTGTGTGTGTGTGTGTGTGTGTAGATGATATTTTTATATTAGCCAAAAATCTAGAAGAATCAAAAATTCTAAAAGAAACTTTCAAAAGTAATTCTATCCACCATTTTACTTACAAACTTAATATAAACAATAGAATTCCCTTTTTAGATATTTTGATTCAAATAGACACACCTCCACTACCTCATTATATAAAACTACAAGTTCCAACACTAGACTTTTTAATAAGAGGGTGAATGTTCCCACAAATACAAAATTACCATAATAGAAAATTTTATAAACAGAGCTTTACTCAACTCTCTTCAACCAAACTTTTGTTCCCTGGTATGAGAACATACAAAATTATATAAAATTGTAAGTAATCCTTGTCCATTGTATTTAGCAATAATAATAATAATAATAATAATACACACATACATACATACATACATACATATATATAACAGCAAATGTTATTCTTTTGAACACTCAATTATTTGTGTCCACTATAACATTTGAAGTAATAAAAAATGTTCAATTAAAAATAAACCAATTAATTCTTTAGAAATATATATATATATATATATATATATATATATATATATATATATACACACACAATACACAGAGAATTACATTAAAAAAAAATAATATAAAACCAAAGTGTCACTCTGTAGAAATTCTTTTATGTAATTAACTTGGTTTCTGAACCAACTGCACACAATTCAGTCTCCAGCTGCACATATGACTTTCTGATCCATTGTTTGTAAATTGTTTCTGAGCACAAATATTCCTTCACCACATTCTGTCCTCTATTTATAAATATCTAATCTTTTAAATGTGTCTCATTATTTGTCTCTGCCAAAACTATTTTTCAGATGGTGATAAATAAAAAAATACCTTCCAAAGACATTGTGACATTTTTCTCATAGAACTGTATTATGCCAAAGCTAAGGAACATCATCAATATTTGAAATCTTCAATAATTGGAATTTTACAATGTGGAAACATTTCAAACCTCATCATGCATACAATAAGGAGTCTATTTAAATTTTTCCTAGACTATGCTCTGCACATTTACAAGCACAGATGTAAAAATATGAACACTGACCGTTTAAGCATTCCATACCACATCCAAAACGAGTCTACCAATAGAAGACAACAGTTCTGCTTTCCCTCCCAAGGCCAATGTACTAATGATGGTGGGTGGTCCTATGTTGACAGTAGATGTTCATAGTTGGGATAAGAATGATCTTAAGCAGAAAATCATCATCCTCTACCAAGTTTTCCAAGAAATAGGACTCAAAACCTTTCCAAAACAAAAATTATGATTTGGAATTGGAATGAGAGCTGTGATGGTATCCAGGGTCGGTGCATCTTACCCCTAACTAGTAATATATCTTTTATTCAGAGATCATCCACTAAGGAGGATCTCTAATTTTTTTTTTTTTTTTACATAATTAATACTAACCAGAAGTCGACAGATAGTAATGAAAATAAAATTTCTATTTCCTATTTTCTAGAAAGATAAGCCAAGAAAATGATCATTTAAAAAATAAAAATATCTAAAGATTTCAACACATGAAAAATTTTCCCGAAAACTGAAATATTGTTTTTAAAACAAATTTTTAAGACAAACCTATTTGTGTTGGGTTAGAATCTTGTAAAACTTTTTTTTAATGAGATGCATCAGTAATTAATTGTTATATAGAAATGTAAAAATTTGCAACTTTAACATTTTTTCCAGTAAAATTTAGTCATGAAAATATTGGTGGTTATTACAAAAAGAATAACATTTTCCCAAATGTTTTAAAAAATAAAAAAACTATTCATTATAAAAGTAAATAATTAATGAATATGTACTGAAATTTTTATTTAAATTGGATAATTCCCTGATTTTATTAATTTAAAAAAAGTGTGCCCTTACCCACCAATTTTCCTGCAAGGGTTTGTGACCCCCAGGCTTGGAAACTTTGAAATCAACATGCAGTAGGTAGGTGGGGCCTATATGAAAGTTTTGTGTGAATGCCTCCTGAGATCCTATGGTATCTATCCTGAATTTATCATAAAAATTTAGTATGTGTATTTAGTAAATACCAAACTCTTCTAATAACTTAGTGTATGAATCAGTTATAACAAACTTAATATAGGAGGTAAGGAAGTAGTTAGGAGTAGTTTCATGCAACAGTGCAAATTGCAACAAAACCAAAATATTAATAGACTATTCACATCAAGACATTCATATGGATATTATGCATGGTACCAAATCTGTTCAGAAATATCTAAACTGTCAGCTATATACAACTGCTTTCTCATATCAATGATTAAAAATGGCTTTGTGTGAGTGAAGCCTGTAGGTCTTGGCAAAGATCATTCTTCTTCTAACTTTGTAGACTGGCACTACAGAATCACAAAGAACTGTAGCAGATAATAGAAAAAAAACATCAAAAATAGATATTGCTTATAATTCAAAGAGAAAATAATGATATAATCAAGATGTTGACAGTCCACACTTCTTCAAATAAGAGCTTAAGAACAAAGCTCCCATCAATACCAAAATTGCAATAACAGCTACTGGACTTGAGAAACCTATTTTCCTGAAAAATTGTTTTAAAAGATTTTATAAGTTTTAACCAACAACAGTACTGCCTCTTGGTCAATGAATGCCAAATGTTTCTGATGTAATGGAATAACTGTCACCCCCGTGAGTGACTACACTATAGGTAGTAACTACCTATAAGTATCTGTAAGTCAATGGACTACAGAGTCTAGCTATGACCTGTTCCAGCTAAACAGTCGAACTCTCTGCCTTCGGGCAGAGTGAAACCCAGACAAGGCTCCGCCAAAGGGCAAAGTCTCATTCAGGGAGGTAGACTGACCCCGAACCTGTTTATGCAGGTTCAAAAAGGGAATATTTTTGGCCAAGCCTACGGGCTTGGAGAACCCACGTTAAACCGATCTTGTGCCACATGCAACCCTCGTGGGGTGGTGGGTAGCTAAATATACTAGCTGGGATCTGTTGAGTATGACTCAGACTTACACGAGAACTTCCAAAAGTAGCCCTCACTACTGGATTGACTTGCGACGACCTTGTGCATAACTGTTATCTTTATTCTTATTGTATTGGTTTTACAATTAACCTTTACTTATTTTATCCACCATGTTTGTCAAATATATATTCCTATTAGCACGGAATATAACAGTTTCCTTATAAGAAAATATTACCATTACCATGGACCAGTTGCATGAATCAATTTAGTTATTTGTTATTTATCAGATGAATGATAAAGTGTATGATATAATTATCTAGAATGCAAACTACTTGATTTTAAATAATATTATTTTAAATTCTATCAATGTATTCTTTTTTTTATATATTTTTCATAGCTTTTATATTTATATGTCTGATAGGAGATATATAATTATATAAATAGTACTTGTGTGTATGTATGTAATGGAGTTAAATTTGGATGAGAAGCCAATAGAATGTTAAATATATAAAATAATTTTTTAAAAGTTCTATTTTGATATATTTGGTTGTTTTTGTTTAGCAGCATGTCAATATCTACAGATTATTTAATGCCAAATTCTAAATATTTTGTACACAATTTATTTATTTTTTTGAGATTATAATGGTTTTATTGACACAAGTCTTACTAATTAACCCATAGCTTGAAGGAGAAGAGGTGGATTCATCCCTTTCCCAAGGGTATTTGCATGAAAGTGAAAGGAGTACTACCCGCAAATGGATAATGGCTAAATTCATACTACAGTGTAACCCAGATATAAGAGAGTTGTCGGGACCGGATAATAAGTCTCTTATATCAGGGTTTCTCTTATATCAGGGTTACACTGTACAGTTATTTTACTAGTACTGATCCAATTCCTGGATCTTTTGGGTAGCACTTTGAGATCCTTACATGCCCACAACTTCAGTTGTTCAACATGCTAGTAAATTGACAATCTACTAATTTTGGGTGGATTTTAACACAGTCTTCAGTTTCATTTCCTTTCTTTCTTTATTATACTTCTTGGCTGACTACAATCTTCTTATTTTCTCTCTCTTTCACACACATACACACATCCTGGCACTACTCTTTTAATCTAAATGATAACAAATAAAATAATCATCAAAGAAATTCAAAATACATTAGTTGTTTTATTTGTATCTTTTTAGGAATTATTATAGGAATTAAATCCTCTATATATTTTTCAACCAATAAAATCCCATCAGAATGTATGTTTGATAAACAAAAAGTACTGCCAAAGTACTTGCTTATGTAGTTGTAGACCTGCCACATGTTATTTTTGGACCATTTAGAAAATAACAATAACTCCCTTCACCACTCCCACAAATTTGAGAAAAAGATTTTCACAAGGCATTGTGAAATTATTTTCTATCTGGAATTAGATTTTGGATCCCTCTTACAGATATAAAAATAGAAGCCTATTGGGGGCTAGTTTTAGCTTTACATGTGTAGATACAGGCACACACACACACACACACACACACACATACATACATACAATAAAGCGACAACAGCCGGCAGCCACTAAGGCCTTGTCCACAAACTCACGAACACATTAAACTGACCATCATAAAGTAAGTCTGTCCACACATTTCACACCGCTCTAAGAACACTTAATTACTTTATGAAAACAACTTTACTGTAAGGAAAATTGAACATTTCATTGTTATTGTATATTTCAGAAAAGAATATATAAATGTTATTTCAACTGATGTTCTGCTTTTACTTTTTCTTCAGGAAATAATCTTTTATGTTTCATTTAAAAGATGCATTGTTAAATGTCTGGAATTCCAACACTCAGATAGCAACAAAAACCTGGGTAGACGGATTCCAACAAGATTATATTTATTCTCTTTTTTTTTTCTTATATTGTGATGAGTCCTTCATTCTTTTCTCGCTTGTAGTGTTGCCAACAATTTTTTGAAGCGTCTTGCCCGAGAGACAGCGGGTAGATATCACAAGTGTCATGGACACTTTAACATCCAAATGTTCATTCATAAATTATTGACAGAAGGATTCAAAGACACGAATGTAAGTACAAAAATCTTATAATAAAATGACCAGCAATGCATTTTTATAGTAAAATTACCAACAATACATTTTTTCTGTAGTTAAAGCCATAAAATTGTGTTCAAAATATTTAGATTTCAGCATTAAATAACCCATAGAGGTTGATATACTGCTAAACAAAATCAACCAACCAACCAACGAGACGTATTTGCATTGGTAAAAAGTAATGTTATGTATTACCAAAACAGGTTGCAATGAAGTCACATTGTGTTTTATGTTACAGAATAGAATTGAGAGCAAACTTTACAGAAAGGATGGTTCATTGATTTGTTTTTTTTTACAACTTATCAATACTTTGTGGGTTACTTAAAGCCAAAACCTATTTTGGATTGTAAAAATAATTATTTTTGGTGATTTAATATTGCATTGACATTTTTGGGGATTAACAATGATTTTTCCAGATACAAGTCCTACTATTTAACCCATATCTGCTGGGGAGGATATAGGTTCATACATTTCCCAAGGATATTTCCACATCAGTGAATGCAACAGACCTGACTGGAATTCATATTCAGCTTTCCAATTTAGAGAGGAAAGGATATGAAACATTTTCCAAAAGCTATTTTTACTGAACTTAAATTCAGAGCACTTTATTCAAATATGAATAGTTATAGAAATCACTTCTATCCAAAAATATTCAGAGCACCTACCAATTCTCAAGGAGTCAAATGTAATTTTCTTAGATTTTATGCTTGATTCTTTCTGCTACTTTCTTGTTCTTTTTTGTTTAAATCGGTCAATCAGCAGCTATATAACGAACCATTGTTACAGAGTTGCTGAAGCTGAAGCTAATAATCTTCACTTCCTCTTCACCTGAAAGTAGGAAAACACAAATATCCTTCCTAGTCTGATAAATTACTAGCTAATTGGCCAAATAAGTCCAGTCATCCTTCAGAGAGATTAATCAGAAGTTTGTTTTTTGTGAAAAGATCATTCATTGTTTTCCTCTATTTTAATTAAACAACAAAATGTCAAATAACATTATTTTGGGAGCACAGAACAATAAAGATTAGAGGAGGTTGATTAGTATGTTCTTCTTGAGTGATATCAGGCTGCTATCAATAGAAATAAACACTACTGTGGTAGGGACAGCTGTAAATAACATCAGATTTCTTTTTTCTTTTTATGATTTCATGTCAGATTTTGCTACTGGTAACATGTAACCCAGTAAAACCTGCCACGTGGTTGGTATTTAAACCAGCTACCCACTAGCTTTTCTGTTGGTAAGGAGGGTGACATGTCACCTCACAGGACAAAACAAAATACCTGTCAAAGGGTGGAGAAGCTTCTTATAGGATCCTATATATATATATATATATATATATATATATATATATATATAAATTTTTAAGTAACGAAAATCTTGATAATCCATGGCTAATCTCAAGGAGGATGAAATCCAAAGAGCTCAATGTTAAATCAGAGCAATTAATTCAATGAAAACAGACAGCTTTAAGTGTCCATTGGTTATAATTTATTTCCCCATGGAATTTCTTTTTCCCTGGCTCATCAGACCACAATTCCAAGGGTGAAAAAATTCATTTTTTCACCCTTGGAAGTGTGGGGAAATAAATTATAATCAATGGACACTTAAAGTTGTCTGTTTTCATTGAATATATATATATATAATTTTGTATTTGGCCAACAATCCCTCTTTTATACAAGTTACTTTTCTTATTGGCAGCCAGTTATGTAATTTAATAATTGTATATTTGAGCAGTACCTTGTCAGTCATATTTAATGAAGCTTATATAAAAGAGGGATTGCTGCCCAAATGCACAATTATTAAATTATATGACCCAACAGCCAACAAGGAAAGTAACACTACAACATTCAGAAAAAAAATCTTGTTTTGCAGTACCTTGTCAGTCATATTTAATGAAACTAATGATGGCACCATTTGAATAAATCATTGAGTCATAAAAAAAAACAAAAGGTTTTTCCCTAAAATGGCTTATGATTCAGTTAATATTGTCGTTCATTTATATCTCATTCAAAATAATTAAAAATTATTAAACTTTATATATATAAATTTAATCTAAATTAAATTAAAATTTATATACAAAAATAAATATATATATCCACATGCATATACAAACACACATATATGTATATATATATATATATATATATATATATATATATATATATATATATATAGTCAATAGTCATAACTGCTTTTAACTCCGTATCAGTTGATTGCCTTATAACTGAGAATAAATAATACTTTTGTGAATGAGATATTATCTGTTTTATTTCCCTCAAAAATACAAATAATTTTGAAATATACCATTCATATGACATAACATTAATTTCTTAATTTTCTCACTTTTTTTTTTAGTATCCCCATCTTCCTGAGTTTGAAGGAGACGATCTTCGAAGACTAATCAAAGAAATTAAACTAGCCAGAATTTTCTTGTCACAATCAATAGCTTACAGGTAAAAACTCTAAATATACTTAAATCATTTTTAATAACTCCTGTAACATTGCTTTTCTTTATTTCAGTTTGAGTTTTCATGATGAACTAATATTATTATTATTATTATTATTATTATTATTATTATATAATGCAATGTTTCTTTTAGATTTGCATCCTTATCCTGATGACAATTACAAAGTCTCTTATCAGTAGAAAGCAAAATATGCACATAAATATACAAATAAAACACCCACATATATAAAAATATACATATACAAGCACATGCATGTATCCACATATACACAAATATATATATATATATATATATATATATATATATATACACATACATACACGCACACACACACATATATATACATACACATACATCCATATACATGCAAATACACATGTATATACCAACACACAGACACACATGCACAAATATATGTACAAATGTATATACACACATATATAAACAAATATAGAGACAACCACACAACAATGCATATATACATGTATGCATAGATTAACAATAACAGATTCTGAGTCTATAATTAATCCATAAATGGTCACAAATATTCAATATCAAATTAACTATGTCAAATTAAAATGATAGTAAATAAGAGTAACTTATAATTAAAGTCAGCAGACAGGTTGCAAAAAAACAATTAAAAAAAAAAATAAATAAATAAATAAATAAAATAAAAAACCAATAAATAATAATTATAATATTACTAATTTACAATACCATTATATTATCATTCATAATTGTTATAGTCCAGTTCCTTGTACCCCGGTGATGGTCCAAGGTAGAACCAATAAAGAAGAACTCGAACATGGATATGGAATAACACAGATATATTACAAACAGGAATATATACAGAGAAGAAGAAAGTGTTAGTACAAACAATCAGGTTTAGTAGTAATTGTCTGAACTTGACTCTGTTTCGGACTGCCTCTGACTCGACTGACTGATTCGCTCGCTCTGACTGACAGACTCCTGATGGACTTCACTTCAGACTTCAGACTGAACTCCTGCTTCCTCTTGAGGCACAGTATTTATTACGTATGGAATAGTCCATTATGTTATTATGGGTAAGGTCCGATAACAGTAATATTATTACTTATATTGCAAGGTAAAACATGAACTATGTCTACAGTTAATGGTAAGTTCATTCCTTTGGTTTAAGAGATTAATCCTGTTCTTAAATCTAATAATTTTCAATTTTTCATTGAGACAAAGATGACATGGGGTGTATAGAGAATTACAGGTTCAAGCCCTCCTAAGTAGTTTCCATTTAACTGTATTAGTTTTATTCTTATCTTTTAAACTCCAATAGTACTTTGACAATGAAGTACTATTTTTATAAGTACTATTGTTGAAGGATAATACATGTTGATACCATCTGGTTTTAAACAAGTTTTTAGTGCTTCAAATACACTGTTTATATCTGCAAAATACTCTATCCTTGATATTGAGCAGTTTTCTTCCATAAATATAGAAAATTTTAAACTATATATATATATATATATATATATATATATATATATATATATATATATATATATCCTACATTAGATATTATTGTGCAAATTCAAATTTTTTCTTGATAAATTTGATATTAAGCAACTGATGTTGATAAAATTTTCAGGAAAAACTTTTTATTTATATGATAAATATATTGTGTAAGATTCAACTTATAATATTTGTCCTTAATAAAAAAAAAATATTCAAAATATTGTTTTGAATGATATCAGCTGTTATTCTACTAACAAGTAAAGTTCAACATAAACTTTTATTTATAAATTTAATAGTAGTAGATAGACTCATCTATCATTCAGTCTGCACTCCTTCCATATTTATTGAAGAGGAGTAAAAGCTCATCCCTTGTTCCCTGTTTAGGGTTAGGGTTTACTGGTACTTCCTTTCTTGGCCATAATGATTTAACTTTTTGATGATAAGACTATTCAGTGGCTGTAACTTTCTATTATGAAGGTACTAAGTTGGCAGTTCTCTGGCTGCTGCATCTGAATGGTAGTAAGGAGCCCAAACTCTTTGGTAGTGCTTAAAGAGGCTGCTCTGATCAACAGTCACATATCAGAGTATTTGTAGTACCATGTCATGCATCGGTAAGTGTCACTGCATGAATTTTCAGTGGGCAACCCCCAGGCCACATTATGCTCTAGTCTCAGCCATCTTCTGCTTGGTTTGTATTGCCATGGATGACAGATA
>OZ010581.1:35864598-35922098 GCA_963932145.1 Acanthosepion lycidas | reverse complement strand
TCGGTAACATTTTTAGACACCTGCATTTACATAAATGAAAACAGTAAACTACAAATGACACTACACACTAAAATCACTGACACCCACAACTATCTACACTTTAAGTTTTCACCCCCTAAACACCTCAAAGAGAACCTTCCCTATTCACAAGCACTTAGACTCTGAATGATATGTTCCAACAATGAAAAACTAAATAAACACACTCAAAATCTGGAGTATCAATTCACAACATGTGGCTATAAACAACACCTAATCAGGGAACAAATAAGGCAATTTACACACCTAGAGAAGACACCCTAATGTACAAGATTAAAAATAAACCCAACCGCATCCCTCTAGTACATACTTTCAACCCCACTGCCTCCACTATCCCAAATAATCAAGTCACTGGGAAATACCACATCTCAAACCAGACCTAAAAAAATTGAGGAACCTGGCCTTCTAGCATGTCGTAGACCTAAGAACCTAAAAGAAATCATAGGTAGTAACCATATTTCAGGGGACAAGATAATCCACAATAAACTAAAAACAAAAACAACAGAATTTTCCCAACCATGTAACAACAAAAGGAGTTTATGCTGCAACCACATTAGACACACGAATTCATTCACTAGCTCAATCACTAAATCTACTTTCAAAATCTATGACAAATTATGTTATGACTTCTTCTAACTGTAGAAGTCATAACGTAATTTACCTCCTAGAATGCACACTATGCCAGAAACAATATGTAGGAAAATCTGAATGGCCCTTTCACTACAGAATTAATAATTATCACAATCAAATTAAATCGACTCCCCATGAGAGATTATTATCTGTAGAACAACATTTCTGCCATCAAAAACACAATTTTAAAACCCATGCCAAATTAACTATAATTGAGAGAATAGAAAACTCCAGAGCAGATAACATTAGAAAGATTTTAGAGTGCCATGAAAATAAGTGGATCTGATGTTTAAAAACATACTATCCAGACAGGCTTAATCACAAATTTAACAATATAGATAGTATTAATATATAACCCCACAAATCAGGACCTACCCACATTTCTCACCCACACAAGACAGACATGTTTGCAGAGGTGTTGAGGCCTCACACTTATACACACACCCATAGTAATATACACACTTACTCACTCACTCCCTAAGAACCAAATAACACACACACTTAACAGAGACACATCCCCTTTCCAGGAATCAATAAAACTGTCAAAATGACCAAGGGAATTCAGAGCAGCATGAATCCATCCACCTCTTATCTCAAATAACAACTTAAAAGAAACTGTTTGACCAACACAAGGACTGACCAAAATTCATGTTAAAAAAATAAAAAAACAAATGAAAACTACAGACAAAAGTTCATTTTCTCCCTCAAGATATTCATTTCTGTAGTTCACTGCTACTAGCAAGCAGATTTTTTTTTCTCCTGATGATGGCCATGTTGTCCGAAACTAGTCAAGGAATCTAACTGAAATAATAATAAAAATGAAAGAATATTAATATATAACCCAGTGTGTCTGAAGATTTTAATTTTTTAATATTTTTTGTTGTTCAAAACATATATATATATATATATATATATATATATACACACACACACACAGGCAGAAGATATTTTATTATAATATAGATTTTGTGTGATGAAAGCAAAAATCAAATCAAGCCAATAATTTCATTCAGAATGACAATCAGAAACAGCTGAAAGACAGAAAAATGCAAAGATATTAGAAATAAAAATTCAATAAAGCTAACATTTATGTTTCTTGACTTCAGACCAAAATCAACTTTGTTTCTCTTATTTATATTGTTCAAAATCAATAGATTTGCAGGTTTAGACCTGATGCAGGTTGTCATCCCCACTGATGTCTGCTACCTTAAATATAGACAGATAACATTCCAAGTTTTCAAACCTTGGTCAACCTTGACTAGTAAGCATCAATTATGTGCACAAAAACATTTCTTCTTGATCTAGATATTCTTAAAGATATCATTGATCTGACATGCCTGTCAGTTTGACTGATGAAAACAGATTAGACTAGCATTTATCTTTTTTCTTAGAATATGGTAACTAAGCAACTGAGGTAACTTTACACAGTCAGGTGTCTAAACAAAAAAAAAGTACATCCTCGTGTAGAGATGATATCATTTTGCATTAATTGTATAAATAAAACTAAGTATAATTATATCTTAGAATAATATAATCTTATATGATAACTAGCTTAAAAGATGAACTCCATGTGGATTTTTAAGCTACCTTCTGTAAAAAACTAATTAGGCCTTTGGTCCAAAATTAAAGTGACCTCTGGTCCAGCTTAGAAAACAGCATGATAATTTTGTAGAAATAGCTTTGAATTTCTCAGTTCCCCTTCAAAACCTCACTTTAACTCTAATTTGTGCTGTAAGTCCAATTCTTGCCAAAGACAGATTTGGACCGCAATTCCAATTCAGGCCCAAAATTGAGTTCTTCAAATCCCATTTCTGTGGAACTTCAATTTAGTTGAGTTCTTCAAATCACAAACTTTGTGGAACTTCAAAACTCACGTCATGAAACCTTGATTGCTTACTGCTGGGTAGAATTTGCACAAAATATTATATCTCCCACATTTTGTCAATCCTCCCTTCCTCTCCCAGACTTTGCTTCTTGCAAAGCTAAAATCATAACTCAAAAGAGGGAGAGACATTTAAGATGATTGATGTGATTAAAGAGAATGTCCATGGCAATCTCAAAGAGGACTTTACAGACTGTCTTGAAAAATGGAAGGAATACTGGAATAATTATGTGAGGTCCTAAAGATAGTACTTTGAAGAGGACTATGGTGACATTGCCCTGGGTAGCTTAGTTTTTCATTAATATTAAATGGTTGGATTCAGTTCTATACACACTTCATATATATAGCACAATACACACACACACACACATACACATACACATATATATATATATATATATAACAAAGATTGTACAAAAGCACTCAACAAAGGTATTTCTAGAAAATAATTTTTAATTAACAATTTTATAATCAAATCTCCTGATGAGTGGATGTAATTGCCACAAAGCACAGAATAAGAACAAGATTAGTAAATATTTAATTTATTAACACACACACACACACACACATAGATATATTAATAATAAATGTACATTTTTTTCCTCACCACAAGCTCCACTATCATTGCAGCACAATACAAGTATCAATATTTAAATTATGCAATCATTAGTTTTCAATCAACACCTGACAATTGTATTGTTCATGAAAAGAACAGAGTTGTGCTGAGAAACTTCTTACTTTAACTCTGATTTCTTGGCATTTTGAAGAAATAAAATTGATTTCTTCAATTCACAAAGTTTTGGAGAGATTTTAAACTGAATTTAAAACAAAATTTTTTAAATTCACAAAGTTTTTGTGTTACTTTAGACTCAATACAAATTAAAAACTGTTAAAATCACAGTACGAAGGTAGTTTTGGCAATTTCAAATCACTGGTGTCATGGGGTCCTTTTATAATTTATCTTTTATAAAATACAGTTCTATTAACAGGTTTCAGTTTCTTTTTATTAATGCTTCTCAGGTGGCAACCAAAAACTGCTTTCCCTTCTGGGTCCTTATTCTTCTTCAGGATGAAATTTTTGTCATTTCGTTTTCTATCTTGCTCGAAAAATTCAGTTCTTCTTTAAAAATTTTATCTCTTTCTGGTTTGAAATTTTATTATATTCTTCCTTGAAATCTGATTACCTTCCATTTTGAAATCTGAATGCCTTCCTAAGATTATCAGCTGACAATAAAATTTACTTTTATACAAGTTTTTTTTTCTGTGAGTTTTGATCTTGCATCAAAATGTTTTGTTCAGGCTTACACTATAACAATTATTTATATAGACTTTGTAATATAGCAACAACTTATGAAGCTTTATTTGACTAATTCAGTTTTAGTGCTGAAAACATTTATTTTATTATAGTGGATGGTTACAAGTGAAAGTGGGGAGATGGGATGTGTTTATTTTATTATGACAGTAATAAAATAAACACTATATTTATTACGTTCACTATATTGAAAAGTATTCCAGTTATATGTGTCCTTAGTATTCTGCATTATGGCAGTGAAATCTGGGCAACATATGCTATGTACTTCAAATGAATGACGGCTATATACCAAAAGACATTATGAGCATGGAATACCGGCTGACAGGCCAATCTGAACTACATCTCAAGGATGTCTGCAAGAGGGACCCGATGTTCATATGCAATGACCTTGGTAGCTGGGAACAACTAGCAAATGATTGCAATGGCTGATAGTATGCTGTTCAAGGAGGAGTCATGAAGGAAGAGAAAAAGCAGCAGTTGGAATTTAGAAGACAATGCAAGATGCAGAAAAAACAATCTCAGACTATCATTCCACATTCCAGCTTCATCTGCCATACCTACAGAAGAGACTATCATGTACTAATCAGATCATTTAGCCACTCCAGACACTACTCACAAAAAAATTGAATTTTGACCAAACAGGACACTACCATTATCTCGCAAGATAAATGGATATCTACTATTACAGCAACTACTACATTATATTAGTGTGCAGTCTCCCGCAGTTTCTATAGTGTATACTGTAAAATGACCTTTAGTGTGCATCCTAATGTTTAACATTTTTTACCGTTTTGACCTGAATGCTCCTGACTGATCAATATAAAATGACCTTTAGCATACAGTCTAATTTTCATATGCTTCTCTTATTTTTATCCCTTTAACCCAAATGCTCTTGACCAGGCAATATAAAATAACACATTTTACCCATTACAATACTGTTTAAAAGATTTCTATAGACTTATCATTTTAACAGAGGAAACATTTTTCTTTTTATTCAGGGAAATGTATTCAGATTTTCAGGCAAGAAAAGTTAAAGCCAAAGGTAAGTATGACATTAATCATTCTCTTTTAAAGAATAATTTATCTAACATTTGTGAGTCAAGAAATTCATTGCAAAAATACAAAAAGCTGAATGTCACTGTTTTGAATATATCAAGGTGACATTTATAAAAAGTATCATATTAGCTGGAATTATGAATTTTAGTCCATTGCATTTTCATTGTTAAATATATTTTTTTCATTGTTAAATATATATATATATATATTAGGTTGGTGCAAAAATAATGACTTAATAATGTTGTTTTTTTACGTTAAAAAATACGTCAAAAAACGACATTATTACGTCATTATTTTTGCACCAACCTAATATATATATATATATATATATATATATATATTCATAATTAATTCCTCAAGTCTAGAAGAAACCTCGACAGAATGCAGAAAGCACTGGATAGCCATTTCATACTATATTTGGGACTCATCAGCAGTGCACATCCCCTACCGAGAATTGAAACCCATACAGTTACGATATAAGGCAAATGTCATACCAACTGTACCAAGAGTCCTCGGTGATGAAGTGGTAACAAATTAGACTTCGGCTTAGGGATAGTAGTCATGGATCCTGGGAGCACAGTCCTATGAGTTAGTGAAACTCAGAGTTCCACCCCAGAATATGTGAGCAAGCAACGTTATATTTAGTCTAATTAGTTACCTCTTCATCACTGAGACCTGTTGGTACAATTGGTATGATGTTTGTCTAATATTGTAACTGTCCAGGTTTCTTGGTAGTGGATGTGCACTGCTGATGAGTTCAAAATATAGAACAAAATGCTTTCTGCATTCTGTTGAGGTTTCTTCTAGACTTGATAAATTACTTAATTATGATTATCTCAAATCCTCCTTAATTTCTATCATATATACTGCAATGTTAAATATATACATATACTTTAAAAATCAGGAAATCAGTTGATTTTGCTACTTTGGTTTCAACCTTACAGTATCCTCAGATGATTTTTATCAATTGACCTCCCAATGCTTCATTTTTTAAAAATAATGAATGCTATATTATTTTATATATTAAGGGTATTATAAATGTATCACTGGGAGGTTAATTGAAATGTACATTTTTTTTTTTATATCCAGCCCCTCATATGTGCTTAAGAGGAATTTTTTAATATGTTTGAAAGGACTCTAGACTTTGGATTTATTTTCTTAAAAAACATGAAAGCCTTACAAGAATCACAACAATATTTGTGACCTCTGCTAACAGGAAAAATTAGCAATAATGACATTTCTAGATCCAAAAAACCTTTTGAACCAGAAATCTGAGATCTTGATGATTTTTCTCAATCATATCTGCTCACAAAATGTATCTTGACCTAAACAATGTCAACATATGATGAAATGGATTAAGTCCAACAATTATTTAATATATTTTCTGTTTATACATTATATCTATAGATACAATTTATTTAGGTAAATGCTCTGTTTTTTTTTTTAATTAAACAGTATTAATTACATTTACCGACCTGAATCTTTGAGAAATTTTTTAGAAATATGCATTCTCCAACAGGAATTGAATAAGTACTGCTATACAGAAATTGTCAAAGATTGTGTGTTTAAAAACAGTAATTTGGACTTTGCTAACCAGATGCTTCTCAGTAGCTAAATGGTACAGCATGTCAGATCAAATGAGTGTTTCTGTATAGGAATACAGGTTCAATTCCTGTCAGAGAACACATATTTTCTACATAATTTCTTGAACATCCAGGCCATTAAATGTAATATATATATATATATATATATAAATATATATATATTTATATATATAATTATATATTGTGTATATTTAGGCAGCAATTTTTCATTAATGCAAGTTTCATTAAATAATATAGACAAGTTTTGTCTTTATTTTAAGTAATTTCCTTTCATATTGTCTGATAAGCTTAATCACATTATCGTTGAAAGACAAAAGGAAAACACCATATTGATACATGTTTAAATCCAATCTAAGCTTTCAGCTTACATAAGCCATTATCAAAGATGACAATTTCAATAAATCAAACAACATGCAGACAAAACAACAATGATAGTCCGCCCTTGCTGCATGAAAATTTCCAAGTAATGACAAATTTGTATATACGAGATGCGGAAGTGAAAATCGCATCGCAGATCGTGACATCACACATGGCCACGCGAGAGTGAAAAACGAGAAGTATTAAGTATGGGAAGGTGTTGGTATAAACCAATTGCTTCTGTTATAAATTATAGGCATTTAAGGATATTTGTGGATATTTCATATTTTATTTTGTTCAGGTTAGGTTTCAACTGTTTTATGTATAAAGCTTCAAAAATTTTTAATTTTTTTTATTGTTTTCATGTTTAAGTATAATTGTGTTGTCAACAAGGATTTTTCAAAATTGAGTACGTGGACAGATATGTTGTTTTAAAACAACATGCCTGCCTGCGTACTCAAGAATTTTTAATTGAGTACACGGAATTGAATTTATATTGTTTTGACTATTTAGTTTAAGTTATGTTTGAATTTTTGTGTGCGTTTATGTGTGTGTGTGTGTGTGTGCGTGTGTGTATGTGTGTGTGTGTGTGTGCACATATGCATGTATACATACATACAAACATATACACACACACACACACCTGTGTATGTTTGTGAGTGCACATATAGCTGTGTGTTTGTGAGTATGTAGGTGTATGTTCACACCCTAATATCCATTCTTGTTTTTGTTTTTTTTTTTTTACTTTTACATTTTTTTGTATTTAGTGTGTCTGTGTTTTTAGATTTTGTAAAGAATGTAGGTGTGGTAAATTTTGTTGGTTATTATTTGTTGATATTGTAGTTACTCTTTTCTGGGTGGATTGTATTTGAGATTAGTATGGATTAGACGTTACATATAGTGGTTTGTGTTTGTGATAGGATTGCGTTTTGTGTTGTATTTCTTTCTTTTCTTTTTATGTTAGTATTTTTGCAGGTGTGTGTTTATGTGTGTGTGTGTGCATATGCACACCTACATACATATAAACATGTATGCACGTGCCTGTGTATTGTTTGTGTGTTCCTGTATGAACATCTGTGTGTTTGTGTTTATGTGTGTCTTTGTGTGGTTGTACATTCATGCCATTATATGAACTCTCCAGAATTGTCCAGCATTCACTGACATATGGAAGAACAGAGGTTATGTAACAGTTCAGTACTTTGTTTGTAACAAAATTTTTCTGTTTCTTAATATTTTGCTTAGCTTTTGGAAGGCATTTTTTGCTATCCCAATGCACCTTTGGATTTCAGTGTTGCACTTCCAGGAAAAAAATAAAACATAAAAAAATAGACAAAATATATCTTAGTCATCACTTTTTATGTAATATAAGGAATATATAGGGATATTTACTAACAAAAATGATGGAAACAAAAAGAAAAAGAATCTAAATAAAATTGACTGGATTAAAAAAAAAATGTTTAATTCCCAGCATCTCTCATTCATGCGCATGTGTAGTCACACCAACACAACAAATTTTATCTAATGAAGTCCTAAAGGATGAAACATGTCACACAAAAACTTTTTCCACTTTGTCATACATTATTCCCCTATATACAGGGTGATTGAAAAGTAACTCCCCATTTTAAAATACTTATAATTTATTTATTAACTATAATTTTTAAAAGAAATGGATATGTGAGGAAAGCTTTTAGCATGAGGTTTCATTTAAAATTCAATGTGGGTACCAGATTTCACTACTAGCTTTTCAAGCCACTCAGGAATCACGATTGCACCAGGAACACTTGTGGTATGGAAGACATAAATTCTTGTATTCACCCTTCAAGTTCTTCCAAAGCTTTGGTTTGGTATAGTAGACTTGATCCTTTAACCAACCCCAAAGAAAAAAATCACAGGGTGTTAAGTCAGGACTCTCGACTTGTCACTCATACATAAAATAGGGAGTTACTTTTCAGTCACCCTGTATATAATGTGTGTGTGTATATATATATATATATATATATATATATATATATATATATATATCAAAAATCCATGAGATAGATGCTTAGTATCATGTAAGTCTCCTACATAGCCAGGAAAGTTAAAGTAGCACAATGTGGCATCAGTTCCATAAGTAGTTGGAAAACCTATGTAATAATGTCATGTTTTGCCATCGGAATAGCTGTTTACAATTCCCTGTAGGTACCAGATCTTTTGTTCTTTGTTTTACCTATCCAGTGGTGGAGAAATTTAATAACCTTCTTCTATTTTTTTTTTTCAATTAAAACCTTCTTCTATTTTTTTTTTTCAATTAAAAACAAATATCTTTTTCTTCCATTTTCTTTCATCTG
This sequence comes from Acanthosepion lycidas, assembly GCA_963932145.1. Taxonomy (NCBI): domain Eukaryota; kingdom Metazoa; phylum Mollusca; class Cephalopoda; order Sepiida; family Sepiidae; genus Acanthosepion; species Acanthosepion lycidas. Next base: position 35,912,891 of record OZ010581.1, on the reverse strand, counting down.
GTCATCGGTATATCTTCAGTCTATTGGAAATCAGTGTATTTCAATTTACTAGCACCTTTCCAACAGTGTCACAGACATATATACAAAGTTTGGCTTTGGCTGGTACATGTGAAAACCGATCCTCAGGTCTGACATGCTAATCATTGCTATACAAAAGGATTGTTGTAGTAAGACATACATCCTCAGAAGAACTGGTGTTAGACTAACCTGCTAATTATTGCTATACAATCATCCTGAGAAAAATAAAATTCTTCAATATCACACAAACATTTGCAATAAAGTACAGTATTTCAAAGAAAGTCTTAAAAGAATTTGACATTGGATAATGTATATCAGAAACATTGAACAAATAATAATAAATAATTTTTTTGAACTGTTTAAGCATTCACTAAAATTAAGTAACTGCCAGTTTCTTTATTTATCTGTAATAACTTTGGTTGAAATAACTTACAAGACTCTCATTTACAATTGTGGGCAATATCAGAACACTAGAAAGAGTTTAAAATAAAAAATATATTTGTATTTTAAATAATTGTGCATGTGTATATGTGTGCACATACCCACAAACGTATACAGGATCATTAGTTAGTATACAACCTAATGATGAAAAAGTATTTATTCTGAGAAACAAATAAGTTTCAATATAATATTCTTCCTTGTCAATGCACTTTATTTGACCATGAATATTAACCACATAAATTAAACAGTGAAATTTTCAAGCTAAAATTTAGCTAATAACTACATGAACTGCTATGGACTTATTGATCCACCCTTGTATATACAAAGGAGTACTGAAAAATTTTCAGCCTTACCAAGAAGTCCTTCCAAAAATATCTAATATTTGGTCATTTGCTCAGACTTTGAGAAATGAGTCAAGTCAAAAACTTTTCAGCATCCTCTCCTATATGTATATAACTGATTTTTAAAATGATTTATAATTAATTCCCACTATAAGTCTAGGAAACCCTCTGCTCAGTGATGCCATATTATCTCCACATTGAGTGCTTAAACAGATGTGGAGCCCAGAATACCTCATTGTGCTAAATGGACATTGACCCTACAAGAATGTTCATCCACGCCTTGGGCAGTCTTGTTTTTAATCCTGTTGGATGTCTAGCCACTCTTCTCAACAGAAAAAAAGCCTGGTGAGGGATCTGGTTTAGTTGCTGATGACCTAATCATTTGACAAGTAGTACTGGGTTGCATGATACTAGTAGTACTTATGTAGTGACCTAATATAAAATTAAAAAATAGTGATTTTTATTCTATAATAGAAAAGTTATCAGAAGTGAAATATGCATTTTACACAATAAAGTTATTGTGAACAAAAAGATATGTACAATTTTATTTTTACAATTATATAATTTACTAACCTGTCCAAATCCTGTCCTACGACGATAAACTAAGTCTAGCAACGAGGCCTCTAATCAGGAGGTTTTGAGGAGCATGGAATCACCTCTTCATTGCTGTTGATCTCAGGTCCACCCTAATCCAGGTTAGTAGAACCTGTTAGGACCCCAGCTATGAGCAAATAGTGAACTCCTAAACAGAAACAAAACACTATGAATATATAAAAATACATTTTTATAGTAAAAATACCAGAAATAAATTTTAATAGTAGAAAAAGAAAAATTTCCAGCAATAGATTTTAATAGTAAAAGAAATTATCAAAACTGGAAAGAAAATTAAATTTTGGCATTAAATGGCCTATAAGACGTTGATATGCAGTTAAATAAACAAGCCAAACTAGCCAAATTATCATCTTACGAACATTTCTCTTAATAATAATTTTAAAATAATTCAGCAAATGATGTTATTTTGTTTATGGTAACTGGATTTTTGGCGATTACCTTACTTGGTTTCCATTGTTTGATACTGTGTGTCTGAAAAATGCTGCTTTATCTCAGTTCCATACTTCTTGACCTTTTGGCTAAGATCAAAATATAGTATCTGTTCTTATCATCTTAATCTGATTCTCTCTCTGTTTTTTCTCAGTTTCTTTCAGTCTCAGTAACCACTTGCTTCATAGTGGCTCTATCATCTCGCTTGTGGTAAAATTATTAAAAAATATATATAAAATGTCCAATCAAAAAAGGAAAGTAGCTAATTTTTTATAAAAATTTTTCCATTAGTTTGCATGTAAAATTGAATTAAAAATAAACTGGGCTAATTATTCCTGGGTTTTAAATATAATATTACACAGGAAATATTATTTACACTATTTTTTATTGATTTCCAGATAAATCAGTTTTGTATTTACATTCTGACTAATGTCCTCATATTTCAACTGTTGTACTTTCTTCAAGTGTATATCAATCCAGTTAAGTTTCTGGGAATTTCCCACACGACACGTGTTTGTCTTGTCTGGTTTTCTATGTAAATGTAAATACAAACACATTGAGAGTGTTTCTCTCCTGACAGAAAAAAACTGGTGTTATATAGTGCTTGCTCGGGGCCAGGTCCACACTGACTATTGGTTAATACTTGTCCAGTATACTTCATATGCAAATTTTGTTAGTGGCCCTACTGTAAGTAGAATGTCCTCTCTCAACAGCCAACTGTGGAAGAGGACATAACTCCTAGTGCTTACTGTACCACATGCAACCAACTCTAGGTCTCTTTTTGGATTGGCTCTGTTCTCTGACAATAGCCTAGTGGCTTAAAGTATTTGATGACAATAATTATGAGTTCAATCCCTGGACCAAGCAGTACAGGCTTAGCCTCAGTGGAAAAAGGATGAGAAATAACTGAGCTTTACAGAAAAGAACAAGATGTGATATCCCTAGACATGAACAGCAGAAAAAGAACAATCTACCTGATAGATTAAATAAAGGATCCAGTTCAAAATTCCCTAAAGATCACCTGGATTGACATATACCTGAAAAGGGCTGGAACGCACAATGGACAAAAAGTTATGATAATAACTACAAAGATGAGAACATCAGTCTGAATGCAATTAATGATAACCCCTCCTCATGCCAGAAATTGAGACAAAAATCAGATTTGATTAATAGTTTGAACTCATTTTCTTTTCAAGTCCTTGTTTGATGATATCAATATATATATTAAAGCAGAAGTGTTATTTATTGGCTTTTGTTGTAACAAATGGTTATTTGTTTCTCATATCACTTTACAGAACAGCTTCCAGGTTTTTTTTTGTTTTTTGGAGCACCATTATTCAGAGAACTTAAAACGATTAATTGGTTACTTATTTTAGCACATTATCTTACTTACAATTATTGCCATGTGACACAAACAATAGTCGGTGCATTTTTTAAGCCATAAATAATCAACAGTGTCTTTTTAAAGTCATCTGTCACTTACATTATTGCCAACTAAAATTGCTTTTACATTTACTTAGGTAACAAAGTAATAATTCTAAGTAACATGGTTAATTGAAATAAGCACTACATAATTGTTTTGTTTTTTCTGTTTATTAAAAATTAAAAGAAAGTCAATTATTTGTATGTATTGTTTACTTTGCAGATGCTGAAGCAAAACTTCAACCCAAGTCAGCAAAAGTCCAATAATTTGACTTAAAAAATACAAAGTGGTTAAATGAAATGATAGAACTGAATGTCACCAACACAGGCTTGACCAGTGCATTCTTCAAGGTGCACATTTCCAGGCTATTTTTTTTTTTTGTTTTATTGATATTGCAACTGTGAAATCAGCTTTTAACATCCAAATTTTTAATTTTTGTTTCATACTCACTGCAATGAAGAATTCAAAGAATATACAAATTTGGCCCATTGCCAAATTAGCAATTTACTTTTACACACCTTTAATTTTTTTTGTCAACTTGAACAACAGCTAAAAATGAAAATGGCTGGCAGATCCAAAAGGATAAAAACACATCATATCATTTTTATATTTTTTGGCACAACTTTTTAATTCTGAATCAACTGCATTCAAAGAGAAATTTAATTTGTTATTATCCATGTTTTTTTAATTCTATATCTGTTTAAATGAATAGTAAGTATACTAAGTTATACAAGAGAATGTTAAAAAGTCCTCAACTAAACACACTTCCCAAAATCTGACATTTTGTGTAAGGATGGAAACTTTTCTGCACCCCTTAACACTATGTAGATTTAGGCCCAGTTAATAAACATTTGTGGAATAAAAAGCCAACAAAATAATAACAATATTGACAATAAGATAGATGATATTTATTATATAGTAGCCTTTTGACAAAATTGAAGCACAAAGAAAAAGATTTTAAAGTTGGAATTTTTGAACATGGCTGTGTCCTTTTTTCAATGAGATGATGAATAAAGAAAGAAGTAGGACTTACTCTTCCAAGGAATATTGTTGTTGTTCATTAGTGGGCTAACTGTGGAAATTATACTCTCTAATTAAATCCAAATCCCTGTGATTTTATTTGGAAAATATATTTCAACTCTGATCTGCTTTTTTTTTTGTTGGCTGTGGAATGAATATATATATATATATATATATATATATATATATATATATATATATATATATATATATATATATATATATATATTCATACAACAGAGCTGGGTAATTTAATTCAATTTAATTTCTATAATTGAAGTTTTTAGCTTCTGTTTTTGAAACATGAGAACTCTTATGAAGTGATGGAATCATATTTTTTTAAAAATAATTATAATTTAGGCTCTACTTGTGTATTGAGTACTGTTTTTTAAAAATAAAAACAAAAATACTAAAGAACTTCGGATTATTAACCAAACAGTTCTTTCCTATTTTTCTATGTATTTGCACACACACACACATATATATATATATAGTGGATATAAAAATCAACACTGAATGTTGACTAGCAATTTCATACTTTGAGCAGTCATCAGGCCATGTATTAATCCACTTTCATGATCTGATGATCATGTAAGGCATGAAACTGCCAATCACTGTGTTGGCTATGTCCACACTATTTACACCTTAAAATGTTTTATCTGCAATATTAGGCATTCTTCTGTCATAAAATAGCAAAAGTTAAATAATACAATCATACACACACACACATACATATATATTTGAATTGGGTGGCAATTAAGTTTCATTAAAAATCAGTAAAAGTTCCCTTTTTAAGTATTCATTTTGATCCTTTCAACATTTCTAATAATTTTTCTGGTTTCCAGTTTGTATTGGAATGTAAAATTTCCCATATGTAAGTATTTTCAGCTAACACCACTAGCCATTTTCAAAACCATTTGTTGTTGCTATATCATCAGTTTAATTTTTAAATATTGTATTTTGTGTGTTGGCTCTTATCATGTTTCACATAGTCATGTGGAAATTCTTCTTATTTTTATTTATTTAATAAAATATATCTAAGTTGGGTCTGAAGTTTAATGCAATTTTATATGTATGGGGGAAGTTTAATGCCTAAGTTAGCAGGTTAGTTTCTAACTAATGAAAACTTTATGAAAATCCCTATAAATTTATTTGCCTTAGAATTCATATAAATTATTTTCATTTAATCAAAAGAGCTTGATTTTCTTTGGTTTTCATGACATGTCGTACATCAAAAGAAAGTATTTCAAACAACCATTAAACCTGAAATCTACACAAGGTACGTGGATGACATTTTCATTTTGATAAAAACAAAGATGAAATTGCAAACCTAAAATCAACCTCTGAAAAAACTCAACACTAAAATTCACTTATGAACCCATAGTACATAACAAGATCCCATTCCTTGACATTGAGATGAAGCTAAAATCCAGTGAATTTACCACTTACCCGTATAACAAACTTACTAATATGAACTCCTGTATTCTAAACTCTGACAGTCAATGTCCCAAAAGATATAAAATAGCAGTGATAACTAACTTTGTAAATTGAGCATACAAAAATTCCTCTTCCGAAAGAATATTTCTAGGTGAACTAAAACACATAAAACAAAGACGAGTCAACAATAATTTTCCTAACTACATCATTGATAAGCAAATAAAATCATTCTTACAAAAAATACACAACACCCATAACAAAAATATGATACCACAAAACATCAATATATTTTATAGCAATCAGATGCATGATAAGTATAAGTAAAATGAATTTGCTATATGAAAATCATTAAACACCATATCTCTGCAGTAAGTCCTGGAAAACATATAAAGTTCATAATATATTATAGAAAATAGAAAACTGCAAACCTCATCATTGCAAGCTGAAATAACTGCATTAAAACTAAACTAGCAGTGACCAATATAGTGTACCAATTCCATTGCCCTGTACAAAACAGTGTTACTTGTCAAAAACCAATGACCTATATCAGACACACCTCCATCTCACTGAGTAGACGTCTTACATGCCACCTGTCTCAGCAGATTGTGATTAATAAATATTTATTAACTTAAAACTTCCAAGGAAAATTCTAGTTTATAATACAAGGATACTTTTCAGGTGACAGTCATACACAGCTCATCATTAGGGAGGCTTTACTTATTAAACTTTATTCTCCCACTATCAATTTCACACTATTTAGCAGAGATAACGTGTTAAAAGTGTTCTAAAAATAGAAGTCTTGCCCCAGTCAACTGGCTGTGCATAACATGTAATCACCAAGGAGCATAAACTGCTTGAAATCCACACTGTAAAATTACTATGTAGTAGCAAACACACAGAATTTCACCATCCAAAATACATTCTTGATAATGGCTAGAGAAGTAGCCGAAAGTGCTAGGAACAATTATAACTATGGACAATTCCTATATTTTTTAACCCCTGATTGCTGGAAAAACTCAATAAAAGATTAATTAAATCTTCCTTATTGGCCATTTTCAATGAAAGATGCATGAAAGAAACACTGCTGCCCAAATACACATCAATATATATATATATATATATATATATATATATATATATATATATATATATATATATATATATATATCAACAGATTTAATATATATTTTTTATTACCACCAGCACTATCTTATATTTATATAAAAAAAATAAGCTACACACACACATATATATATATATATATATAAACATTGAAGTCAACACCCAGTGGAAACAGTCTGGAGATTGCACTTAAGCATGAAATAGACTGTTGCCACTGGGTGTTGAACTCAATGTCCACTTTTATATTTACATAAGTTCTATCCTTGATTTTGAGCACTTTAGCTCATAAATATAGCATACCTTAAAACTATATTTTTATCACACACACACACACACACACACTTAGTATATATATATATATATATATATATATATATATATATATATATATATATATATACACTATGTGGACAAATGGTTAGAATGTTACAATCATGAGACCCAAGTTCAAATCTCAACATGGTTGATTTGGCAGAAAGGTGTTTTCTTTATGTTATCAGCAGTCTGGGGAGGTAATCCCAGCAAGTGGCACCTTTGGTAAGTCCCTGAAAATGACAACTCTGATTGATCCAAGCTTTGTGAGTGAAATTGGGTAAACAGAACTGTTCAGAATCCATTGATGGCTGTACCAGCACAAAGTTTACAAGTTATCGTGATGAATGGTTTGAGTGTACTGGTATTGTTCAAAGTGCCGATCCTGATAGATTATGCACACTGTCTCTGAAACTGTGACAAAGGTCCACAAAGCATAGTTGTAATATAAACCACAGAGCTTATGGGTGTTGAACAAACACCTGAGCAGGCATTTGCAATAAGGCTTGACTACCCACCTTAGCAGACAGATGAGTAGCCAGCCATTATATATGGATTTAAAAAATCATGAAATCAGACAAGAATGTTAGAAAAGAAATTAGATAAAGAAATAAATGGAATTGTGATTGAAAAATGACAAGATCAAATTATTATATTTGTATTATTTATGTTATATATTTTATTATATTATAATATTTTCTCATTTGTTTGTGAATGTGCATTACTCTTTTATTTAATAAATACTGATCAACAATGAACATTTTCTTTTACTCTTAAAATCTTTTCAGTTCATGCATAAATTGTTCATTTGTTTTTTTATTAAACTTCTACCATTGAATTATGATTAATAAATTTATGAACTACTTTTTATACTGTTTAGTTTTTATTTTTATTATCAATTGTAATTTTCTGTGGTTTCGTCCTTGTAATTATATTAATAATTGTGATTATTTTCAGCTGATGATTGAGTTTAATAATAATAAACAATAATTTGCATATTTTCTGAAAAAGAAGCAAAATTCCCTAAAGGATATGTGAATCATCCTTGCTTTGAGTTTTAAAAATAATTTAAGAATAAATTTTTATCAATCCAACTTAATGATATTTTTATTGTATTTTTAGTGAAATCATCATTTTCCATTTACTACTTCTTTTTGATTTTGACTGGAAATGAGAGAAATTAAATTTCTCCATTAAATTTCTAAATTACTTGTATGGCAAAAGAATAATTTAAAAATAATCACCTGCTAATTTATATATGTCATTTTTAAAAGATTACACTAATTATTTAGTTTAAAAAATGTCTGAATAGTCTGCTGTGATAAAATATAAAGAAATAACTAATTTTTTAGGTTGATCATGTAAGCCTCATAATTTGCAAGTGGCTTGAAAAGCACTTTTTAAAATTCTTGCTATTTCTAGTTTTTTTTTCTTATTGTTAATGACAAAAACACAATACACTATTTACATTATTCGGACTATTGTCCTCATCTTTGTCGCCATATTTATTACAATGTTTCAGCCGTTGTACGTTCTGGCCTTCTTCAGGTGGTTGGAATGTTGAACTAAACCCTTTATTTCGCTCATTGAGGTAGACTGTTCTAGTTCCATGTGACATGTTTAATGGATGTCAGTTATCACCTGTTAATTACCCTCTCCAAGTTCTCCACTGCCTTAACTGGATATTGAACTCACACTCTTTGGGTCCTGTCACTGGATCTAACTAACACCTTTATCCATCTGAGTCTTGTCCTGCTTAGCAAATTCTCAAGTTTTAAGCCTTATTTCACATTTCTTGTATGCTTAAAATTTGAGAAAGATGGAATTTTATTTTAAAATAAAGTTGCCTCAAAAAATCTAAGCCTCGTTTCATACAAAAATAGAGTTTTTTGAACTAATCTGAACCATGTTATGCTTATAAAAAAGCATTAAACAACAGATATATGCATCTTTTTTAATATTATTACATTACTTTATATGAAAATATTAATGCCTGATAAAGTTATGATAAAAACAATCTGAGCTTTGCTTCATGTTTAAAATATGGTTAATTCTTGGACTCTTCTAAACTTTGTTGTGCTCGTGCTTAAAAGGAAATGGTATACTTACCGTACTGCATTTGAATTATTTCAAATTTTTAATCTGCTTCTAAAAAATATATTGCTACAAATTCACGTTTTAAATAAATAATGAACAGACTTAGGTAGATATATAGGGTGCGATGGATAAATTGTCGTCTAAATTACACAAAAATGAAAATAACACTGACATCTCATTTCAACAGATATATTTACCAAAATTATGCAAAAATATCTTGAAATACTAAAGAGTAAATTTATTCAATAAAATCACCATTGGCTTCAACCATGACCTTGAGACGACTTTGGAATCTCCCAGAACTCTTCTAGATGGTCTCCTTGTTTAAGTTGGTGAATGCTGCCATAATCCTTGCCTTCAGTTCACCTTTGGTATCACAAAGAGTTTTGTCGGTCTCTCACTTAACTGTGTCCCACACATAATAATCAAGAGGGTTGCAGTCTAGGGAGTTAGGTGGCCAGATGTAAGGAGTGATGTGGTCACAGAAATTGTCTGACAACCATGACTGGGTTTTCCTGTTTGTGTGGCATGGTGCAGAGTCCTGTTGCCAGACATAGGGTCTTCCAACAGCCACCCTCTTAACACAGGGCAGCACTACCTCTCTCAAGGCACTTGATGTAGGCATCCATGTTGAGTCTGAGTTCCTGTGGGAAGATGAATGGTGGCATAGCACTGCCCTCATCAACAAATTTTGAAGTTTTTCTTACCAGAGTGAGTTTTTCAAGCGGCCATACCTTCCTAATCACCATTAGACTCATCCAACTTTTTCCAAATCCTCTGAACTATTCTCAGATTGACATCCATATACTCTGAAATTTACTTATTGGAGCTTCTGGTGCAAATACCGAGCAGTGCAGCATGCTGTTTGCAAATTTCTGGCAATGTGAATTACGTCATGGTGCTCTTTTCCTCACAGACAGTGCCCAACTGACCCTACTATACTGTGCAGTTGACAAAATCAAAAACAAACAATGTACATAGGTGAAATTAAAAATATAAAATGGCGACAATTTACCCATCGCGCCCAGTATAATGAACATAGGTAGATAATGAACAGACTTAGGTAGATATATTAGTAGATAGGTAATGACCAGACTTAGATAGTGACAAGCATTATTGGATGCATATTGCCTTATTGAATTAATACTAAAGAAATATATATGTGTGTGTGTGTGTGTTGCTGATATCGTCTGAAGATTTGACAGACAAGTTCACCTATGAAACTGGAGTCGGGATGCTGAAGGTAACATCGATCATCTAAGTGACAAACTTTTACTCATATTAACCCTATATATATATATATATATATATATATATATATATATATATATATATATATATATATATATATTCATTTGAGAAGGGTTCTTTGTTTATTTTGGTAGAATTTTAGATATACCTGAGTATATTCAAGTAAGCTTCCATGCAAATGTATGACAATTTTTGTTTGATGCAATATGTGCTTCACTAGAGACTGAAAAGTACTATGGATAGAATGAAACATGCTCTATCTCTAAAGCATTCAGTGGTTAAAAAAGAGACTTAAATTACTGCTATCTTGTATACTTCTTTCAGCAATGCCATCCTGTATTAACAAGTAGAATTTCTTTGGCAGACTATCTTTTCTATAAATATTTTCATGGCATTTCTAATGAGCTCTCCTCTTGTGTCTTGGTGCTTTTAATGCTTTGCTTGGGGTGAAATGATTAAAAAAAAAACAAGATGACAAATGGAGTAATTTCACAAGGGAATGTATGAGGACAACCCAGAAGAAAAATCTTGGAAATTTTGAAATTCAAACAGATGAACCAATACAGAATGGGCTATCATTTTTTACATTTAATTTTTTCACAAGAAGTGGGGCAATCTAAACCAGTGGCATCACAAGGATAAGTGTCAGCCATAATTTTTTGACTCATAATCCTACACCACCCAGGTCAGATTAATCCATATTAATGTTTTGTTTTTTTTTGGACTAATATCATTCTGACCAAAATATATTTACATTTCAATGTGGTTAAAGTGAAAATTCCATCAGGAAACATTAGAATTCTAAGTAAAAAGATTTGAAAATTACACTATTTTTCAATAACATTAAAATCTTAAATCATTAAGTTTTAAATTATTAAGTTAAAAAGTTATTTATCAATTTTATAGAATAATACTTTTAATTTGTTTAAATGTATAAATACTAAAAACTAAGGTTTGTAAAATCTTTATAGAGTTACATTTTATAATATGTCTTTATTTTTCTCATTTTTCTTTAATTATAATTCATGTACTGGTAGTGTAACAGATATCAGCACAAAAAGTGTAATTAGCAATCCATGTTCAAATTCCAGCCTAGTCTGCTGCATTCACTTTCATAATAATACTTGGGGAAGGCATGAACCAATCTCTTCTTCCCATCTACAGCTAAAAATATAAATAGCAGGATAGACTATGCTCTCTAGTCTTGGTTAGCAACCAGCCTAGAAGAAGGACAACTCTGAATTCCGAACTGTGGAGAAGGCAACCACTTGACTATCTTTATCAAGAATGCATGGCAATTTACAAATAATAATGAAAAGGAGTCTGTGGCGAGCCATGATCGTCTATGTTCCGAAGAAAAAAAAAAAAAAAAAAAATTGGATTTCATTCTCAAAAAAATTAAAATTTTTTGATACTGGTCCAGAAAAATAATTACCACAATATTGCAGCTATAATTAAAAATAAATACCACAATATTTCAGCTAAAATAATGTTATATACCATACCTATAAACACTAATGGGTATGTCCCAATCCTCATAAATACGTTGGACATTATTGTAAATGGGGGTGATATGCTGTCTAAATAGTTCACCATGAGCAGTAGTTTACCTACTTCACACCACTGGTGAGTATTGTATTTTATTGATATTGTAAAGGTTACCATTTCATTTCCAACCTCTATTTTGGTTATTCCTCATTCGATAACCCTATCTAGGTTACAAGAAATAAGATACCAGAAAATTGAACAAATATTAGTGATTGCAAAAATAACTGGACATTCAGCTAAAACGCTGCACAAAATTTTTATATACAGTGTCACTAATAATAGTATCACCTAGTGCATTCCACATTCTATTAGCAAGGTCACTGTGTTAACTCGCTACAACAAATGCAGAGCAAGGGTGGGGGTACAATATATCAGAGGAGAAAATTGTGAGAAGAAAGGAATTCAAAAATCACAAAATAGGTTTTGATTAAGGGTAGGTGCCTTAATTGCTGCTATAAATTGTTGCTAAACAATATTTTGCTGAATGTCATCAATATTACTACTGTGGATAGGTGGTGTTATAGATCTTTTTGGTGATGATTTATCAAAAACCTAGGACATAAAACAAACTGACTCAAGGGGTATATAAATAAATAATATATTTTTATTTATTTTCTTTAGAGTGAGTCCTTTGGTATATGGTGTAGCAAAATGTTTATTTATAAAGTGGATATTGGTAGTAGCAATGTAGAAAGTCCAGTAATGGTAGTTCTGAAGTCAGACCATGCTAGGGATAGTAGGAATATTTGAAATAGGTCAGTGTCAATCTGCTGTTTTTTCTCATCTCTAAGCAGGGTAGAAATAGCAGAGGACTACTTCTTCACACATTATGTATGTCTGGTTGCTTTGGTGGTAGTGTCTTTTGTTTTGTTCTCTTCTGCTATCCTCCTTCTTATAGCTTAGAGGTGTCAGCTCATATCCTTTTGTATTTGCTTTTTTAACAAATTCTCTTGGGAAAGGCATGAATCCCTCTCTTTTCCTTCCAGTTAGAGCTTAATAGCAGGACAAAAAAGGATTTCTAGCTTTGGTTGGCAACCAGTTTAGGAGAAAGACAACTAGTTGGGTAAAGGGCTGATGACTTCACCTCATAAAAACCTACTTATTGCAGAAACCATTGCAACAACAACCAGACATGTTAGGGCAGTAGCACTATATTTTAACGAGAATAATTATTAAATCATCAAATTTTCTCTAATATTTTTATTGAAAGTACCTCGCTAGTTATGTTAGCAACTTGATTGATGAGAATCTTCTTTTGACACAGGCTTACAGCCACATTACAATGAAACACAGTTTCATGTACGATCACTGTAGTTAAGCAACCTTGACCCTGGTTAGTACTTAGATGGGTGACTGTTTGGGAATACTAGTTACTGTAAGCTTGGATGTGTGGGTGGTGGCCCTAACATAGCTCAGAATTGTTAATTGGAGAGCCAAGTTCCAATTCCAGTTGGGTTCATTATATTCACTTACATGCAAATACCCTTGGAGAAGATATGGATCTACCATTCCACCCTCCAGTTATGGGTTAATTAGTAAGACTTGTATCATTAAAAGAAAAACATTATTATCTCAAAAAAAAGCATGCATAATGTTTAGATTTCATATAGATTTAATATAGAAAAGTATATTAGCAATTTCATTAAAAGTACTTTTTTTCAGTTAAACCTTACTTTTGAATGAGTACCTGTGTGGGGTGTATGTGTGTGTAAGAGGGAGAAAAAGAGAGAAAGGGAGGGAGAGAGGGAGTAGCAATATAACTCATAACAATGCCTCTGTGATTGTGAATGTGATTGCAAGTGTGTATGTATTATTGTACAATACAGGTGCGTGTGTGTTTGTGTGTGAGAGAAAGAGATATGCTAGAGCTAGAGTAGTGTTATGAAAATAATAAATTATTTAAAAAAAAAAAGAGAATTGGTTAAAATAAAAAATAATAACCTAACGTAAAGTGTTTAGGTTATTATTTAGGCTAAACGAAACTCTTTTTCTTTTTCCTTTTAAAGAAAAAGTGAGCTTATTTTTTTTAAAATAAACAGATTGTGTTTTACAATCTGTTTCTTTTCATGAGATTTTTATTTTAAATGCATCAGGCTTTTGCCGCTTTTCTTTCATTTTTTATTTTTATTTTTTATTTTATCGCTTGCATCCTATTTATTTTCCAAGGAAAGCACTTTCAATGAGAACGTGTTGTTGAGGATTGTCTCTCCTCGGAGACCTTTTTCTCGAAAACAAAAACAAATGACGCTGCTACGCAATGAGTGTGGGCAGAAGAACACAACGTTAAATTGATCTTTCTTAAACAAAAATATTTCCACTTTACTTTTACGATTTTCTTCTAATTTCCTCGTCTTTTTTTTCTTCTTCGCATTCGTCCGAAGAAAAACATAACAATAAAAATAAAACATTTCTTCAAAAAAAAAAATGATTACAAGAATTTTAAATTCCTATCTTCATTTCGTGCTGATATAATTGCCTTTTAATTTTTTTTTTTTAATATCAAATTAAAAACTACTCTTTACTACTGTTTTTTTTTCGTGTGTGCTTTCATTCTTTTTTTCTTTTTTGTTGTGAAAATCAGAAACGATCCTTGTTCGTCCGCCAAATAAACAAATAAGAGAAGCTAACATGCGTCAAAATTACCTACTGCATTCATTCACTTCAGTTTTTGCAGCAATCTACCGTAACTAAGGATGCTTCCTCCTCCTCCCCCTGAGTACTGCAAACGATAAAGCAGCACCGACTACACCATCAGGTTACCAACCACGCTACGAAATAGGCCGTTTCGTTTAGTAAAGAAAGCTTTTAGTTTTATTATTGCAGTGGTTCGTTAACCAAGCATACACTTACAGTCTGTTTGTGATTATTTTTCCACTATTGGTCTACGTACATTTTATGCGCAGTGCCTGACCTAGGGATCCCTTTTCCGACAGGATCTGCGTCTGCGTGTAATTCACTCTACAGAAACTGAAAGACCTGGAATCAGTTCTTTTTAAATTCAAATTATTACTGATTCTCACCTTTGGTGTAAAAATAAAAGTAAAACTGTGCAAAAAAACTAAACTTGGATAACTCAATCGGTACTGTACTAAAAAAAAAAAAAAAAAAAAAAAAAAAATAAGCAATCAAGTAAGTAAAAATGTAATTTTGTTTTCTTCTCTTTTTTCTTTTTAATTTATTTTTTATCAGTTTTTTATGTGTGCGTGTGTTCGTTCTCTAAAAAAAAAAAACTAAGAGCAAAGATTCCTGCTTCCCATAATCGTCGGGTTATTTAAAAAAAAATGATCTACAAACAAACGAAAAAAGAAAAGAAAACAAGCACAAATAATTTTAGGATCCCCACCCTTTTTTTTTTTTTTGTTTTTTTTACTTTGACCACAAGCAAAAGGTCTCAAAGATTTTTATTTATGCCTAAATACGCGCTCCACTGCACTTGATGATAGTTAACGGGTTAAAAAATTGCTTGTTGTTGCTATATTTGATATCTGACTTGACAGTTGTTCAGAAAAATTACAATTTTGAACACAGACTTTTTGTCAATGTTTCCATGTTTTTAATCCCTTTTTTAATTTTTACCTTTTATTTCTTTTTTCAGTTTAATTTTTGACAAATAAATATATTTATTTTAAGTTTAAATTAGAATTTCCGAAAATGGCCATGTACTTTTATTTATTTTCATTCTATTTTTTTTGTTTATTCAAGAATGCGACAATAATACCAAAACCAAAGTAATTGACTATTGACTATTGAGCACGTTTTCTTTCAGATTTATATTCTTTCCAAATATAAATATAGTGTGCGTTTTTTACTTTTACTCCATGAATGTTTCTGCTTTTTTTCAGAATGTTTAATTTCGAAGATAAAACAAAAACGTTTCTTCACTCATTTAAGATTTACTACCAGATGCTGTTGTATTGTATTGAGCGCGTATTCCTCGCTTCTGCCATTGGCTTTTCAAAATGCATTCCAAATTCTTTAAGTGCAGTGTTCAACACACTGTTTTAGTGTTTACTTTTTACGACTACTACTTTTTCTAGTTCTTTTCTCTTACAAAATATCACTGCCAAATAGAGGGAAAACTTAAGAAATGAAATACTGAAACTTAAATTGTTTTAAACTAGTTTTATTGATTTTTGCCCCCTTTTTTTGTAAGGTGTGGGGGGCGGCACAACATGAAACTTTAACTTGCTACCCAAGAAAAAATACCAAATCCATTTAAAGAACAGTTAACTTCGTTTTTCTTCAGCTTGACATTTTTTTTATTGAATTTTATTTTTAAGTAAATCGATAATTAAATTTTTAAAATCACTTTTTAACCTCTGAAAATAAATTTAATTAAATAATAATCTAGTGTAAGTAGCTGTTCTTAAAATTTAAACAGTTTCCTTTTAGTTTTTTGTTGACATAGCATAGCATCGATTCTTCTTGGCTCAAAAACTCAGTTTATTTATTTTTAAATGAAGTTTATTGATCGCTTTCTGATTAAGAGTGTGTTAATTATTTGTTTCTTTTCTCATTCCTATCAAATAACTAAATCCCTAATTGTTAATGTTAAGCAAGAAATTATTGGCGGTACAATTTTAAAGCCCAACCTATTGCCGTAAATGTCACAAATAAAGTTTCTTGCAACGTCGTTTAATTCTTTGGGTCTTTCCTTTTTTGTGATTTGTTTATGGAGAATACAAATTGTACCTAATTTCCAAAAGTATTTAAATGAACCATCCAAGGCATTTTTTTAAATAATCATCTTTTCACAATTTAAAAAAAAAAAAAAATTAAAACAGAAAACTCGAAAGTAAGAAGGTACATTCTCGCCTTTTTTTATTTTTATTTTTTATTTTTTCTGGAGATTGACTTTTTTTTGTCAAACTTTACTTTTCGTGTTTTTCTGTTTGTTGAGGGATCAAATTTTGAATCCACAAAGTTTTATGGGGGGGGGGGGTTCTCTTATTCCCCTTAGGGTTTACGCAAACGGTTTTAAGTTTGAAGAACTTGTTTATTGGGTTAAAAAAATTGAAGTTTTTTTTGTTTTTTTTTGTTTTGTTTTTTAATTTCTTAACTAGATGATGATTCTGGAAGCAAAAACCCATTTCTAAAAATTTTAATTCCACCACCGGTTACACAAGTTTCACAACATGGGATGAAAAGCAATATATTTGCTTTATTTATTTAATTTTTTGAGGTAAGCTAAGAAATTGTAACATTTTCCAGCTCATCAAAAAACTAAAAAAGAAAAAAATCAAATTTTTAATTATATAGCCTCCTGAGAAGATGCTTTCTGGTAAATACAATCTTAACATCTTCAAGTCTAGGGTCAACCATCATCTGTCCTACATATTCTCACAATCTGCACATTTCTCCCTCCTTACATCCATGCAACAACCTCATTGAGTAACACTCTACTTTGAGTGTCTCTCTGGCTTTGTATTTGAACATTTATCAAAAAGAAACAAAAAAACAGATTTTACACTTACATATACATATAGAATTTAAGGTTTTATGTTGGTTTATTGTAGGCATGTACCTGTTTACATATATGCAATTAAAGATGCAACAAAACTTGGGTTTCTACTATTGATCGTTTGTCCTTTTTATATATATATATATATATATATATATATAATAGAAACAAACTTTAGGGAAACAAAGTTCTCAATGTATCTTAGGTATGTCCTTTTTCTTTTTCTGGTCTAGAAGTTAGGGTAAGTAATGATAAGGATGGTTATGTTGGTCGAGCTAAAGTCACTCTTATGCCAAGTTCAACAACTAAAATACAGGTTGTACTTACTTCATCTGCCAGTCAACTGTTAAAAATAGGCATTTCTCTTTGTGTGTGTGCTGCTACATCTTGGAGTAAGAGGGAGAAAAGAGCATTTTGTCATTATTTGGCCAGTGGGGAAGAGATACTCCCAGTGGGGATGTCTTCATCAACATCCTACTACATAATGGAGCAAGGGTGAGAAAGCAAAAGAGGAAGCAAATGTCTATATTTTTATAGAACTTAACCTTTAACACTGTGCATTATTAATATTACTTCTCTTTCCACTGCATTCTTTTTCAAGGCCTCTCAATTTCACTTTCAGTAACCTTATTTTTAATTTTACTCAAAGTTGTTTTCTGTTGCAATAGCAGGATATGACAACACAACTATGGAATTCAAACATACTGTTGTTCAGAGATCAGTCACCTTAAGTGGCATGATAAACTTTTTGTACACTCACTGGGTAATAAAGTTTAAACAGCACTGATGAGCATTTGGCAAAGACAAGTGGCATAATAAAATTTCCAATTCATTTATTACTAGCATCATGAGAAAAAGTATTTCTTTTTTATTATTCATTATTTTATTTACTGATTTTACTTCATTTTCCCACATAGATGCTTAACTAGTTTACCTGTACCATAAAAAAATGAAATTCTTTATGTTCATTCTTACTGTAGTGATTATTATTTATTATTATTAGTAGTAGTAGTATTAGGGTTTTTCCTGCAAGTTTTCAGATATATTTTCCACTTCAATATTTGTCTATATTATCTATGAGTTATTGTAACTATTTACATTGTTTGGACTGTTGTCCTCATTTTTATTGCCATATTCACAACATTTCAGCTATTGTATGCTTCGGCCTTCTTCATTCATTTGAATTTCAAGATGAGAGTTGAGTTACTAAAGGGGAAATAACTGAAACTGAGATATCCAGAAAAGGCATGGCATGTGGAACTAGAACAATCTACCCCAGTGGACTAATGGGTTCAGTTCAAAATTCCAACATATATGACCTGAAGAAGGCTGGGGCATACAACAGCTGAAAAGTTGTGAATATGACAACAAAGATTAGGATAGAAGTCCAATGATCATGGACTTTTTTATAAAATTCAAAAAGACATATTTCAATAATTTAAATATCTTCTTTGAAGTTTTAATGTTAAAAATCATGTAAAATTGGCCAAAAAATAATAAAAATAACTTTTCAGTATCCCCTTGTATAAAGATATTTCTATAATGTATATCTTGGGTATTACCACAAATGATACCCTGGTATACTGGTTGATATGGGTGTACTTCAGATAGGAATTTAAATACAAAATGTTGTGATAAGTTTCAACAATCCAAAACGGAACTTAAGATACATGTCCAAATAGATATCAGTATGTCATGTGGCAAGAATAAAATGAATACCAATTTATATTCCTGTATTTCTCTAGAAATACTGAAAGTATGTCATTATCTGGTATGGACTTTGTCAATGTTACCTGTTTTTGTACTGATAACAGTTTAAAAATAACAAACTTTTCCTCAGTAAATATTTAGTAATTAGTGTCATTAACCAAGCATTGTAGAAAGAATCCAAGCTCCTCACCATAACATACTATTCTTTAACTATCAGCAAGTCATATAAAGTTGATACAAGTTGATGAGTTTCTATATTAAGTTGTATCTAACTAGCCAATTATTTCCAAATGCATTTTTAATTTGATGCTTTCAAAATGAAATAACCAGTTTAAATTTATAACAAAGAAATAAAACACTTTTACCTATATTACATGCTACAAGTTAAATTAGTACTAACAAGAATTTCAGAAAAGCTATAAGGTTGAATCAATAAGTCTAACATGTATAAAGAGGTGCTGAAAAATTCTTAGCCTGACCAAGAAGGGATTTAAAAAAAATTAATCTTTGATCATTTACAGTGAAATATTTTAAGACATTTTTATGTTTATACATTCTTTTTATAGATACAAATATTTAAGTAAATTCTCTGTTTTATAATAAACAGTATTTATAACATTTACCAGCCTGAATGTCCAAAAAATTTTTATAGAAAACATTTGTCCTCCGACAGGAATCAAAACTGTATCCTATATGGAACTGTCATTTAGCCTGACGTGCTCTTAACCAATGGAGCCACAGAGGATGGTTCGTTTCAAAATTATTTTTTTATAAAATGGTAAATAGATCTTTATGAAATGTAAATAATATCGTATTGTACTTGGTTTACATATTACAGTATACAGTAATAGTGTTGCCAAGAGAATAACTGTCCTTTGGCACAATGTTTTTTTGTTTTGTTTTTTTGAGAGCACAAAGGTTAAACATTGCCATATTTTATTTGTCAAAAATGCGTGAGTATAATTATATAAATTATATATATATATATATATACCTGTTAAAAATGACAGGATTATTTATACATGGATTGACACATTTACCTAAAATCAGTTTATCTGTATATTTTACTGAAAATCAGCAAACTGATATAAATATTTGAATTAGGACAAGATTCTTGTGCGAATTTTATATATTTGTTTTCTAGATCATGACAAATTATAAACAGGGACTGGAAGATGTACCGAAAACATTTCACTGTCCATTTATTAAGCAATTTTAAAAATCTTTAGTTGGCTGTCAGCAAGATTTTCCTGCTTGTTGATACAAAATAAAAAGAAATCTGACTTGGTTTTTAAGCTTTACTCTTTTGTTGAACTTATTTGGAATAATATACTAGTTGTAAGCCAGTACAACCTGCTGCATAGATTGGTACTTGGTGTTTAAACATGCTTCCCTACTAGCTTTTCTGCTGTTGAAGAGGTTGGCATGTCATCACAGAACATAAAAGGCAGATGAGCTTCTTATAGGAGTCAACAGCCAGCACACACACATACACAAACACACATCTCTCTCTCTCTCTCTCTCTCTATATATATATATATATATATATATATATATATATATTAGAAATAAGAGCCTCAAGCTTTGAATGGCAACCTTCCTAGAGATGGTATCATGATAAAAACACTCATTGGACTACCATGAGTTTCTGAGTTTGACATCAGGAAGAGCATCCGGCCTTGTAAAACTTTGCCTCAAATCATTATAACAGATCCTTTGTCAAGCAGGATCTGCCTTGCTTTGTGCAGAATCAATCCCAGCCCTGCCTCAACAAAAGCCACACCTATGTACATATGTATGTAGTTACTGATTTGTTCTAATATTCATCCAATACAATGTCCAAGAGCCACTCAAGGTAGACAGCATAAGCAAAAGCAAGAAATGAAGTTAATGGAGTTATACAGGAAAGATAACAGTTATCCCTAGACTTGAAGAGGTCAAGGTTGTAGTGATTTGGAAAATATCCTGCCAGGAGTCATTTCCACAAAGCAGCAGTTCTTAGGAAGAAACTATCTGAATGAAACTTCTTACTATTAGAATATGAAGGGAATGGGGAGGATTCACTCTTGTGTATGTGGCATGGTAGGTCCCAGTTGTAAAGGTTAAGGGTAATGGGCTAAGGCATGTAGCTTGTCAGAACACATACCATGGAAATAGCTATAAAGAGTGAGAGGCTTGAGATATTTGCCTGTGGGGAAAGAGGTTGTAGAGTGGGAAATAATTCATCACTCACAAGGCTCACAAGGCTGCATAGATGCTTTTGAACTCTATCAAGACAAGTATGTGAGGATTGTGCAGCTCCAGCCCGGATATGGCAACAACAATTCATTTTTGGTCTAATCTGAGGGAGTCAAATACTTACTGGAGCAATACAATGAACCAGCCATTTTTCCAGCATCTTTAGCAATAGATCATACATATGAGTTTTACTTGAGGTCATGGAGAGGCCTTGAGTCCCAATAGATGTTCAAGGCAAGGAGCCTCCTTGAAAGAACACCCACCCATCATGGTAGTCAGAGTTCAGGGTTTTCTTGGTGCTGCTATTTTGTTTTTGGCCATATTGAATTTTACGAGCCAATCCAATTGAACCACCTGGGCTAAGTCAGAGGAGAGATTGGCTGCTAGGTTCTGGCTTTTCAGATTTACAGATGTGCATCTGTAAACTGTTGTATCAGCAGCATAGATACTCTCTAATGATTGAAGTATGCTGTTAGACAGTTTGGTTTGGTTTATATCAACCTCAATGGGTTATTTAATGCCAGCAACATTTTTAGGATAGATTCATATGAATAGAATATGCATTCTTTGGTTTAGATTGGTTTGATTTATTTTGTTTTACGGCATATCAACCTCAATGGGTTATTTAATGCTGACAAAAATTTTTATTGCTGGTAATATTTTGTTTTGTCAAAAATCTGTTTCTGGTAATATATTTCCTTCAAAATTGTATTGCTGGTAATAATTTTTTTCAAAAAGTAATGCTGGTAATAGTTAAGTATTTGCCCATAGCTGGGACCCTAACAGGTCAGGGTGGAACTGGGAACACCAGCAATTAAGAGGTGGTTCCACGCCCTTCAAAACCTCCTGATCAGAGGTCTTGCTGCTGGACGTAGTTTAACATCTTACCCAGGACGCGGATGTAGTTTAACATCTTACCCAGGATGGCTCTTAGACAGAATCTATCAATTTGAATAAAAAAATAAGCAACTAATTTTTTTTTGTTTTTTAATTTTTTACAAGTTCAGTAAATAGCATTTTTCCTCAAAATATAAAATGTAATTGCAGAATTTCAGTTTCAATTTCTATGATAAATAGTCATCATTATCTTTGGAGGCACAAAAACAAATGAAAACAATAAAGTGCTACTGGTGAATAGGGGAGGTTGATTTTTCACTTTTTTAAGAAAATCATCATTGCACACTGTGTGAAAGTTGGGGTCTGATGTTGATAAGTACTGTCACCAAAAATTAGATTTGTAGCTTTTACTAATTTTTAGTTTTAAAGAGCACCTGAAAAAAATGTACAGAAACACAAACCTCTCATCAATGGACTAATAGAAGGATGATGTGGTTCGTTAAAGCTGATTGTCCATAGATGAGAAGGGGTTATTTTTTAGTTATAAAACCACTATAGTAACTACCACTAGTTATGATCAAAATGTAAATACTATAAACATGTATATATGGCATAAATAAATATATACTTAATATAGATATATTAATCAAAACAACAAAAATAATAGATTTCTCACAGCTACTTTTTCATGCACACACTAATGTACCATACTTTATATACTGTACACCCATCTTTATTTACAATTGAAAAGCCTTCCACTGCCACCAAGCAGCCACTTTGAGAACTAATATAAATCCTTTTGCTAAGCCTGCAAATTTTGAAATATATTGCTGAAAATTTGGAAGTTTTTTTCCTACAGACTTTTTTTTTTTTTTTCCTGCAGATTTTGTCTGTTGCATCCAAAGTCCATTGATGGGGGGGGGGTCATAGATGAGAGGTTTGTCTGTACCTAATTTCCACGGTTTGTGCTGACTACAAAATTTTACTATTTCAAAAATAAATCCTAATAAAGTTTGTTAAATGGAAAATATATTAAAACCAGAATTCTAATTATGAATCACCACAAGAAAAATGTGATATTGTTTTGCTGTATTTGATGAGTAAAAACTGTAAAAAAAAATTGTAAAAAAATCACAAAAAAGGCTACTCAATGAATAAGAATTGTTAGATCATAATTAATAAAAACAAAAAATAGATAAGTGTATATAATACCATAACCCTGCTAGACACAAATTATAAGACAAAATGTTTTAAATTTGAATTGTTTATTGAGAATTGCACTAAAACTACTACACTGTATAATATATTACATCATAATATACCTAAATTGTTCAGTATAATTTCACTTTGAAGCAAATTAAGGTCTTATTTAATGGCACAATGATTTAGTAATAATGTGCTTGTGCCATGCATCTCGTCCATATAAAATTTGTAAAGCTTCAGAAAATTATAAATTCTATAAGATTGTGCTATAAGGCTTTCACTGATCACTGGAATTAAATTGCAATACTAAGATTTTGAACCTAAATCTAATCCTCAAAAAACGGTAATGATGTGGAAAAAATATTTTGTGTCGTTAATTATTATGTCAAACCCCAACTTTCAAATTGAGTTCCAAAATCAACCAGTTCTACTGGTGAGGTGGGAAGGAAAGTAGACGAGATATGTTAAAAAAATGAAATTCTTTGTATTGCCAGTATAAAGGATCAAGGGGGAATGTCTCTATGTGGACAAGGGAAACAAGCAGGAAAATGGGGATTTGGTAGTGTTATTGAAGCTTGTGTCAGGTTGGTTGACCTGTGGCTGCTGGTGAATTTTGTTGTTGGCAGCCTACCTGCTGTCTTGATTGTCACAAGCAGATCCTTTTAAGCAGCCAGGATGGATACATGACTTGGGATTTTTTGTCATGCTTTTGCTTGGGTAGTAACATTTATGATTCTCCAAGTGTATTTTATATTTGGGATCAAATATTTATTTTATGAGCCGGATGTGAAGCTCAAAGTCCCTACACAGAGGGTAATCTTAATTTTTAATTTTGCTTTCAGAGTATTCATATCTGGCTGACAGGTTTTGATATTGAGTGAATCAGAAAGACATATAATTTGAAGCAAAGTATAACATTTATTGGTAGAATAAAGGCAGAGTGGCAGGCTAAACATTTTGCTGATGAACATGGCTTCAGAGGATATAGAGGCACACACTTGCAGAAATGGCAAGTATTTATTGAAATCAACCAGAAAAAAGTAAATACAACTGTAAAGGATATCCAAGCAGAAACTGAGAAGCCATTAGATCTGCCTCAAAAGAAACAGTGAAAGTTGGCTAGAGAAATGATCCTCAAAAGAATATGAAGTAGTCAACAGTCAATAAAGCAGTCAAATCAGGTGGTGGTGCCTCATATCAGTTGGTTTGTGTATAGTAAAATCTGTTGGAAGTCAGGCCCTGCAATTGAGTCCTTTCTCTTATGATAACCCTGAGAACCTCCTAGTATGTGGAACAATGAACATTTGATTGGCAGCTCTTGTAGGTAGTAATCTGTTCTCAAATTCTTTCAGTTGGACTAATATCCTCATCTTTATTATTATGACAACATTTTAGGTATTGTGCTTTCCAGCCTTGTTTGGGTAACCTTCAGGCAATTTTGAATTCTTTATTTAACCTATGGAAGTTGATTGTTGTTGCTCCGACTGTCCTTCTCTTCCTACCATATGATAAAAAAAGGGTTTATTTCAAGATTCCCTAAAGATGTTTGCAGACATTTTATTATGCATTTCTGGAAGATTTCAAAAGAACTTAATTATTACCTATGGCACTGGTTTCTTGAATTACAAAATGCAAAAATTCATATAGTTACAAAGCAATAAAAAATTAAAGAAACATATCATGCAAGTCAGAATGAATGCCGCAGGGAATAATGAAGGAAAATAAACAAATACAAATAAAGCCACTTATTGTGGTCACTTTTGTGACAGGTTTTTTTTTTTATAACAGCAACCGGCTGATAACATTAAGTCAAGGATATAAAAATTTACACTATAGGCCAAAAGTTTAGGGCCATTTCAATGAATCACTTAATAATTGAAGGCTCGGTGCCTTTTTCAAAACAAATTTACTAGCTCACTTTGAGCCAGTGGGTCTTTCTCTTCTTGAAGGGGTTATCAACAATTATTAATAATTTATTATTAGGTTGGTGCAAAAATAATGACGTAATAATGTTAAAAAACGACATTATTACATCATTATTTTTACACCAACCTAATATTTATATAATAATTTATCAAGGGTTTATTCAATAATTATAATAATAAAATTAACTTATTATTGTATAAAGTTCTTCTTTGGAGCAAAAACAAACCTTAATTGTTTTGGCCAATTTTATTAATTGCATTAATTTTTTTTCAACTGAATGATTAAATCTATTTTGTGCTAAGAATTTAACTTTTTTTATTTGGAAAACTAATAACTTTTTTTGCTTATCAATCAGCTCATCAATGTTGTTATCTATTGATCTCTCTCAATCTATCAGTCAATTTTTTGTTAGCTATATCAATCTACGAGCAGTATAACCTGTTTTGACCGGGTCTTTCATTACTGGGAATTTTTGCTGTTCAATTGGAGCAGTTTAAGTTTAAAGTCAGCCTACCTGAAAATTATTATTAGTAACAACAATTTGGTGCAACTGAGGCACATCCCCAAATGGAGCAGGGGGTAACAATTTGAAGGGGGGGCCTGAAAAGGGAACTGTATAATAATAAATAATATTATTGTAATAATATAAACTATTTATTTTTATTAAAATTTTTATGAAATATATATATATATATATCCAATAACAGTAAATAGTAAAATGTTGCTGAGATTTATAATGGACAGGAAGTAGTGGAGAGCCATTGTTGCCAACAATTTGGACTCAAAACCAGTACTGAAGAATTATCTGTCAAACAAACAAAAAATTCATCAAAATCGGATGAAAACTGGAAATGCATAAACAACATTTGATCACACACACACACACACATATACATCAACACACACAATTTGAGAATTATAGAGATACTTAGATATTTTTCTGTTTATCAATTTTAGTCCATTATCAGTCTACGTTTGGTGGCACAAATGGTGTAATTGTTAAAGTCACAGAGAATAGAATTAACAAATAAACTCTATTTTGCATTCACTTTGCACTAATACCATTTGGAAAGGCATTAATCTACTTCTCCACTCAGCTACGGTTAAATAGCCAGGCAGTTAAAGTCCTTTAGCTCTGTCAGGCAACTACTGCTGGTACCAGATAACTCAGTACAACCTGTCACATGATACTTGGAGAGGAGATGGACACTATAGAATAACACTCATTGTCTTCCCATTGAGATGCCATGAAGGGATTTTATTCTGCACCCCCAACAATCTAATAGGCCATAGGAAATTTCCACACACCTATAACCATCATTCTCATAATTTATGCTTATATATATATTTATATATACATAATCTTTCAACATTTGTCTGTATTCTATTTTGTAACTTTCTCAATTATTTCTCTCCCACTCAACACATTAATTTAATTGTGTTAAAAAAAGACAAGAAATATACTAAACAAAATTTACAATTAAATTGGTATTTAGCCAAAAGTAATATTGAACTGTAATGTAATATGATAGTGAGCATTGAGCAGTCTCATCACAGATGAAGAAATATGGTTCTACAGAAGGATTTTGAGAATACCATGAACTGAATATGTGAACAATGACAAAGTTTTAGAAAATTGGAAACAAAAAAAACAGTTATATTTTGTATCAGAAAGAGACAATTGAAATTTCTAGGACACCTAATTAGGAAAGTGGGCTTAGAAAATATTCTATGAATCTATGCTAAAAATGTTGTTGGCATTAAATAACCCATTGAGGTTGATATGCCGTAAAACAAAATAAACCAAACTAAACCAATCACAAGCACTTACTGAGTGTGAGAGAATCTGAGAAAAAGAAACTATGTCAACAATGATTATGCTTCATTTATGTTAACTATTGTTAAAAATGTTTCTAATATGGGAAAGAAAGAATTTGAATCTGCATTGTTAGATCTGATGTTTTCTAAATGACTGAGCTACATAGAACTTAACTTTCACCCCCTCCACCCCACCCCCTCTTACATTTTAGCCTTGCCTGATCAGATAAGTCCTCTGTAGTTCAGTTGGTTAGAGCACATACGATATAATGATGGTTTCCCTCTGCCCAGGGGCATACAGGTTTGAATTCTGCCATAGAGTTCATATTTTTCTTTAATAAAATTTCTTGAATATTCAGGCCAGTAGACAAAAATAAATAAATATACTCTTTAATAAATAAATGGCTGTCTACTCAAATACAAGTATCCGCTAAAAATAATGTTTGAATTGATAAAATATATGTCTTCTTAATAAGAATATCAAGAATAAGAATTATGAATATTTTTATTAATATAGTAAAGTTGGATGAGAAGCTAACAGAATGGTAAATATATCAGATAATTTGGAAAATTTCTACCTTGTCATGTCTTGCTAATGAAAGGAAGAAATCTTTTAAATTTTTTACCATATAGAATAATATAGATCTATTTTGTCTGTTATCGATGCTAACTCACAAATTTATGTAGATGAACTAAAAATCTTTTCTCTCACTCCTTCTTTCCATTTCACTTTCTTGCTATAACTTGAGTTATATATCTACTCCTACATTTACTTGATTTCACTTTTGTTTTTATGTCTGCATATTTCCAATAGGATTTGCTAAGTGGCTACAATATTAGTAAATTTGTATCAAATGGTCAATATTTGTATCAATATTTGTAACTAGGGAAAAGACCAATTTCAATTTCTGTCCTCTTCCTCGTCTTAACCCACTAGGAGTTAATATTGCATTATTTTCTTTTCTTCCTTACACTAAACTCATATGTGGACACCTATTTTCCATGATCAGTTAAACTGTCTGAGTATGCTACCAAATAATTCGAATTAATGCATCTAAGAAATTAATAAATTTATAGGTTAATAAAATTTAAATATATATCTGTGATCAAATCAAATATTTCCATAGATATTATTTTAGGTTTTGATAATGCTCACATAAAAGGAGCAAAATGTTAACAAGAAAAGATTTTCAGCACCCAACCTAATTTTCACATATTCCATCTTTGTATACTTTCTTCAGATATTTCACATAAGTTATTTATCATAGATTAATTTGTAAAATCTATAGTACAATGTTCTGAGTAGTACCCCACATCATATTCTTTGACCTGAAAATAATTGAATAATACATTTATCTACAAATCTAGTGCATACAGCGTGCAGTGAGTAAATTGTTACCATTTTATATTTTTAATTTTGTGCATGTGCATTGTTTTTTTTGTTTTTTTTTTGTTGACTGCACAGTATAGTAGGGTCAGTTAGGCACCATCTATAAGAAAAAGAGCACCATGATGCAATTCACTCCACCAGAAATTTGGAAACAGCATGTTGTACTCCTTGGCATTCATGCTAGAAGCCCCAATACAAACATTTCAGAGTGTTTGGGTGTCAATTTATGGAAAGTGCAGAGAATTTAGAAAAAGTTGGATGAGTAATGGTGATTATGAAGGTGTTTGGAGTGATCTCTAGTAATGGTGACATTATACCTTCATTCATCTTCCCCAGGGTCTCAGACTCAACACAGAGACCTACATCAAGCGCCTTGAGAGAGGTAGTGCTGTCCTACCTCTTTGAAGACCCTATGTCTGGCAATAGGACTCTGCACCATGCCATACAAGCAGGAGAACCCAGTCATGACTGTAAGACAATTTCTGCAACCATATGACCCCTTACATCTGGCCACCTAACTTTCCAGACTCCAACCCCCTTGATTATTATGTGGGGGACACAGTTGAGTGAGAGACCAACAAAACTCTTTGTAATACCAAAGATGAACTGAAGGCAAAGATTATCATCAACTTAAACAAGGAGACTGTTCAGAAGATTTTCAGGAGATTCTGGAGTCATCTGGTGGCTATGGTTGAAGTGAATGGCGATTTTATTGAATAAAATTACTCTTCAGTATTTCAAGATATTTTTGCATAATTTTGGTAAATATATCTGTTAAAATGAGATGTCAGTGTTATTTTCATTTTTGTGTAATTTAGACGACAATTTATCCATCGCACCCTGTATAGTTTTTATGCTAATGGAAATATTTCATTTCTTGACAGTAGAAAATTTCTACAGTACATTTAATATTGGGTTGTCTGTAAAGTTTATGCTGATTTTTAGTCGTTCGTATTTCAACACATTAGAACATGTCAAATTTATCAACAGATATAATATGCTTACATTTCTAATTAGAACACACTTTATGCTATGCCTTGAGAAAAAAAAAGTTTAAAATTACTTAATTTGTGTCAATTTTTCATCCCTATGAAAATGGAAGATTATAAGATGAATTTTAGACATGTGATACTTTTTTTTACCATAAAGGCAAAAATTTTTGCAAGCAACAAAAAAGATATGTGCAGTGTACGGTGAAGGTGTTTAGCTGACAGAACTGTACAGAAATGGTTCACTAAGTTTTAGAGTTGGTGATTGTAGCCTTATTGATGAAGAATGCTCAGCCAGACTCCCTACTACAGATGATGACCAAATGAAGACATTGATTGAGAATAACCCACATTACATGACATGAGGATTGGCAGAAAGATTAAATTCATCAAAATCCACCATCCATAAGTACTTAGTAAAGCTTGGGTACTCAAATCACTATGATGTTTGGCTACCACATGATCTGATTGAAAAGAATCTTTTGAATCACATTTCATCTGTGATTTGCTCTATAAACACAATGAAAATGTACTCGTTTTGAAGCAAATTGTGACAGGTTATGAGAAATGGATTATTTACAACAATGTTCAGTGAAAAAAATCCTGTCATAAGCAACATGAGTCAACTTTATCCATCTCAAAATCAGGTCTTCACCCTAAGAAAGTCATGCTGTACATCAGGTGGGATGGAAAGGAATCCTGTACTATGAGCTTCAGCCAAATAACCAGTCAGTTGATTCTCAAAAGTCATGCTCGCAACTGGACAAATTAAAGGCAGCAATTCAAGAAAAATGCCCAAAATTGGTGAACAGGAAAGGTGTTGTTTTCCAACAGGATAGTGCCAGACCTCACATTTCTTTGGCAGCCTGGCAAAAATTGTTGCAGCTTGGCTGGGATGTGTTATCCAACCCGCCATATTCACCAGATTTCAGATTTTTATTTATTCAGGTCTTTGCAAAATAATCTCATTGGAAAAAATCTTAGTTCTTTGAATGACATAAAAAACCACCCTAATGAGTTCTTTGCTGAGAAACCACCGAAATTCTGGGAAGATGGAATCTTTAAGTTGAAGTAAAAAGAAATGTTGCACAACAAAATGGTTCATATTTAGTTGAATAAATATTTAATGGCATAATTTTGTTGTGTTCTAATTTCCCTTAAAAATTGGCATGAATTTTCCAGACAACCCAAATTAGAATTTCATAAACTGAGCATTGTCTACTACAAATCCACAAAAAGTAATTATTTCAATATCTGAGCCTATTTTTCTGTTTTATATAAAATATGATTTATATATAATAATGGTTGGTCACTCTGATCTGAGGATGCCTGTCTACTAGGGCAGTTATCCAATCCCTGTTACAGACACCTGCTCAGGCACATTTGTGTTTGTTCACTCTTCACTACATCCAAAAGTGAGTTTGACCTCAATTCATAAATTTCATTCCACTGGGATAGCTGAGAAAACCAAGTATTAATTGAAGACAAACTTTAGTCCACAAGGGAGATAAAAAAAAAAAAAAAAGAAAAAAGGCAAGTACTCAGTCAAGTTTAAACATCTTTCAAAAATAAATATACTTTTCTGAAACTTTATTTGAGGAATATTAACTGATTTAAAGTTTAATTAATTTGATTTAAAACAAATAGTACTTACTTTTTTTTAGTTTTAAATATAGCAGAAATGGTATCCGTTTATTTAAAATGATGACAGCTTAGCTGACAGCTGGAAGTTTATCTAATTTTTTCTATGGTGGATATATCTATAAAAATTACTTGAGTAATATAACGTGAGAGCCTTTTTCATATAATTTTTAACTACCCACTAATCATAAAAATTCTGGAAAATATTCTCCATAATCTAATGTTTTATTGAATTTTAGGTACTTTGGCATTAACTTTACTCTAGTTATCACTCTTAATTTCTGATAATGTCATGTATGGACATCCATATTTACAAAAAACCAGCTTGCTTATACACATGCAAAAAAAATTCAAAATTCTTTTGAAAATATTTGGGGGTCCCAAAATTGTAATATGCTATTCCATTTATGATTAGCAAATATAGTTTTTACTTCATAACAATATACCCTAACCTCTACAAACTAAGACAGAATTTTAAGATTTAAAAACTTTATAAATTACAATGAAAATGTAATAATTCCAATATCCAAGAATCTTCTATTTTTTTTTTTTTTTTTTACTACACTTTGAGTGATTACATCTCTCCCTCACCCTTTATCTTTATCCTTTCTTTCACTATCGGCTCATTCTTTTTTCTCACTTCTATGCGAAAAAAAAAACCACGTAGGTGTGAAAACTTTGGAGCTTTTCCAGTTGAACTCAGAATTCTTAGAAATTGGATTTTATTGCTGTAAAAATTAAAGTTAAAGGGACAAATATGGACAAAAAGAGACAAATGATGTTGTGGAGGGTTAGGGTTATTCACTCACACCACATAGTCATAAAAATTGGGCTTGTGTTCATGAGGGAAAACAATGCAAACAAACATATACAATAACAATAAGAAAAAACATGGCAACTTGTATGGTTTCCTTTCCTTGTCTTTTTAATATCTCACCTAAACCATATTCCACCATCCATTTACTCAAGCTTGCTAGGTAGGTTATGTATTGTTTTCCTATCTCCTTCTTGTCTCCAATCTATCCAGTGAGTATCAAATTTTCCAAGCCCTCTTTCCTCATTATATAAACTATAAATTTCAACTGTCTTTTTTTAATGTTAAGTATAAGTCTCCTTTTTGTTTCCATTTTCTCTAAAACTTTGTAATTGCTCACGTGTTTAGTCCATGATATTCTCAGCATCCTTCTGTAGAACCACATTTCTGTGGCTTCAAATCTTTTTTTAATCTGTGATGAGATTGTCTAGCATTCACTGCCATATAGGAAAACTGATATTATGTAACAGTTCAGTATTCTTTTCTTTCTTTCTAATGAAATTTTTCTGTTTCTTAATACTTTGCTTAGATTTTGAAAGGCACCTTTCATTATCCAATATACCTTCAAATTTCAGTGTCACATTTTTCATCCCCTGTTAAAACAATTCTCAGCTATTTAAATTGTTGTACTTGTTTGATTTTGGTATCTCCAATTTTAATTTGCATGTTGGGCTGTTCCTTTTGCTAGCAACGATGCATTCTGTCTTCTTGTAATTGATATTTAGTCCTTTTTTCTCGGTTTCCTTCACTACCTTCTGTTGGAGTTCTCGTAGTTTAATTTCTTTATCTGCTATCAACACTGGGTCATCTGCATATCTTATACTGTTAGGTTTGTGACTGCCAATTTGTTGATATAGATAATCATGATCACCCAGATTCTGATAGGATGTGGCACATAAAAAAATAAATGTCTGATATCTTCTGTTCTTTCTTAATCTGTTAAATTTATCAAAAGCACATACTACTTTTATTTTTTGGGCTGTTTCTCTTGCTGACAACCACATATTCTCTCTTTTTTTTGGTGTTTAGTCATTTCTTCCCACTTTTCTTTCTCTACCTTTTCCTGCAGTTTTCCTTCTGTGTCTTCTATCAAAACTGCCATCAGTATATCTTATGTTGTTAGGATTGTGGACACCAATAATGAATCCTGGTAGGACTTCTAATTCTCTCAGAATCAACTCACTCTATAGGTTGAATAAGTTCAATGAGAAGACAGCACCTTGTCTTACACCCCTTTCTATTTTTGTATATTTACTGAATTCATTTTATTTGTTTAATTCTTCATTCATTTAATCATGAATACATTGTACTTATGCTAATTAGATTCTATAAATATACAAGATATCATGAAAACTAGACTCTAGTTCCAAATGACTGTCATTTGTACTACTTGAAAATCTCATTATTTTAAAGATGCAAGATTGATTGCTAGAAAGAAAGCATTTTTTTATTTTGTTTCAAACTCAGACTTTTACTTCTAACAATACATGCATTTATTTAAATCACTTGATACTCTAGATTTTACTGGGACAAGTTTTGACAATTTTTACCGTGACTTAAAATGAGGTTTTCTTTGCATGGATAAGTACTGGGCCATTGCGGATATTTGATATTGAAAGGAGAGGCTTTTTTCATTTGTCTGTCTTCCTCTGACATTATAACTATTCTCCACGGGCAACAAACATTTAATCATTCTAGTTGCTTATTTTAGTTGAGTGCCTACGTGTTTACTAATAATACTTAATCAACTTTTGGTATGGAATCTGAAACAAGGCAGGTTCAAGAGAAAGAATTGGACACTTCAGATTCAGTTCAATGTTCTACCACTGAATTATATCAGTAAGTACACATTTTTTCTTGCAAGGACATTTTACAGAATTAAAATGTCAAGCATTTTGAAATTTAGTGAAATATAAATGAGGTTTCTAAAAATTTGTCTATATTTCTGAGATGAGTTATTGTAATTACTGTTGTCTGAATAATCTAAATAATTACAATACCTCATACGCTTATTGCCATATTCACAACGTTTCAGCCATTTGTACGCTCTAGCCTTCTTCGGGTGATTGGAATTTCAAACTGTACCCTTTATTTTGTCCACTGGGGTAGATTGTTCTAGTTCCACATGCTTTTCCTCATCCAGATATCTCAGTTATCTTCCTTTAACCCAACTCTCCATGTTTTTGTTCACCACTGCAATAGCCAGGTAGTGAACTCAAAACTCTTAAGGTCAAGTCACTGGATCCAACCAACGCTTTTATCTGTTGGGCCATGTGACCAATGGATGAAAGAAAGGGGTCATGATGGATGAAATAAAGGATTCAGTTTGAAATTCTAATCACCTGAAGAAGGCTGGAGTATACAACAGCCAAAAAGTTGTAAATATGGCAGTAGAGATGAAGACAACAGATAATTGCTAAAAGTTGTTTTGAATTCTAAAAAATGAAGCAACAAATAAAAGCTTTCTTTTCTGCTTCACTTGGTTAAAACATATTCAACACAGATGTTAATTGATTAAATGCTGTGAATTGAAATTATATCATTTTAAGAGTGTTATGGTCTGGTTCCTTGTACTACGGTGATAGTCCAAGGTAGAACCAATAAAGAAGAACTCGAACACAGGTATGGAATAACACAGATATATTACAAACAGGAATATATACAGAGAAGTAGAAGTGTTAGTATGAACAATCAGGTTTAGTAGAGAGAACAATGTAGTCTCGACCGGTATCACTATTCCAATGTCTTGCAGTAATTGTCTGAAGACAACTCTGTTTCGAACTACCTCTGACTTGACTCTTGACTCGACTTGAACTACTGACTATATTTAGTCACCCCCCCCCCCACGTGGGCATCATGTGGCACAAGGCCGGTTTAACGTGGGATCTCCGAGCTCGTGGGCTCGGCCAAAAATATGCCCATTTAACCCGTATAAACGGGTTCAGGGTCACTTTACCTCCCTGAAAGAGAATCTGCCCTTTGGCGTAGCCTCTTTTGGGTTCCTCCCCACCTGAAGGCAGAGAGTTCAACCGATCAGCTGATCAACTTGAATGACTGACTCTCTTCTAATGACGGAGGTGCAGTATTTATTAAGTATGGAATAGTCCATTATTATTATGGGTAAGATCCCATAACAAAGAGGGAATTATTTACTAGGTAATTCCAAAATTTACTTCAGCAGTCAATGCTTTTATATCCAGGTTTACCACAATTAAAACAGGTAGGAACATTAGTATGTGACTTTGGTCTTGGCATTCTGAGATCCATTACAGTATTTTCACAGTTATTCTTCTGAATTATATTTTCAGTTTCTTTGCAGCTGTGAAATGCTACTTTAAATTCACTAAATGTTACCAGTTTGACTTTCTGAGTTGTAAATCGTTTAAATTCAGATGGGTGGCCTTTTAGCAGACCATCACCAATCACCTCCCCAGAGTTTTTTAATAAAATTTCTGCATTTTCAGCTCTAATAATATAATCAGTAATAGTTTCAGCACTTGCTTTGCATAGGGAGGTTAATTCCAAATACAAGAAAATTATTTTTGATTTTCCTTTTGATAAATAGTGCTTCCTCAAAATTTGCAGCACTTTTCTGCCATCTCTCATAATAAGAGATGGATTTTGATCATTGAGAAATTGGATTAATTCAGCAAATGCATTTGCATTCTTTTCATGCTACTCTTCGTCATTGGAACAATCAAATTGGGCCGAGTTTGTTTTGTGTAATTTTTCGATTCACATGTATCCTAAAAATTTTACTTCCCATAGTTCATATTTTGATTTGTCGCTGTTCAAACAGTCTATTCCAGGGTGCATAACCTGTGAAGTGAGTAGCCATGATTAAATGCAAAATAAGTGACAAAACTGTCCAATAAACAGAATTGATAAAGTTTGCAATAAACAATAACAAGAAAAAGAGAAAAGAACAGATATAAAGCAAGCAAACAATATATGCAGTAATATGGCAAAAAGTTCACAAACTAAGAATTGAGGTTGGCACACAAAAGCAAGTTCAAACAAACATAGCATTCAGACTTCAAGACAAGACAGACCAGGACTGAGTTCGATGAAAACAAGAACCAGCCTATTTTATTGGTCAGGAAAAAATCTGAACATGCATTTGTGTGATTCTTCCTATAAATGAATATCATATAAAAAAAAACTACAGTAGAAAACTGGAGTTCAAAACTGATTATGTGGCCTTGATGATGAATTATTTTCCACCCATTTCCCACAGATGAAACATTGCTAGTCTCTCATTTCTCTATCGCTATTTCCATGGCAAATGTTCAAACAAGCTACATTGCTTAGTTCCACTAGTTCAGACCTGCACAGCTAGAACCCGCTATGCCATGTACACAGTGTCAAATCATCTTCATTCTCTTTATATTCCTTTAATAAGGAGAAAGTTCTACTCTGACAGCTTCTTGCCCAGAGCTGTTACTTTGTGGAACAGACTTTCTCAAGAGGATGCTTCTCCACCAATACAATATTGGCTTCTTCAAGTCCAGGATCAACTGGTATCTATCTTACATATCCTCATAATATATGCCTTTTCTTTTCCCCTAGCACCCTTACAACAATCCCATTTAGTAACCTTCTAACTTGTATTGTGTGAATGAGAGTATTAAAAAAATTTAATTTAATTCTGTATGTGGGTTCTACCACATGGCATCCAATCTAGGAGAAGGTTAACTCTGAATTCAAACCAGATCCCAATCCCTGAAAGGTTAAGCATGGGACTAGCAAATCCACCCTGTAAAATGGCATAGCTAATGGTTGTAGTCCTATATTCAAAATGGAGTCTGTAAGGAATAATAAAAAATAATAATTTTTGACTGTGCTTTTCAAATATGACATTTGTTTTCAACAACTTCAGAAAATTTAGGATTCAGTGAGAAAAAACAATGCTTTAACATTTGAATACATACTAAAGCATCTTAAAATTCATTACAACTAAAAGAAAAAAAAGTATTTTCTGTCAATATAATTTTCAGAATAGAGGCATAGGTATTTGCATAATAATCAAGGGGGTTGCAGTCTGAGAAGTTAGGTAGCCAGATGTAAAGTGTGATATGGTTGTAGAAATTGTCTTACAGCCATGACTGGGTTCTCCTGCTTGTGTGGCATGGTGCAGAGTCCTGTTGCTACCCTCTTGATGCAGAGCAGCACTACCTCCTCAAGGCACTTGATGTAGGCCTTTAGTTAAAGGCCCTCACCAAAAAATTTGGGAGTTCCTTTCTTATCAGAATGATCAGAGTGAATTTTCTGAGCTGCTGTAGCTTTGTAATTACCAAAACTCTTTCTGAATCCTCAGATTGACATCCAAACACTCTGAAATGTTCATATTGGAGCTTCTGACATGAATGCCAAGCCGTACAGCATGCTGTTTCCAAATTTCTGGCAGAGTGAATTGTGTCATGGCACTCTTTTTCTCATAGAAAGTGCCCAAATAACCCTACAAACTGTTGAAATTATGGCAAGCTTGGATCTTCATGTCTACAAAAAAAAAACAGTGTCAAAAAGATGGTTTTTCCATTGAAGGTTATTATTTTAATTGCCTTCACTCCTTGGCAATGTTTATGGTTTTAAAATGTGATGATTAGAATTTTAATAAAACTTAAATATATTAAGAATTTACAACAAAAATAATAAACACTATTTATTTATTAGATTGTTTATTGGAAATGTTGGTAAAACATCTGCTAATTGCCAACTATTTCAAACTTTATAAAATGGTAAATAATAAAGATTTTCTTATAGTTGGTTCACATATTTTAATAATTTAGTAAATGTTTATAAATTTATGAATAAAAAATTTTCATATATATTTCTTTATTTTTATAAATTGGTAAATAATAAATATTGCAGTGCATTCGCGTTAATTGTTGCAAATTTAAAATTATCCTTGTAAATAAACATAATTTCATATTTCTATTGTAAGTTCTCAAGAACAAAAAAATGTATAAACTAACTTTCATCATATGTTTAGGTTTTATTACAATTTGAAGGTCCAAATTTGCCAAAATTGTTAGATGTAACCACAAGCTCTTTGTTAATATTCTCTTCTCCTTCACTTCTTGCATATGGAACTCTCTTGCAGCTTCTTACTTTCCTCTTAACTATGATCTTCCAAAAATTTATATATAACATCAATCGTAATCTTCTTTTAAATTCTGTTCCTTGTATGAATTCAAAGTGGCTTTAGAGCAAAAGTTAGTAAAAAAATAAATTATGTGCCTTTTTTAATTTTGATGAAATATAACAAACATGTTGAAATAGAGATAAGAAAAGAGGCACTCCCACAACTATGGGTTTTTAATCACTTAATGACATATTTTTTCACTTGAACCCAGTAAAGTGGGATGAGATGTAATTTGAAATGTGAACTAGAAATGAATTGAGCTTTGAAGCTAAGGAATTTTACCAGGCATACGTGTACCTATTACTAAACTGTCTTAGTCTGTCACAAGGCCACAAAGGTGGAGTATTCAAAGAAGAAAAAACTAAAAAAATAGCTTACTAGTTATTATTCTATTTACATTCAGACTAATGTCCTCATCTTTGTTGTTGTTATCACAATTTCAGACATTGTACCTTCCAACCTTCTTTAGTTATTGCTCACTCTGTTTCCACAGAGTCCAAGTCTGTGCTAACCAGGCCAGAGATTGAAAGCACAATTACTATGCCACCAAATTCACAAACCAATTCCTTAAATGCCTAAGCTGTCCTGTTGGGCAATCCTGAACTTGGAATCTTAAGCTTCATGTTCTTCTATCCAGCCTGCAATAGACAAAATATTGTGATAATACCAACAAAGATGAGGACATTAGTTTCAGCTTAAGCTCCTCATCCCAGAAATTCAGACAGAAATTATTATTCAATAGCAGGCATCCCATGCAAAACACACTCTCTCTCTCTCTCTCTCTCTCTCTCTCTCCCTCTCTCTCTCTCTCAAAATCCATGGCTTGGCTTCTCAAAGATTTGTGAGGATATTCCATATTTCTGGCAAGGATCCCTATATAAGGAAGACAGGCCTTCCCACAACAATTGCAGATGGCCTGGCAGCCAAGAGAAAAGCCTTGTTCTACTTACTCATCTTTCCTTGCTTTGACATGGAAAGTTCTCTGGTTGATATTATATTGCCATATCTTTATTTCAGCTGCTCCTGCTGCTCAATGATTGTAGCTGATTCTATAGGAGGCAAGGATGCTTTTTTAATGAGACTATATTTCTTCTATGGGGCCTTACTTTCCCACTGACCAGAAACTACTACTGAGATAGTTCTCCATACTTACCATATGGCCAGCCCATCTCAAGTGAGTGTTTTATAGTATAGCCTCAATGTTTGTAGGCCTTCAGTGTTAGTGATAAAGTCACTCCAGATCTACAAATCAACAATTCGCCCTTGCATGGAGTATTGCTGCCATATATGGTCTGGAGCCCCTTGTTTGCCTCGGGGTTCTTGATAGGCTCTAGAGGCAGATATGCAATATAATTGGCCCTGCTCTGGCATCTCATCTACAGTCACTTTCTCACAGACATGTCGTCACTTCTCTCTGTCTGTTTTACAAATACTTTCATGGTAATTGCTCCAAGGAGCTGCATTCGCTGGTTCCTAGACTTCATGAATTCAAGCGCCCTATGAGGCTGGCATCCCGCTCTCACCCTTTCACTGTCGAAACTCCTAAATGTAGCCGTCTCTTCTACTCCAATAGCTTCATGTCTCACACCTCTCTCCTGTGGAACTCCCTTCCCTATTCCAGTTTCCCTGAGAGCTATAATCTCCAACTATTCAAATGTAATGTCAATCAGCATCTCCAGTTGCCTTGATCTACCCTTCTCTTCATCCTTTCTTCTATCATTCCTATCTGATCTTCTGTAACTCCTTGCATCCTAGTGGCTTCTCGCTTGCTTGGGGTGAAATGCTTAAAAAATAAAAAGAACTATGTCAATGCTGATGAAAGTATTCAAATAGGCCAAAGTAATACTACTATATGACCTATTGTTTTGTACTATATACTGAAAAGTGGGCATCATGATGATTTTGTAGACTCATGTTTTGTATCTTCACTTGGGCCCTCATTTTCCCAGGCATGTTTATATAATCTATGATAGACATGGTTAGCCAAGTTATTGAGGATATGGGGTAAGCTAGGTACTTGGCATTTTAAATTATGTTCAGCTTTGAGGTGGGGGATAATTGAAAATGGAAGGTAATTGATACTCCTATACAGATGCAGGTTGATGATGGATACCAGTCTTTTGGCATCCATACTAAAAAGTATTGTGGCCCTTGCAAAGTAGGACATTACACATTGGGTTTGCATATGGACATCAGACATTTTATAAACATTTCCAAAGCAATATGTGCTATATCGAGTCTGAAGGTAGACAGTCTCAGGATTTTAGAACTCATTTAACTCTTTTCTAACTCCCAAGTATTTGTCAAGTTATCGTTTGAAGTTAATCAAAATATACTCATGTTTAATTATTTGCTTTTAGATGACCATTTCTGGATAATTGTTTTTTCTACATCTTTTTGCTAATAAAGTCATGTCTTGCATATATCAATGATATGTTTAAAATAGGATATAGAATCCCAACAAATTTTTTAAGAAATTTGACAAATGGAAAATATTTCATTGAAACTAGATTTGATTACATGTTTCACATTTCAAGGCTTCATCCAAAAACAAGAAAAAGAAATGTGTGCATGTATCTGTGTAATAATATAGTGTATAATAATTTATATAATAATAATATAATTGTTATATTCCGTGCTAATAGGAATATATACTCGACAAACACAGTGGATAGAATAAGTAAAGGTTTATTGTAAAAACCAATACAAAAAGAATAAAGGCAACAGTTATGCACAAGGTCATTCCAGTAGTGAGTGCTACTATAGAAAAGTTGGTAGTTCTCGCGTAAGTCTGAGTCGTACTCAACAGATCCCAGCTAGAAATATTTACCAACCTCCTCACGGGATAGGATGTGGCACAAGGCCAAATTTAATGTAGGGCAATCCGAGCCTGTAGGCTTATCCAAAAATTCCCCATAAACGCTGCATAAACAGGTTCAGTTCTGCCTACCTCCCTGGACAAGACTCTGCCCTTCAGCATAGCCTTGTTCAGGTTCCTCTCTCCCCGAAGACAGAGAGTTCAAGAACAGCTAAGAGCTGAGTAACAGATCCCAGCTAGAATATTCAGCTACCCCACCACGAGGGTTGCATATGGCACAAAGCCGGTTTAACGTGGGTTCTCCAAGCCTGTAGGCTAGGCCAAAAATATTCCCTTTTTGAATCCACATAAACGGGTTCAGGGGCAGTCTACCTCCCCGAATGAGACTCTGCCCTTTGGTGGAGCCTTGTACGGGTTCCTCTCTGCCTGAAGGCAGAGTGTTTGACCATCTAGCTGGAACAGATCCCAGCTAGAATATTTAGCTACCCCACCACGAGGGTTGCATGTGGCACAAGGCCGGTTTAACGTAGATTCTCTGAGCCCATGGGCTAGGCCCAAAATATTCCCTTTTTGAACCCGCATAAACAGGTTCAGGGTCAGTCTACTTCCCTGAACGAGACTTCGCCCTCCTCTCTGCCCGAAGGCAGCAAGTTCAACTGTATAGCTGGAACAGATCCCAGCTCGACTCTAGTCCGTTGACTTACAGATACTTATAGGCAGTTACTACCTATAGTGTAGTCACTCATGGGGGTGACAGGTTATTCTATTACATCAATAATAATATAATAATAATAATATATTTGTGTAATAATATAGTCTATAATAATATAGTGTATGCTTGAATAAGGAATCATCGTACTTTTCCTAAATGTTTCTCATGATTGAAGAAAAAAGAAAAAGGATACAGCATAATTATTATATTTTTTAAAAGTCATACAGTTTATTTATTCTTTAGTCATGAGAAATGCAAGCTTAAGGAAAAATTACTATGATTCATTATTTAAGCACACACACACACATTTCTTTCTTTTCATTTTTGATCTGATGAAGCTTTGAATGGTGAAATGCATAGGCAAATCTATTTTCATGAAACATTTTCCATTTGTAAAATTTCTTAAAAACTTTGTCAGGATTTCTGTATCCTATTTTAAAAACATATTGTCAACACAAAAAACACATGGATAGACTAAAAAACATAAATCTTTTACTTTCAACTCATTCTGAAGGATTGTATAAGGATTTGTCTCGGTCATTTCGGAAAAGGCAATATGAATTTCTTGCTTTTGAGCCATTCTGATAATGAGATTAGGATTTGCCTTTAATTCGATCCAAAAAAAACTGGAAAAAATATATGAATACCATTCAACATGAGCAAAGAATTATAAAGAAAAGATACAAAATTAGTATTAATGGCTTTTTTAAAAGTCACTCATTTTATTTCACCTTTAGTTACAAGAAATGCCAGCTTAGGGAAAAAGTACTACAATTCATTATTTAAACATACACATACACACACACTTCTTTCTTTCATTTTGGATCAGATGAAGCTTTAAAATGCAAAACACGTAATTAAATCTAGTTTCAAAGAAAGGCTTTCCATTTGTCAAATTTCTTACATATCAATGAGTAAACTGAAGGCTTGTTATAAAAAAAAAACTTGTAAAAGATTTTTTTCAGCTGCAAAAATCTCATTAATGAATGTATTAAATATTTAACTAATTTATCATATATTTGTGCAGCTTGTTAACAAAATGTGTCTAATAAGCAAATAAATGTACAAATAGCATATATATGTTTGATTGCTATTTATATTGTCGCAAAATTTATGTTATTGTAATGTAGCTCATTTCACACAGAGCTTTCATGAAGAATGCTTGTCCACCACTGAGTTAGAGTGAAGTAATGTTATGCTCTAATTCCATCATTTGTATCTAGCATATTTCTCACATTCCAACACATAAGGTATTTAGCGTACAATACATATCTAAGCACTCAAACATATATGTGTCTGTTTTGTAGATTATCAAAATCTTTTTTCTAATAATGGACATAAAATTGAGTCTGTTTTTTTTTTCTTTTAACAAGAATGAAGAGCAATAAAAAAAAAAAAAACCTAAGTGATTTGCTTATAAAACTGAATGGAATCTCTTAAACTGTAAATAAAGAGAATATTTTTATATATCCCTGCTGATTGCTTCAGAACATCTGAATGAAGCAAGATTGATTTTGATCTAATAATAAGGATATTATTAAAACTTAGATATACAGGGTGTTTATAAAGTTCATGTTCAATTTTAAACACTGAAAATCAGTAGCAAAATGTTTTTCGAGATACAAAATTGTATTACTCTTCATATACATAATGATGATGGACACATTAAAAAATTAACAATTCCAACAATAAATTAATTTTTTTCCCCTTGTCCTTTGTGCTGATTAATTCTATCTTGTATAGTTATGAAACTATAAATATATAAAATTACACACACACACTTTATAAACTCCCTGTATATTGGGTGTATTTGGGTAACAATTTTTCATTTATACAAATTTGGTTAAAAACAAACCAAAGTTCTTTATTAAGGATTTTTTTATTTATATTTTTGCCATTTTAGAGCATTTACCTAGTTTCTGGCACACCTATCTATCTATCTATCTATCTATCTGTCTGTCTGTCTCTCTCTCTATCTATCTGTCTGTCTGTCTCTCTGTCTGTCTGTCTCTCTATCTATCTGTCTCTCTGTCTGTCTGTCTATCTATCTGTTTCTCTATCTGTCTGTCTCTCTATCTATCTGTCTATCTGTCTCTCTATCTATATAATAATAAGTCTGTGATTGTGTGCATGCTTCTGTGATGTGTCTGTCTAGCACATAATGATTTATGAGTTGTTTATACATTAAGTATTTTTATTTTAACTTTCTTCAAACAGACAATTTTTTTTCATTAAAATATTTTTAAGTCAAAGACTGAGATCCCACTTTGCTTTTTCATACAGTTGTTGTAGAGTAATTATTTATATTTCAGCTTTCTTTAAACAAATAATATTTTAAATATTTAAAAAATATTTTTTGGCATATTTAAAAATCTTTTTTCAATTATATTAAATTAATAATATTTTTAAATTAATCTGATTTAAAGTTCAAGTTTATCCTGGAATTTCTATTCTGATTAAATGCTGTAAACCATCAGTAAAACATTAAACATGAACTTGTAAACCAGACCAATGATGACACTAACAAACTGAAACATTTAACTGAATCATAATAAAATTAACTCTCATTTTAACAGAATGTTGAAATCAGTTTAAATGTTTTATAAACTGAACTACCCAACGAG
The DNA here is from genome assembly GCA_963932145.1 of Acanthosepion lycidas. Taxonomy (NCBI): domain Eukaryota; kingdom Metazoa; phylum Mollusca; class Cephalopoda; order Sepiida; family Sepiidae; genus Acanthosepion; species Acanthosepion lycidas. The sequence goes on along the minus strand of OZ010581.1, from coordinate 35,868,514 downwards.
TCACTGACAGTTCAAGTATATAAAACTGTGCCATATCTGAGTACTTTCAGAAGCCATTCTCAAAGAGTTTTTGCTTTTTGTGCAAAAAAACTATCTCAGCCCGTTCATTATCTATCTATCTATCTATCTATCTATCTATCTCAGATGCTGAATATTTTTCTGATGCTATATGATCTTACATTGGTTAGTGTGCAGAATGCAAGAATGGCGGATTGAATAAGCCTTATCTTGTATTGTACAAACGACGTCCGAGGAATAGTAACCCATTTAACTACAGTTCAGCAGATTCCTCAGAGGTACTCAACTACCAATTGCTGGCATTAGCAATTGCTCTTACTGAACCATGGTGGGTCTTGTTGCTGCTCCAACTCTGTCTTTTTTTCATGTTAGTTTTTCATGTGAGTTTATACATTTGGCAAGCCTTTGAAATTCTTGACTGTATTTTAGTTTTCCTTTGTGGGGGAGGGAGCTAAGTGAGTATAGACACTGTCCATTATGATTATTATCCCAAGTGCACAATTTTGGTCCAGGACTGATGTAATAGAATAAACTGTCACCCCCATGAGTGACTACACTATAGGTACTAACTACCTATAAGTAGCTGTAAGTCAATGGACTACAGAGTTTGGCTGAAATCTTTTCAGCTGTAATGTTGAACTCTTTGCCTTCTGGCAGAGAGGAACTCGGATGAGGCTATGCCAAAGGGCAGAGTCTCGTTCAGGGAGGTAGACAGACCCGATCCCATTTATGCAGGGTTTATGGGGATTTTTTGGCTGAGCCTATGGGCCTAGGATCCCCAGATGAGGATTTGCTGAAGACAGAGTTTTGTCTCAGGAAACAGCTACCCAACCCCGTTTTACATGGCATCTATGGAAATTTTGGGCTGAGCCTATGGGCTCAGATGCCCCACATTAAATTTGGCCACATCGGTTAGTAAATATACTAGCTGGGATCTGTTCCAACTGTGCTGTCAAACTCTCTGTCTTCAGATAGAGAGGAACTCAGACGAGGCTATGCCGAAGGGCAGTCTCATCTGGGAAGGTAGACAGACCTGATCCTGTTTATGTGGGGTCTACAGGGATTTTTTGGCCAAGCCTACAGGCTCAGGAACCCCACATTAAATTTGGCCTTGTGCCACATGTAACTGCATGGGGCAGTTGCTAGATACTGTCTGGCTGGGATCTGTTGAGTACAACTCAGACTTACACGAGAACTACCAACCTTCCAATAGTAGCACTCACTACTGAATTGACTTGCGATGACCTTGTGCATAACTGTTACCTTTATTCTTATTGTACTGGTTTTTACAATAAATCTTTACTTATTTTATCCACCTTGTTTTTCAAATATATATTCCTATTAGCATGGAATATAACAAGGACCAATAAAAGTTCTTTGTTATGTTTAATTTAACTCACCCAGTTAAAGACTTATGCCCATATCACATTGAAACATGGTTCCTGTATGATAACCAAAGTAAAGCAAGATTGAACATGATCAGTACCTGGATGAGTGGCCACTTGGGAATATCTGGTGATTAAGTTTGGATGTGTGGGTGGTGTAATGGACAATGCCTTGGAATTTTAATCACAAAGCCAAGTTCCATTTCCAATTTCTTACACACAAATAGCTTTGGTGAAAGTTATGAATCCATCTCTTCCTCACTAAGCTATGAGTTAATTAGTAAGACTTGTATTACTAAATCATTATTATCTAAAAAATTATCATGTAAAAATATTTTCTGGCTTTAAATAACCTGTAAAGTTTTAATAAGCCATAGGAAACCAATCAATCATACAGCCAGTTAAGTGTCATATGTGATACAAACAATGAGGAAGTTTTAAGGAAAAATGGAATAAAAAGGACAATTATAGATAAAATCAGAAAGACACAGTTAAAATTTCTGGAACATGTAATAAAAAATGGTTGGGAAAATTTAACAGCCACAGGACATATTGAAGGCAAGATAGAAAGAGACAAGCTGCTAGTAATCTACCTAACAAGCTTGTGTAAATAGATGACAGAATAGGATGGATAGTACAAAGACAAACATTGCTATGAGCTATAAAGTATCAGAAGCTATGGAGAGCCATAATCAATCACTTTGAGAAAGATACAGCACACAGAAGAGAATGTAAACCACTGCTCTACATAAGAGTGAACTGGCAATTCTTAGACTTTTAGTAAAACAGATAAAAAATAGACTAGTTTTAAAATTCTTGAATATTAATAACTTTATCTAAAGTCCTAGTGCAGGAAGTGGCAGTAAGTTTTTAGCTGATAAAGGAAATATATTATTTTTTTTTTCTCAATTTTAATCTATTTGAGTTTTTTTTTTTATTAAGCAAATACACAAGAATAAAACCTGCAAAAAGCCTAAAATGAAAGGCTTTCCAAAAACCTTCTGATGTTTGATCATTTTGGGCAGATTTGGGGAAAATAGCTTTGACCAAGAACCTTTCAGCACACCTCATATAAGTCCATGTGCTTTACGATAATACTCTAGTAAAAGGAAAAAAATAATATAAGCTACCACTGGTGCAGAAATTAGGAATCATTTGTAAACTTTAATTGTATATTATTATATAAGACATGTTTAAAAAAAAATATCTGGCTCTGACTATCAAAGTAGAAATTAGGTTTCTGTCAGTATGGTCCAATGTAGGTTCTTGAAATTTTCCTTAAATTTTGCTTTTTTAAACATATTTCATGCTAAATTTAAGATTCACTCTAAATGCCACAAAATCTTCTTCCCATCTGTAAACTCCCTGTGGACCATATTAGGTGATACTGTTGTTTTTTCAATAGCAAACAGGATTTTACAAGGTGGAGTTGCTAGATCTATTCCTAACCCTCCTCTTTTACTGAAACTTGACACCAAATTTGAATTCAGAGTCATCCTTCACCTTGACTGGTTGCCAAACTAGGCTAGTGCCCAACAACACAAGATCATCTTGCTGTTTTTTCGCAAAAAACATTTTGGTTTCTACCTGATATAAAATCTAAAACAGATTAAAATGTGCTTGTTTAATTTTGGGTTGAAATGTATAGAAAAAAATGTTTACCTACATAAACCAACTTGGATTTTATAAAGAAATGTATTTACTGTCTTTTACTTGTTTGATCACAAGTCAAAGTGCTGAGAAAATAATGTAAAATTGAATTTCTGACAAGCATTATTTCCTTGGATTATTGATCTGTCGAATACCATAATTGTAGCAATAGCACTCACTTGTGCAAACTGTCGTCATCATCACAGGAAGCAAACCATTCAGGCTATAATTTTTTTATTTGTTTTGGTTTTAATGTATTCACAGGTGTTTTGTTATCAGCTTAAACTTACTTGATTTGTTGATACTAAGCATAGATGACCCAAAGGATAAACAAACTTGCTCCTGACCTAATAATAATTCTTAATGTACAAGTTGTAGAAGCCTATTATAACACTGTCATCTTCTCTTTGTAAATATGCAACAATCTAGTTGTTACTGTTTGCACTAAACAGAAGTAACAAGTAATGTAAATGCATCAGGTGTACTTAGGATTCTGCTTTCTATCAGAGGTCAGAGTTCATGCATTTTGAATCAGACTCTTTTGCTAAATGATTTTTATCATTAGAAGAAATCCAATGTTCAATAAAGGCAATTTATTGTTATATTTCAAACATGTTTTTTTTTGTTTTGTCTGTGCATGTGAGGGAGGAATTGTGAGGAGGAATTCCACATGTGTTGACAACTAAGATTATTTATTAACTCATACCTCAGCTCTTTTCTCATTCTTTATGTGTATCTTATCTCTTATCACCATTATCCTCTCCAAGCGTCATTATCCATCTGTTTTTATCTTCATGTTCTACAAACATGGATTAATTTAATATTGAATACACAAATATTTTCTTTCACTCTATCTCCCCAAA
>OZ010581.1:35740105-35847605 GCA_963932145.1 Acanthosepion lycidas | reverse complement strand
AAAATATTGAATCAAATAAGAGTTTCAGGGTAGAATAAAATAAACTTTGTGTTGAACATATTGTGCAATACCTTTACAACTGAAAAACTTCAACATTATAATTGTCTATAGTAATTCTTGTTGAGTCATGCTGTCAAAAAATGACAGCAATATTTAAGCAATTTTTGCAATTGTATTTATAAAATATATAAAAAATATTAGTTGTCATATATTTTTGTTTATGTTTAATATTCAGTATTTTATGAGCACTGAATGAAAAAGCATAATAGTTTATTCACCATTGAGTAATTATAGTTTTATTTATCAAATCTGACATAACATAAAATTCTATTTCTATTACTTCTGTCATCTGATAAGTCCACCATATAAAGATTGAAATCACCATCTCTGTGTAGTGGACTCTTCTGAAGACACAGAAAACTGTTACAGACGTGTATATGTTGTACATTATTTTATTATGTTGTTATTTATTTTCATTGTAACTATTCAAATCATCCAACAGCATGGACAGGAAATGATTTGATTTAAAAATCCTGGAGAAATTATGCAAATAAATTTAATTTTTTCTCAAAATCCAAAAAAGTTTACAACATTATTAAAATTATAAAACTGTAAGTTTGTATTTTGAAGATGAAAGATTATCCTCTCTCGCTGCCATATTTTCTACTCATTCAAAGCAATTTTCTTTTTCAGGGCAGGTTGGGTTTTTAGAAGTTACAGATTCTTTAACATCTGTTTTTTTTTTTTTTGGTGTGGTGGGGATAGACCATTAACAAAATTTGCTCTAAGATCTCTGCTTAGTAGGCTTATAACTCTTTGGAGGGGGCACCTCGGCATGAGGTAATGGTTAGCAAGCTTATCTTGCTAGATCAGTTACGACTGAAAAGTGACTTTGATCCTCACTAGGTGCTCCATAATTTCGGCCTTGTGCCACACATCTAAGCTATGCTTAGAAAATAACCATACCTCTTTGGAGGTCTCTCTCTTGCAGTTACTGACTGAAAAGATCCCTCTGTAGAAGATGATGGTCAGTCTGGTTGTAGACCCCTGTGGTTTTTACAGCATTCATCAGATATTATATCTTCAAATTACACTTAATTCTAGACTTTAGAGAATTTTCTTGTTGAAAAAATATTTGATTCCCTGGAAAATTACAAAAGACTCCAAGAGCAGTTATTTGCTGAGAAATTTCCAGGGGTTGGAATTATGAAGTTATTTGATAGAAGGTAATGAAACAAAACAGAAAATATATTGTTCAAGCAAATTTCTGTTGAAAGCAAAAAAAAAAAAAAGCTTGTCTTATAATGATACAGAAATTAAAACTAAACCTTGAATTTTGTTTCCTTTTGATAGATTTGGAATATTTTGAAAACTGACAATCAGTAAAACTGAATGATGCAAATCCATAGAAAAAAATCAAGAACAAATCCACTTCCAAAAGTTATTGAACCCAAATCAAAGAAAAAGAAACAAAAAAAAATGAATTATAGGCCAATTATAAATCTATAAATTACCAGAAATAATCTTTCTTTATATTTTGTCCAATAAATACAGTACTTGATATTTACTAAGTCAAATAGAGGAAAGGCAAATAGGAAGACTGTGTTGTGCCAATTTTCTAAGTCAGAAAAACCTGCTTGCCTGCCTAGAAAACCTACCACCACATCATCAACAACAGACAAGATCATAGCCCACAACCTTGTGACTCAGTTAATTGTGAACTCCATAATCTTTTCCATTGGCTGTACAGTGTGTGTGTATATATATATATATATATATATATATATATATATATATATATATATATATATATATATATTAGCTTTGCCAAAGTTGCATACTGTTTTGAATTCAGAATAATCCTTCTCAGAGACTGGCTAAAGAGCCCAGTTTACTCTGCTATTGCTGTGAGGAGAAGAGATGGATTCATACCTTTCCCAATGGTATTTGTGCCTTGGATGTTGGCAACTAAGATGATCTATTATCTTATACCTGTGCTTTCCTTTCATCTGTATCTTCTCATTCTCACTCTTCTTATCGCTTCTAATTTCATTACCCATCCATGTTTTGATCTAAATGTTATACAAATATTGCATTGTAACATTGCATGCTGATCTCACAAAAATGAACTCTATCATTACCAAGTGTTAAAGAAGTGTTACAATGTTTCAAAATTGGATGAGTCTAGTAATCTTTCTACACATTTCGATCATCCTCCATTTTCTGTTGTTGTTAACCAAAAATGTATACCAAAATTTATTTTCAGCTTTCTCAGAAGACAAAATTCTTTGTTTTATTGATTTTGAATTTTCTTTTGACCTTTTGCATGGATGTTAATTTTTGTTTTTATTTTCTTTATATTAGTTGTCATTGCTGCTTATTATTTTACAACTATGCAAACTTTTTTTAAGATTTGTAAACAGAACTTTTTAATCATTGTGATTAATAAGATTATTAAAGAAACTACTTGATCCAAACATTTGACTTCACAACATTTCAGTTATTATTTCTCTGATTCTCCTCAGGTGGGAAATTTTTGTTTTCTCAAAGAAAGTTTTTAAGTCAATAAAAAATGTACAATGCAGAATATTAAGAAAATTGTCATGATATTTTTTCATTTAACATTAATTACTGTTCTGATGAAAGCAAAAATGTTCTTGCTTCTTAACTGTAAGATTTAAGGCAAAGTAATGACATAACCAATCACTTATATTGTAGACAAAGTTTCAATATTATAAAATAGTTTAATTGGCACTGATTTGGCATATTTTGTAATCTTTTGTTTTTTGTTGCTGACCATTACATTAATTGCTCTATAGAATCACTTGAATATCAAGACCACTTAAATTATTAATTACCAAATAAATTATTAATTGTGAATTTTAAATCATTTAAAAAATAAATATGCATTCCAAATCATTAATTTTAGAATTTTTTACTTTTTAATGATATTCTCATTTTTTTGTTGATTAGCAATCATCAGGTGAATGTTGTATCTTGTAATATTAATAGCTAGTTGCTTATTTTTGATTATTCTTCTATGTTAGGACAGTTACCTAATCCCTTTTGCAAAACTCTACTTAGGCACATTTGTCTTCCTTCAATACCCATAGTCAAATTATGATTTATACTACAACTATGCTTTAGTTACAGTTCTGAGAGAGAGCTTAATCTAGTGTTATCAGTAGTTGAACAATACCAGTAGGCTTGAACTCTCAGGCACAATGACTTGTGACTTTGAGCTAATACAATCATTCAGGACTTCCTAAGTTTTGTCTTCCCAATTTCACTCACATGGCTTGGGTCAACTCATGGTTTAGTTTTCAAGCATTTCCCAATGTTGCCATGTCCTGGGATTGTCAGCCCATGCTGATATTATCAAGAAGTCACTTCCTTGATAAATCAGACATGATGGAATTTGAGCCTGGGTTTCATGGTTGAAACACTAACATTATAACCACTTGGTTTATCCACTCTGCATATTGTTAGCTTTAAAGAACTTTCAGATAACACATTGCCTTACTTAAGAAAGAGTGCTGTTCTCATTTCTTGTTTCTCTCAGTTCTCTTCAAGTCTTTCTTAAACTGGTATGGCATCTTTCATCACTTATATAATATAAAAGGCTCAAACACTAATATTTGATGGTTATAATTTATTACATTGGAATCGTAATCACGATCCAATTCATCAGACCTACAAATTCAAAAAGAAATCAGAAAATGTAATTCCAGGTATAAAAAACAAAATTTTAGTGAGAGTGTATGTGTGGGAGTGGGGAAACAAGTGTGAGAGGGAAATGTATGAAAGCTCTAGAGAGAGGTGTAACATATATATATATATATAATCAGTAACACCTCATATATATATAACCTCATGCAAGGCATTAAAGCCACTAAGACATAAGGGGTTACAGGGTGTGGAAGAATTAGGAATAGAAACTTTAATGATGAACAGGAAAAGGAAGGAATAATCAGGAGGACAGTTAACATCGCATTTAAATTTTTACAAATTAAAGTTGGCTGGAAATCATGGAGCCACAAGCGAGAAGTGTGAGAAAAGAATCTGTTAGCATAGAATTTGATGTAATGGAATAACCTGGCACCCCCATGAGTGACAACATTATAGGTAGTAACTACCTATAAGTATCTGTTAGGCAACGGACTATGAAGCGAGTTGCTGGGATCTGTTAAATACGACTCCAACTTACTCAAGAACTATTCAACCTTCCCAAAAGCAGCACTCACTGTTGGTTTTACAATAACCTTTATTTAGTTATCCACCATGTTGTTCCAGTGATATTCCTATTAGCCCAGAATATAACAGAATTTCAGCAGTTCATTTGAATTGAACATAGTACAGATTTGGAAAAACTGTTGGTATCACAGTGTACATGCCCAAGGGGTCACTTTTGAAGGAAACATTGGAGAAAAGTAGAGTAAGTCATTTATGGTCAAATTCCTTGCACCTCTTTGTTAGCATTTTGTATGGCAATCTATTTCGTGGTAGCTGCCTTCCAATTTTCATTGTTAGTTCCATTCATTCGTTGTAATTGAGAAATTCATTTCTTAGGTTAAATAGTTATTTACCTTGTAATGTTGGTATATCAATGATATCAAGGAAACAACCACTAGGTGGAGAAATTAACCTAAACCCAAGAAGTTAAAAATCAGCAAAGTATTTTCTTACAGAGTTCACTGTCCAGAAATATCAAAAAAAGAAAAATACATTAAACTCATGAGTGAAACAAAGAGTTTTTTACTAAAATATATTGAACGATACTAGATGTTCACCTGATGAAAGCTGAAGAAATGGTCAGCAAAAAGTAAAAAGTAATAAAAAAATAAGATGAAAAATAAATCATCCGTCAATGTCTCAGTATGTTAATGAATTTCTCTTGAGTATTTGAAAAACAAACTAAAGGTAAGGAACTGACATCTCATCTGTTTTATCTTTGTCATTGCACATCAGTTAAACAATTTTTTGCATGATTATGTTCTGTTAATGTTGAGAAAATGATTATGGTCTCTGTTGTTTTGTTAATCTTGAGAAAATAAACTTTAAACATGAATTCTTTACTCATTTCAGTTATAAAATCTTTTATTCTTTCCCAGATATTTTTACAACACATCTGCTTGTTTCTATATTTTGATATTTTCGCCTGAGTGATTATGTAAATCAAAATTAATGTGTCACATTTGTAAAAATTCCTAGGTTCATCTTTGAAATAGTAATAATTAGTAATAAACCATACAATTATTCATTTCATCAGCAATAAAAACAATTATTAAATTGTCATTCCTCAAACCCTAAAAAATTATGTACAAAAAAAAAACATCAAGACACTATTGCCTATGATTTTCAAAAATTTCACAATATTTTCTTCCTTTCATGAAATATTCCTCCTGCTTTTTTACTTTAATATTTTATGAATGGATCTACAAATTTAACTCTTAGACTTTGTAATGACATCATTTTTAAGCAAATGCAAATAAGTTGCATATCGTTGAAAATTTGGCTTTTAGATTTTAATCATTTAAAAATGCTTTCCCAATTTTAATATCATTAATGAATCTATAGATAGGAAGATAATTTTTGATAATGGTTAATGCTTAATATATTGTACTAAATAAGGCAAATTTGCATTTGAGATAAAATTACCAGTACTCAGATAGAAAAATTCTTGGGAGAAGAGGACCACTGATTTGGGTAGAAACATTCTGATATCTCACATCTAGATTCTTTATTTTTATTAAGAAACAACAAAAAGTAAAAACTTTCATAAAAGAAAGAGGTTCAACAATACTGGAAATATTTCAAAATGCTATTCAGTTTTCTGAAATTTGTATTGATAATGGTGGCTTATCTATCGAGAAATATAAATTTATTTTAATTATAGTTTCATTTAATAATAAAAAATCTTTCCTTTATATATAATTTTGCTTATCTTTTATTTTGGATTTCAAATGTGGTGGTTACATTTTTTACACTTTTTATAATGAATGTACTACTATTCCAAGCCAGTGGCAGATCTATGAAATTAATGATGCTTAAGCAACATTTTTTAATGAATGAATTTTTCAACAAAATCAGTTTTCTTTTGTTTCTTTTTAAAGTGTTTTTTTATTACAAGAAATCCATTTTGGTGATAGAATTGTAAGCCAATGGGTTGAAGTAGATAATGCTGGCCTTGGAATATGCTCTAATACCCATTTCTTATGGTCTCAAAATTTCTCTGTAATTGATTAAATTTCAAAATCTTCAAAAATGTTGGGGGCTTGCCACATCCAACCCCCCAGCTATATGAGCTCATTGACTCACCAGAATCTATTCATAACCTACATTTTGTCAGTTGGATCTTTGAATCTATTGCTGCTGGTAGTGAAGAGGCCCCCATAGCTGTTCAAGCTCAGGACCCCAAAAATATATGTCCACCATTGTTTCAGGCACCAAATACTTATTTTTTGCTTCAGTTTATTACATTGTGTTCTATCTTTAAACAACAAATGTACATTTAAATTTCTGTATAACTTGTAATAATATATTTTAATTCTTTTGATCTCTTTATTGCTTTTGGTTGTTTGTTTTTCATGAATTTAAAACTTTCTGTTTACAAGAAAGTGATTATACTTAACATGCATCTGAATTGTTATTTAAATCCTTTTGATCAATTTATGCTTTACAATAATACTTACATATATTGAAATCATAGACTTCTGTAATATGCTCAAATCATTTGGCTACCACTTAATACATGCATCAAAATAATCAGAGTTAATCTCTTCTCTAATCCTCTTTAAACTTCATGATGGTAATCCATGAGTCATGGGCATTTGGTTCAATATTTTTTTGTCTTTTGCAACTCCTTAAACAAAAGAGTTCTTTCTCTATGGTTTTTTACATTTTTTTTCTTGTAACATATGTATTCACCTATATCATCAGCAATTGCAAATACATTCATGATGGAAGGACCTAGGGGTGAGACTCTAATTACACAAAATTTACTTTCAAATATCTTCCTATTTTGTAAACACTGAATGCAACACATTATTACATGTCATAGCTTTTCTCTAGTGATATGTTGTTTTGTACATACAAACTTCTAATTATTTTAGTCAAACAGCTACAAATATACATTATTGCATGGCAGTAATAAGATTAGAAAATCTTAAAGTTGCTTGATATTTCTCTGTGCACATATGAACAGATAAATTTAATGCCTATTATCCTGTTGGATTTTTATATTTATGTTCAAATTATGAGTGTTGAAAAGTTCTCACCCAGGCCTACTCCCCCTCCACACACACATGCCAAAAAATGTTTTTTAGTCCCTATTTGATGAGGCCATTTATGCAACTGCTTTATATATTTGTTATGTGTGTATACATATAATACAATGAGTCTATTTTATACGTAATAGTTATGTTTGTGATTAAATTTAATTTCATTATTATTTAAAAGTAGCCACATAGAAACACTCAAAGAACAAAATAATTTACTTTCTCTGTCTGTGATTATTTCAATAATTTTTAATTATGACATTCATATATGCACTCTCTCACTAAAACTATACATTCTAAATGTTCTATATTTATATATAATAACTCTCACTCACACTAAAGACATGCTTACACACACACGCAGACTATTTAAAATATTTACAAAGCTCAGCTTTGTCTGATACACACTCAAACAGAAGGTTAGAAGATTGTGTTGCATCAGAGGAGAGAATTTGTCTATCTTGCAAATTAACATTAAAAATGCTGGCTTTAACCTTAGTTCACATGCTGGACAGTGGCTTTGGTAGAGAACTTACACCTACCTGAGCTCCCACGACAGTCCCAAAGCTTAGATTAATCTAACACAAACAGGTTCTCAATGCAGATCAAACTCCCTAAACTAGTAAATACTAATCCTTGATTTATTGCAGGCACTTATAATTATATTTAATCCTGTGAATAAATTTATATAGTTTAATATATTTAAAGCATTATTTTATATTCATTAAATGAACAGAAAAAATACAATTTGCTCTTATTTTAGAATCACCATAGTTTTATATAGTTTTCAGTTGTCTAGCATTCGGTAAATATTAAATACATAAAAACATTTAAATACATTAAAATACATTTAAATACATAAACATTAAATACATAAAAACATTTAAATACATTAAATTCATATGAATAACTGACAAAAAATTTACACAGCATATTAAAGACCATAGTATACACCTAACAATACAATAATATATTGTATTTCTCACTATAACTCCTCCAAAAGTCATTTTGCATCTTATATATTAATGTTTGAATTAATGGAATTGTTGGCAGTTGCTTTAATATTGAAGATGAGTTTGAAGTCTGATTAATTTTGTCCTTACTTTGTGCAAATGTATTGGTGGCTAGTGAGGCCAACACAAGACTGGCAGGGACTTCCTACTGATATTAGACTAACACCTAAGCATCCCTGTTTGACACACTATTCTCTTGAGAATCTCATCAGAATTAAATATATATAATTAAGAGATTAAATTATGATTACAAATCACAATATTTAAATATAAAATTTCATATATAACTATAAATAAATTATCAATAATTGTTTGCTTTTTCTTAGATTTTCTGTCACATTATAGGTGTGTGTGTGTGTGTGTTATGCATGGGATTTTCAACTCTGTCAAATTATTATAAAGGACATACACTATAGGCCTAAAATTTGGAGGCCACCCTCTAAATTTTGAAGAATCACCTAAAAAGTGATGGTTTCATCCGTCTTTCAAAACTAATTTACTCACTTACTTGGAGCCAGGGGGACTTTCTCTTCCTGAAGAATTTTATCATATATTCAATAATTTTTGGCCTAATCTACCTTTCTGGCTAATGATTATCTTACAGTTGGCAGATTTTAAATTTTACGTTAAGCCTGTTTCTAAAAAATTGAATGCTATACACTAATGGGTTAAATAATTTCATCCTAGCTTAGTAGGATTTAATTAAAATAAGAGATCTGAAATTTATTGTCAAATCCAGTGTAGCTCTTAAACATTTTGTCTGTGGTGTATAATAGTAATTTTTAATTTAATTCCAATAGATACACAATATAACTGAAAATGACATTGTTAAATTTAGAATGTAAAAACACAAAGATTGAAAGAACTAAATAATAGACTGTCCTATCCAATAAAGGATGGTTGGCAACCCTAGTTATGGATCAGAATATTTAATACTTGTGTTTATTACATACTATCTGTGCTGGAGATCTTTTCTTCTTCTTTTTTTTTATATAATTAAAACTAAGTAATGGGTTTATTTTATTTTTGATTGAATATCTGCAACCATTTGATGCTGAAAGAGGTAACTATTCCTGATAGAGAATCTCAAATTTTCTAGTGGATCTGATACAACATTGCTTAATTTGAATGACCAACTACAACCTCTCTGAAGTTATGATGCAAATCAAATAAACCTCAATAACTCAAAAAATTCTGAACCAACATTTGTCAAATTTTAACTTGTCCATTTCCACCCTTAGTAAAAATATTTACCATATTTGACGGCATATAAGACACAACGGTGTATAAGACACACCCAAATTTCAGCAGGGCAAATCAAGAAAAAATTAGTAATTAGTAAAATTAGTAAACCTACATATGGCATTATAAGACACAGGAGAATTTTAAGATATTTTTAGTAAAAAAAAATGCATCTTATATGCTATTAAATACGGTAATTAAATTTTCTGCTATTTTTAATGGCTAGTTTTTGAGATACTTGGAATTTACAAAAATGGACTGACTGAAGTTATTATGCAGATTAAACTAATATTAACTTAAGACCTATTAAATCAAATAAAAACCTATTTTTTTCTTTTTGTCTATAATATACATGGGTAAAGGGAAGAATCTGACAAATGCTTAAAAACAGAGAATAACAAAGTTATTGAATGAGGGAATGTCCACATTGGAGATATCAATAGATCATCAAACAATAATTGTTGAAAATATAAGTAAGTTGAGAACTCTAAGCAAAGAAAAGGCTTTAAGCACTTGCTTCCTTGAGATGAACGTAAACTTAAACAAGTTATAGTGCAACAACCACTTTTGATCTTTGATTTGTTTGTTTGTTTGTTTGGGTTTTATGGCATATCAACCACTATGGGTTATTTAATGCCAAATCCAGTTTATATATATATATATGCCAAATATATGAATTTTAAATGCCTATTTTGTATGGAACATTTTTAGCAAGCTAGAGCTCATTTGCTTGTACACTGCAAAATAATCCTAGGTATTTTTGTTTAAGTCAAGAATTTCAATTTGATAAGGACATTTTATTTGCAAAATGGTAAAAGGTAGGATATGTTGTTTACACATCAGTCTTCATCTTTGATGAGAGACCAATTCTTTTTAGAAAATCCAATATATTTTTTGGTTCAGTTTTTGCAAATAATTTCTTCATGTTCTTGATTGATTGATTGATTAATTGTTTTGTTTAACGGCATCTCAAACTTATAGTTTGTTTGTTTGGGTTTTATGGCATATCAACCACTGTGGGTTATTTAATGCCAAATCCAGTTTATATGAATTTTAAATGCCTATTTTGTATGGAATAAAAAATGTATAGCTGGTAACATTATTGTTTCAAAAAACATATAGCTGGCAACGTTATTCTTTGCAAAAAATGTATAGCTGGCAACACTATTGTTTCAAAAACTTATAGCTGGCGACATTATTTTTCCGAAAACATTATCTGAGACCTTGCTGTTGGATGTAATTTATCGCCATACCCAGGACGCGGATGTAGTTTACCGTCATACCCAGGACGCTTTGATCTTTGAAAAGATGAGTCAAAAAGGATAAAAGGTGTAGAATACTTTGTAAATTGGGATCTGTAAAAAATCTCCTAGGTAACCACCTTTCACTAAAACAAATATTTTAAAGCATCAGAACTGAGCCAAGAAAATACATGAAAATTGACTTTTCTAAAGTAATTTTCATGGACAAATCTTGAGTGACATTTGATGGACATGATGGATGGGCCAAAGGATGGATTTTATTCAATTCAAACATGCCTGTGGCTAAAAGAAGACAACAAGGAAATGGTAGTGCTATAATATGTACTGGAATTATTGACCAAACTATTATTGGACCATTCAAAGTTGATGAAATGGTTAAACTGAACAGTGTTAACTATTGCAATTTTATGAACAAGACATTCTTTGCATAGTATTGGGTTGGTGCAAAAATAATGACGTAATAATGTCGTTTTTTGATGTTACGTCAAAAAATGACATTATTACGTCATTATTTTTGCACCAACCTAATACAAGTCCCAGTCACGCAGTTTCAAAGTGAAGTGTGTATTTATGCACAACAATGCCCCTTCTTATGTACCTAAGTTTACCCATGGATTATTTGAGCATAAAAGATTTACAGGAGAGAAGATAATGGAATAGCCACCATCAAGTTCTGATCTGAATCCAATTGAAAATCTATGGCCAATTGTGAAGATGAAATTATACGAAGGTAGCAAACAATATAACAGCAAACAGACCTATGAGAAGCAAGTAAAACTACCATGTTAGAAATTGAATCTGCTGAGGTAAAAGAATGAACAAAATCAATCGATAATAGATTACTGGCTGTTAATGAGAAGGCTCACTATATTAAAATATAAAAGATTCAAAGATTTATCATATGTATTTGATATTTGTTCTATTATAGGTGTTGATACATTTTTGATGATTTTATTAGCTTTTTATTGAAGTAAAATGTGATTATTTGGTTTTGCCTAATAACTTCAGACGGCAGTTTTTAGAATACATCAAATAACTTCAATAAAAGACATTGATACTACCTAAAATTTTAACTTAAGCTTTGTTTTGACATCTAAATTGATTGTTTGCATTATTGAAGTTTATATGATTTGCTTAATGACTTCAGACAGGTTGTAGGCACTAGCATTGAAAATGTGGGACTTAGATAAATTTAGTAAAAATTATAAGATTTTATTATAAATTTTGAGTTACAGTTTTGTCAGACATTAATATTTAAATCTTTCATACATAAGTATATTAAAAAAATTCATAGGACTCACAATTTTAATTTTGTCCACTATTGTGAATATTTCTGTTTATTTTTTTTATTTTACATCAATTAATTATTTACCAGACTTATTTCTTGCATCTTTGGTTATAATTATATATTTTCTATAATTTAGGAAGGAATAATTAGAAAAAAAAACAATATTCAACTGATGATTCATTCATACCTATATATCATTTTTTTCTATTTTAACATTAATTTATGATTACAAATTAAAATAATCATTTATAATCCAAAATATTTAATTTGGGGGCTATCTGGAGTCTAATATGCCAAACGGGGATGTTGTCTAATAGTGGTAACCAAAGATAACATTCTCAAATGTTGTACTTCTTCAGGATTTGCTATTGCCTGATTTGAAGAAATTGATCTCTACTAAACTTTTCTTTCATTTATTCTTTCAAGAAATTTAAAAACGAAAACTAAACTACATCTCTAAACACTCTAAATATTTTCTTATATTGATGCAAGTTAAAGGGAAGATGGAACTATCCAGGGTATACCATTGTTAAAATAAGATTTCTGTCAGTTTAAGCATACCAAAACAATATAATTTGGAAAGTACTTAAATAAAAAAGAAAAACTACTTTCTCCTTTGATAGACCTACTTTTCATATATTTTGAATCTATTATCATTTTGACTATTGACTTGAAGTTGAAATCTTATTTATATGTCTGATTTGGATCATTATTTTTTCAAAATGCTTTTAATACATTTTGATATCTAGACAATCCTTTTAGAAAGGAAATAAAACTTGATTTGCTTCTAACATCATAAATACCAACACTGTTTTTTTTATTATTATTATTTATATGTGTAGAATAGAAAATAGAAGAATAGAACAGTGGGCATTCCCCTAGAAACAAAATAGCACCACAAGAAAGCAGAGGACAAAATGGAGATAAAGAGCCAATTTTAAAAAATGGGATTTTATGTAATCATTTTCATTTGGAGCTTAACTGGTAAAAAGTGACAGCATTAATATTTTTACACTGAATGTGTTGATAAACATTAAATTATGTTGTTTTTAGGGTATTGTTGGAAAAAAATCTTTAAGTTTAAATATTGCTTAATCCAACTATCTTTTCTATTCTCTTCAAAGTATCTTTGCTTACATTTATAATAATCTGATCTAGAAATGAAACAAGCCTGACTAAAAGGTCCTAATTTCCATTGGTTTATGAAAAAGTCAATAACTATCACATCAGTGTACACTGCATGCCAAATTATTAACGAGATAACTTTTTTCTAATATTTCAAAAACCGTCCAATCAATTCACACAAAATTTTCACACAATGTTGGCAACACTGACCTGCGCAATCACTGAAATTTTCGTACTGATATGCACAATGTAAACAAACTGGCGCCATATTTGTTGTCAGCACGGTGATTTGAGCGTGCCAAATTATTAGAAAAGTATAAGAATTTAGTGAAAAGATGGGTCATAAAAGCAGTTTAAGTGATGCTGAAAAGAAAACTATTACCTCAGAACTCTCAAAAGGTAAATCTACACTAGAAATTTTTAAAATGATAGGGAAGTGTCATCAAATAGTGAAAAATTCACCGCCGACCCTACACAAGTACGCAAAAGGGCATATAAAGGCAAGCCGAGGGTTATTTCACGTCGTCTCATGTCACAACTTAAATGAGAGGCCACGAAGAACCCAGGACTTACCAGTCAAGAGCTTTTCAGTCATATTTGGCATCCTACTGTGTCTAAAAGTACTCGGTTTCGGTATCTGAGGGAAATAGCAACAACAGTCAAACCTGTATGGAAGCCTCCGTTGACGAGAAATCACATTCAAAATCGATTGAAATAGGCTGAGGACAATATGAAGAATGACTTCTCTAAAGTTTTGTTCACAGACAAAACTCGAGCAACACTTGATGGGCCAGATAGATGGTGCAAAGGCTGGGCAATGAACGGACAGAATCGCCATCAGTGTTTGGGACACCAACTAGGCAGTGAAGGCATAATGATCTGGGGTGGTATTATTGGAAACACATTAGTGGGCCCATGGAGAGTACCAGATGGCGTCAAAATGACTGCTGATGCATACATAGCGTTTATGAAGGAGCATCTTGAACTGTGGATGAAAAGGCAAAGAGTTGCCTTCAGAAGGGCCATTGTTTTTATGCACGATAATGCCCCCTCACACGCTGCTCACAGGACTACTGAATATTTGAAACAGTTAGGCTTCGATGGACCTCGAAAAATGAAGTGGCCAGCAAATTCTTCGGATTTGAACACAATCGAAAACCTTTGGAGCATCATGAAGCGAAGACTGTATGCCAATGGACGACAATTCAGGAGCAACACTTAGTTGTGAGAAGCAATTCTTAACATATCTCGCGGCATTACAGCAGATGACATTCTACAATTAACAAGGTCGACTTTTCAAGTAATTACAAAACACTAACAGGGAAAGCACATTCCATATTAATTTGTTTAAAACTGTGCCTTTGTTTGTTTCTGTTATTATTTGTTTGATTATCTTGTTTATTAGCTTCTTTTGATCATAAACATTCACGTTCAACATTAATAAACGTTTTGTTAGCTCAATTCTGGGAATTTTACTAAACCTTTCTAATAATTTGGCTCGGTCAAATCACTGTGCTGAAAATAAATGGCGTCAGTTTGTTTGCATTGCGCAGATCAGTACAAAAATTTCAGTGATTGCGCAGATCAGTGTTGCCAACATTGTGTGAAAATTTTGTGTGAATTGATTGGACGGTTTTTGAAATATTAGAAAAAAGTTATCTTGATAATAATTTGGCATACAGTGTAGTATCCATGATGATCAAATGCATAACACTGGTGATTTGCTCTGTATTGTGCTATGGCAAGTCTCACAAGATAAAAATGAAACTTTATGACAAAATGCATCACATTTTATGATGGTCTTTTCTTCCTACCTACTTACCATTTATGAATCCTTGTTGCTTGTAGATCTCTAGAGTCATTGACAATGAGTTTCATCTTCAATGTACCAGCCATAGAAAGACATTTACTAAACATTCTTTAATTCATAAACAGATTTGTTAATGTTTCATTTGAATTAAGATTTCAGATGATTGCACTGTTTTTTTTTTTTTTCAATGCGATCATCTGAAATCTTAATTCAAATGAAACATTAACAAATTTCACTATTTTTTAAAATTACATTTTAATAAACCAGTGTAAATATATATATATATATATATTATGAATATATTAACATGTAAAGTTTTTAAATGAATGAATCTCTTTTCTACAGAGCCCAGAACTCCTTTCTCTATAACAGATTTCTTAGGTATGTTTGATGACCATTACTGATTTGTTTGTGAACATGGCTTTATTTTGCTGTTGTTGTCTTTGGATTCATAAAATCAGTCAAATATTTTTTATTCAATCCGTCCCTGTCACCACCAATTTCTTTGCATGAATGTCTTTATTTTTAATTGATTTCATGTTACTTACTGAAATCCAGTTATTTTGCATTGTTTACGGATTTTCATTGTATGTAGCCTTTCATGTATATTGCCCCAATTGTTCAGTTGTTTATTTTGAAAAGAAATTTTAGGGAACATCCTTAATCTTTGGAATTTATTAGTTGTTGTTATCATGCTATTATTATTATTGAACCTCCATGAACCACAAAATATAAGAAAGACAAAATTCTTTTAAGGATGTGAATAAACATTCACAAAGTCCAAATCTTCATGTACAGACATGCAGCCTCCTCACAGAAATCTGTTTCGGTAAGAAAAGTCAGTTACTTTTATAGCAGTTTAATGGACCATTTTCAGGTTTTCGATTTGTGGAATATAGAAAAGGATTAGAATATTTTTCTGTGCAATCCATTCCACTCAGTGAAACTTGAATCACAATTGGTTAGCAGAAGCTAATTTACATGAATTTTCTGACCTGAAATATTTTCTTCTTTTTTCTTTTCTGCAGTAGCAGAATATGACACAAAATGTATTTTGGCCTTCAGAATATGTCACCATTTTCTTCTGTACAGGATGACATTCATTCATTCATTATTATTATTATTATTATTATCATCATCATGAATAATAATCTTTTATTATTTAATGTATTTACATGTTTAAACCAGAGATCTGATAGTTATTACTGAAGACTGAATGACAAACACCAAATCTCCAGCACCTTTCCCAGTATCCTTGTAGATTCCAGCAAGACTGTAGTCTATACAGCCTTAACCCCTTTTTCAGATTTTTCACTACTACTACTACTACTACTACTTGACATTTATTATGATTTTATTTGAAATTCAGCTTATGCGTTTCATCAGTTTAAATAACAATTGTGTATCCTTTCTCTCTCTTATAAAAGATTACGGATTCTTGAAGCCCTTATCATAAAATCAGACTCTGAATTAAATAAAATCTTCTGTTTTGACATTAGAATTTTGAATGTACACAGGTAAGTCAATAAGTCCATAGCCTAATGATGAGAAAAGTATTTATTTTACACAACAAATATTTATTTTTCAACATAATCTCCTTTCTTGTTAATGCACTTAAACTTATACGTCTCCATTAATCATGTAGATTGAACATTATGCAGTGAAAATTTCAAATCAAAATGTGTCAGGCTCCAGGTTTACTGATCTGTCCTCATGTTAAACACTCTGAAGAATTCTGCTTGCATGCTGCCTAGTGTCCCATCACAATAATGCTACAGTTCCAATTTTAAAAATTAAAAGAATAACTTTCATAGTTTTTGTGCTTTGATCTTGATAATGGCCAAAAGTGTGGTAGAAAGTATAAGATCCTAAACATTTAGACAATATTTACAAACATGAGTTCTCTTATATATGAAAAGTTCATTAAATAATTAAAATACATTCCTCATATATATATATAGTCTTTAATCAAACTTGTACACTGTCAGATTTTATTAAGTCAATGTTTTCACATGACATATTTATCATATTAATATATCATGAAAATTTTACCAACATTGTCTCACTATTCAGAATTTATTAAACATCCAAACATTTAAATAAAAGATTATATGAATTTAAGAGGTATTTTCTACAAAACTATACACTCAGTGCATTAATCATTGATTGTGATAGGTCTAACCATAAATTTGACTGAAGGAATGCAGATTTAATTAAGATAATGTAATTTATTAAGGTAGAGATTTATAGAAAATGTACAAATTTCAGAATCTTTGTCAGTAATTTTGCATCCAGGATCATGCAACATATCTCCTTACCTCACAAAATGACTACTAATGAAATTTGAGACAATTAAAAACAATAATAATGATAATGCTAAATGAAAAGTGATAGGCTAACTTTCCAAACTAGATCGGTCAGACATTGAAATTTAAATGCTGAGCATTTCTGTATCTTTGACCTTTCTGTAACTTTGGCATAAACTAGAATTGACATTTACTGTATTTCTTCACACCATTGTTTTTCTCTTTTTTCTTATATATGAGATTGATTCCATCAGTAAAAGCATTATTTAAATGAAGAATTATCTTTACAGAATTAAACTCCTCATTACTAAGATTTCCATCTTGTCAGATATTTACCCACTATTATTTTGAAGAATATATATATATATATATATATATATTTTCTATAGTGTATTATATATATATATATATATATGTGTGGGTATGTGTTAAAGTTCTCATAATATATATATATATATATATATATATATATATATATAAATAAATATGTATATATTCTATAGTGTATTTTATATATAATATATATATATATGGTTAAATTTCTCAGAATAATTTTGAAGATAATTTGGCCAAAAAAGATATATACGTATTGTCTCTTTTTATTCATATATATATATATATATATATAATTCTATAGTGCATTATATATATATATATATATATATATATATATAATTCTATAGTGCATTATATATATATATATATATATATATATAATTCTATAGTGCATTATATATATATATATATATATATATATATATAATTCTATAGTGCATTATATATATATATATATATATATATATATATAATTCTATAGTGCATTATATATATATATATATATATATATATATATATATATATATATATGTGTGTGTGTGTATAATGTAATGATTATGCATTTCTATGCATTTTTTGTTTATTTATATATTAATTTATTTAAAAAATTTAAAAAGTCATAAGCTTTTTAAATTTTTTAAATAAATAAATTAATATATAAATGAACAAAATAAAATGCATAATCATTACATTAAGAAATAAAATAAAAATTCAACAGCATTTACTCAATTTCATTTATTAGGCAATATAACTTGCATTACTTAGTATCTTCCATAGTTTACCTTTCCTTACACAGCAAGCTTTAAGAATATTTTAGGGTGTTCTTAAATTCAAAATTTGGTAACAATATTTTCCTCCACATTATTCCTGTGCATAAATAAAAGTTCCAAAATAAAATCTCCACATTTACTTTGATAAACTTCCTCAAATAATGAAATGCATTGTTATTGAAAACTTTTCCTTTTGTCTTTTCTTTTATTTAAACTATTATATATACTTATTTGCCATATAATAAACAACCCATGCATGCCATTAAATATTTTATTATAAATATTTCTAAGAGATATTTAAAAATTTTGAAATTCAGTTGGTGTATTTATCATATAGATATGTGAATGTGAGATAAAGTGGAAATTTTATTAAAGACATTTTTTGCCAGTGAAGCATATGATCTCTTTCTTTTCTTCAGTTTAAATTAAAGAAAGACAAAACTGTGTGTGAAAAAAAATGTATAAAATCAGTATAAATAATATAAATATAAGTACACCTTGAAATATTTTAGTAACATTAGTTTGTTAATTTTATTAGGCAAACATTTACTTGCATAACAAAATCTAACATCATGTAAAAAATTAAGAAAAAAATTAATTATTTTTAATAATATGTGGAAATCTCTATGCATTGCCTGATGAAGGTTATGAGACTGGAAACATGTGTAGCAAAATTATGGAAAATAAAGCATAATATTTTTTTAAAAATCCACATTACAACCAAAAACGTTTGCAGTTTCTCTCTTCTTTTCAATATACACACTTTTATCTCATTGGAACTACTATAACCTCTTCCCTTTATTATATATATATATATATATATATATATATATATATATATATATATATACATACATACAGTGTGTGTGAAGGGGTACAGAAAAATTCTCAGGTAACCCTACTTAACTTGTTTTATGACATATAACAGCTACAAAAAAAACATTTACTGATCATTTGGACACTTTTTTACACCAGAAAAGAAATTACTTGCATGAATGCAAGTTAAAATTATCACAGTGCTTTGCCAGTCATCTTCAATGAAACTCATATAAAAGACAGATTGCTGCCCAAATAAACAATTATATATATGAGTGAGAGAGAAAGGAACAATATAAACTGTTTTGTATCTGAATCTTTTTTTTCCAAGCATTATCATTCATTTCATAAGATTGATTATAAGCATTTTTCAGAGAGGTCCAATCTTTTTAATCCTATGTATCATTATTCAGTTATACTTTCTTTTATTTAAAAAAAAGACAATAATTGATCTAACTTTTTTCCTCCTTAAATAAGTTTTATCACCACTAAAATATTTATAGTTCTGTTAGTTACTGTGTCAATTTATCTGAGAACTACTGATTGATTCATGTCTGTCACCATAAGTTTTTGTGTATAGTGTTCTATTATATTATTGTAATACTTTGAATGCATTAGTGCTTGGTTATCCAATGTTGTATGCATAATATTCTGTTATCTGTATTACATATTTCTAGTACTCTGACTTAATGTAGTGTTCAATTTTTAATAGAAATCTTTTATTACTAGTTTTGAGTCATGCAGAATGAAGTATTATTAGAATTATTATTTGTAGTATTTATTTCTATATACCCCCCCCCACCATATTATTTGTCCCAATGTCATTTTAGTGCTCTAATAGTAATGTTGTTTCTTTTGTAGTCACTTGTGCTTTTTGTATTTTTTTAATCCTTTATTGAGAGTAATATATCCAATTGTATTTGTGTTATCACAAATATATTAGGTTGGTGCAAAAATAATGACGTTTTTTCACGTTAAAAAAATACGTAAAAAAAACGTCATTATTTTTGCGCCAACCTAATAGTTCTACATGAAATGTATGCAAGTTTATGATGTTCAGTATCCACACCAAATATCTATAATATCTTATAATGTTTTCTTATTTACAATGTCTTTTTATATAATCTTCTGATTCTATGGACATTTTTTTTAATTATTTTACTCCAAGCCAGACAATAAAGCCACTAAGGAACATGGGGTTGCTGAGAGTGAAAGAAACTAAGAAAACATTATTGAGTAGAAAGGACAATGTAAGAACATGGTTCAAAAAATAGAAGATGATGATTGATGTTGCATTTAAATTTTTGATGATTGTAGCTGTCAGGAAAACAAAAGAGTTTCAGAGACAAGAAGTGCAAGAAATGAAACTATTAGAAGAGAACTTGTGGTTACATCTTGTAATTTCAAAAATAAAATGATGAAAGCTAGCTACCAATCTAGTACTACTCTCAAATTCATGAAGTCAAGGTATCAAAGAGGAACATTCACCATGAAAAAATTTATAAGAAAGGCACAGGGAAGCTACAATACAATGGCGGAAAAGTGATTGAAGCCAAGATGCCAGGTCTGGACTGAAAACATTGCAGATTCTTCTTTGGATTTTATCAATAATATCTAGATACATAGCAGAAGCACAAGACCAGATGTAACAACAATATTCAATACACGAATAAATTGTAGATAAAGTGGAAGATAGGTTCTGGTGAGAAAAATTGTCTAACATGATACAGTAAACCAACTTTCATAGTAGCAAACTTAGCAATTAACTTGGTATAAATATTCCAATTCATATTTGTGGAAAATATTAGACCATGGTGACACAAGGAATTACTCTTCTGCAGGTTAACATCAAACATACTAGTGGAAATCAAACAAGGTTCTCTCTGACAATTAACAAGCCATTTCTTGCCTCAGAGAACAACAGATTGCAGGTTATTTTTTTATATCAGCTGCCAATTTGAATTTGACTCAAACCTATCAGACTTACTATTAAGACAGGATGAAATAGTTGTCATCAGCATAGATAAACAAGTCAAGAACTGATGACCTTGGGAAGGTTGTTGATAAAGAAAAATGTGCATAATTTATGCACATTTTAAATAAAAATTTATCTCCCTTGGATCTTAATAGAAAGTTATTTATAATTATTGTCTTATGGTGCTTGAAGGTACTTTTGCTTTTAGCATGTATCAGCATTACAGAGTCTAAGCAATAGCTTATTTGTACCTTTATTATGTGAAAATTAAATTCTATAACAAATTTTTCACAAAAATTACAATAATGTAACAAAGAACAATGTATGTAGCTGAAACTTTATATAATGACCATATTATCTTTCAATGCAACAAGAATTTGGAAATTGACACAAATGTTTAAATAATCTTGAAAGATGTTTGCCTTCAGTTAGATTCAATCTGCAACTCAAAGTTTACAAAGTTCTAAACTGCTGAGTTACAAAGCCTTTCCAAAATGGTAAGAAGCACATGAAAACTTCTTGTAGAGTTTAATACCATAACTACTATACCAAATGATGTTACTACAGTTTCAGTATCAAGTAGAGTGTGTTTTTATTTTAATTTACTTATTTGATTTATGGGGTGGAGTTACCAGCCTGATACCCAACTGTTTGGTTTTAAATTCTTAAGTTTTGTCCTTCTCCTAGACTGGTTGCAAACCAAGGCTAGAAGGCCCAGTCTTCTGTTATTTTACACATGGTTTGGGCAGGGAGAAGAGATGGACTTATGTCCTTTCCAAAAGTATTAGTGCAAAGTAAACAGAAAATGTCTTGGCTAGAATTTGAACTTGATTTGCCATTTCCATTTTTCTATGATGTTAACTATAAGGTCACTTGCACTTCACAGCTATCCATCTATAACTGACCACTATATAAAAAAGAAAACGGGGGAAAAAGTTAGGTATTTTTTATAAAAATTCCAGATTTTTATGTGTACCCAATCAATTTTTTTTCAAAGCAAACATTGCATTTCATCTATTTTAAAAATGAACAGATGAGAAAGTAAAGTTCTTTTTTTTTTCTTTTTTAAATTCAAGATAGATCTTGAAGTAGAATGTGTTTTTTATTTGCAGTTTTCAGCTAAGAGAAGCTGACCAATATTTGGTTTTTATGCTACATTATATTTCACAAGCAAAAGACATGGTTTTAATTTCATACCTTCTTAAAAATCTCGTCATGGAATTATTGTCACTTACTAAAATTATGTGTAAATGCATTTCTTATGTGATAAACATTCAGAACCATTGTAAATAAAAGTTTATTTCTAAAGAGTGATTTCTTGAAAAATTAACAGCTTTATGCCAACCAGCTTATTTATAGCAAGTACACTGTTCATAATATTGTTATATCTGGTAAAGCTTTAACATTCATAATTAACAATTAATTTGCAATAACTTATTATTTACACTTACTCATATACTTATTTTATGATATTGCGTTAATATTAATTCATGTTATACAAATGAACACTTAAAAATACTTTATTTACATAACTAAATATTATTTCTTTTTATTTTAATATAGCAGTCTAATGTTTGTAATGATCTAGAGAATAAATGTAAAAAATTATATTGTGGATTAGTATTCAAAAACTGTTCTACATGGTGTCTTAAAAGTCACAATACATTTTTTGTAGATGTGGCCTGATGTTTTGTTTCTCAAGTACAGTCCCCATGAACTTTGTGTGAATATTGTAGATTGTCTTCCAGGTGGATGTATAATGTGGTCCATATATTACTGTAAATTCCCATTGCAATTTAGTTGGTTATTAAAGAGCCTTGGGCAAGATTATGAAGATTGTATCACTGTTCTAATGTTAATATTGTTACAATAGGTAGAAGTGGAGCTTAAGTATTGAAAAAAAAATTCCCAGAAACTGTATTATCAATTGATATCCATTTCATTGACCGAAACCTGAAAAAATGACGAAAATGTAAAGTTGCTTTAAGACACCCTGTATCATGATCTAATTGTTTTATTCAAGTATAAAACTTATATTTTCTATAATTGTGTTAGCATTTATATCAAATAATTTATTTTTAACCAGTTTAACATGTTTTCATAATATATTATTTGCTGTTATATTATTTTACTTCTGCCAACAAAGTTTGACAGAGATTAATTATTCAGCCATATTTGTCAATTTTTCTGTCTCACAATATCTCTAAATGTTCTCAATGAATTTTAATGAAATTTTATGAATTGAATTTTTTTCTCATTTTTGCTAACCTTGCATGATAGGATTTTATTTATTATCATTTATTTATTTGATTAACTCCCTTAAGAAAAAGAAAACTGATTTCAAACCCAGGTAGATGGGACTCTTTGGAACATGTGGTCATCTAAAGGAAGGAAAACACCGACAGAAAACCAACCCTTCCTCAGGATACAGAGATTGGGCGTAAGGCCAATCACCTTACCCCGTGAAACAATTCGGTTAGAGAAACCTCACCAGAAGTTTTATGTGTCACAAGGCACTAGGCATAGATAGATTTAAAATAAATAAGTTATCAAGAAAGATAACTCTTAATACCTGTATGGCAATCAGTTATGATTATCTCCCTTGATAGTACAATCTTTCGTCAGTGATCTTTCACATGATTGTTTGGATATTATAGTGACGATGGTGTTGGCAGAAGTTTGTACTTTCTAGTTATTATTAACTTGCCTCCGGGCTAAGTAACAGTCGAACTCTCTGCTTTCGGGCGGAGAGGAACCCGGATGAGGCTCCGCCAAAGGGCAGTCTCGTTCGGGGTGGTTGACTGCCCCTGCCTGAACCCGTTTATGCGGGTTCAAAGAGGGAATATTTTTGGCCGAGCGTACGGGCTCGGAAATCCCACGTTAAACCCGACCTTGTGCCATATGTAACCCTCGTGGGCGGGGAGGCTAAATATTACTTTCTAGTTATTATTTTAATCTAAAAATTGATTGGCTAAAATTTTGTGCCACATTATTATTCATGCTAATACACTCTTGTTATACTAAGAAAGTTTTGGAAATTTTACTCCAAGCCTTCTTCAGGTGCCTGTCATCATACTCAGTAACCTTCTTGGAATTTTGATCTGAACTCTTTATTCAATTCACAAGGGTAGATTGTTTTTAGTCTGCTTTCCATGCTTAAGGGAAATAACTCGTATTAGTAAATATACTCACCACTCTTGTTCTCCTTTGTGTCATTTGATCATTTCTTCCATTGAACCAGAAGATCTGATTTTTCAGCATCAACAGACTCAATGTTTGAACTTACAACTGCCAGGGAACTAAACTAATCCACTATGTCATGTGTCTCAATCCAGTGGTGCATTTTTAAGCTCTAAACTTGATGGCTGTGCTGCTTAGGTGATGACATCTAATAATAAACACTTGAAGAAGGTCAAAATGTATAACAGTTAAAATGTTGTGAATATAACACCCAAGATGAGTATACTAGTGTCAGACAAGAAAGTTCATATAATGACCACATGTTAAGTTGAGGATATGTATTATTAAACATTTTTTTTAAATGACAGATTTTACAGAGAGAAAATGAATCCTGGGAGATTATTGCAATTTTTTTATTTTTTTTTATTTTTATTTTTTTTTATTTTTATTTTTTTTAAAGATCACAGCACTAAACAACAAGACAAAATAAAGAGGATGCAGCACAAGAATCAGCAGGATTGGTTAAATTTTTTTCTGTTTAAAACATTTTGAAAAACACAAATATTAATATTTTTTGTTTTATGAACTTTTTAACATTTTGTCATTGTGATTATTTATGTTAAATAGTTTTATAGTGAGTCTTGATAAAAACAAAATATATAAACAAAAGTAAAAAGAATTCAAATTAAAATAAGGCACTTATGCTTTCCTTTAAAACCCATATCTCTTTCTTTTTTTTTTCTCTCTCTCTCTCTCTCTCCTCATCTAGCTCAGAGCTGTTTGACCAGGCTCCAAGTCTCTGGCACAAACCTTGGTTTCAGCTAACATCAAAAGTCTCTTTGTGTTAATTTTTTGATTGGACAAAATTATTTTATAAGTTTAAAACAAAATGTCTTTTGTTACCTCCTGTCAGATCTACTGTTATGACTGACTTGCATTCAAATGACATGTTGAAAAAAATGAATACAAACTGGACCAAAAAGAAAACATTTCACTTTTGTCAAATTTTAGGCTGAAAACTTTTCTGGATCCCTTGTTCAAAACAGGAATGTTATACTTATCTATGTCTACCATTCATCCATGCTTAGAATATTGCTGACATATATGGTCTGGTGCCCCTGCAATTTCTCTTGAGCTACTTGATAAAATCCAAAGAGTCAGCAATATTGTGGCAGCTCAGCTTCAGTTACTTGCCCACCACTGCAAGGCTGCCTCTCTCTGCCTTTTCTATAAATACTTTCACCGTAATTGCTCAAATGAGCTCTTCACTATGGCATCTAGATTTTTTTGAATTTAATCGCAGTACTAGACTGGTTTATGATCTCATCAGTTTACAGTTGAGCTTGTTTATAACCATAAATTCTATGCTAACAGTATCTTTTCTCACTTATGGAACTCCCTTCTGACTCCATGCTTTCCAGCCAATTTTAATCTACAAAAATTTAAATGCAATGTCAATCACTATCTACTGTCCTCCTGATTACTCTTTCCTCTCATTATTAACATTTCTGTTCCAAATTTTTCCACGCCCTGTAAAACCTCGTATCTTAGTGGCTTTACTGTTTTGCATGGGGTGATATCGATTTAAAAAAATAAAATTAGTTTTGGCAAATGTTTTCCAGATGAAGAATAACTTTAAAGCTTTTGCACAACAACTTTAACATTTGGTACAATATATTTATATGCGAAAACATTTTATATATAATAAATTTGTATATATAGTGGCCTTAACTGGTTAACATTTGTGATTGGAGAGACAAATTTTGTACCACAGTTTCATTTGGTTTTATCTCAGAAAGAAGAATTTTATTATTCACATTGATTATTCACCTTTAACATGATTGTTAAAAGAATGGAATTAATTTGTTTATTCATAAAAGAAAAGATTATTAAAATGGTTTAAAATAAATTATTAATATGGTTTAAAATAATTTTTTTTTTTAAATATACAATTATCTTAATGGTTTAGACCAGTGAATATCTTATTAAAGAAAATGTACATTTCAGCAAAAATCAAACATGCATTCACTTTCCTTTTTTTTTTTCTTTTTTTTTTTTCTTTTTTTTTTTCTTTTTTTTCTTTTTTTTTTACTGGGAAACCACTTTTTAGTTCATTGCATTCTTGCCATTTCAGTCATGGAAGTCCTTACAGCAAGGCAAAATTCAGTTATCATTTTTGATTAATGTACATCAATTGTTGTGAGTTTTTGGTGTCTATATCAGATAACTTATATTTTATTACAAAAATGTAAAAGTAATTTAAGTAATTAATGACTTTTTTCAATCTGACATATTTGATTTGACCAAAAAGTCCCAATTATAGATGTACATTTCTTTGAAAAGGTAACTGACCCTTGCCTTGATGTAAGACTGACAATGGTACAACTAGCCAAAAAATAATTTCTTAGGAAAAAAAAGTGAATGCAGTTTCAATTTATGCCAAGAGGTTCATTTTCTTTAATAAGACTTTCAAGGATCTAGGCCTGTAGACATTAATTTCACTGTTTGTAAATAAATAGGGATGTCCTCTCAAACACATGTATCTACAAAAATAACTCTTTATTTTTTTTTTTTTTTAATCATTTCACCCCAAGCATGCCAATAAATCCACTAGAATGCAAGGGGTTACTGAGTGTTAGGGAATATGAGAAAAAATTACTATTAAGGTGAGAGGATAATAAAAGAACAAGAGTTAAGACAATAGATAATGATTGACATTGCATTTATATTTTTGAAGATCTAATTTAACTGGGAAGCAAGAAGCTGGAAGTGAATTCTACAAGTGAGAACTGTGATAGAAGAAACTGTTAGCATAGAACAGTTACATCTAGCCATTTAAACTGTAAAATGATGAGACCTTGCTGCCAACCCAGTACTGCACCTAAATTCATAAAGTCTAGGTACTATAGTGGAAAGTTCATTAGAATAATTACCATAAAAGTATTTATAGAAAAGGCACAGGGAACCTACATTATGGCAGTGAGAAAGTAACTGGAGCTGAGATGCCAGGACAGGATCAATAACATTAAAGATTCTTCTTTGGATTTTATCACTGATCTCTAAATATATAGCAGGAGTACCAGACCAGATGTGGCAGCAATATTTAATGCTTTATTATTTACATTTATGCAGTGTAACCCGGATATAAGAGAGTTGTCGGGGCCGGAGAAGAAGTCTTTTATATCCGGGTTTCTCTTATATCCGGTTTTGTCTATTTTGTTTAGGTAAGTATGGCTCTAATTTGGGACCAGAGAAAATCTATCTTATATCCGGGTTTCTCTTATATCAGGGTCTCTTATATCCGGGTTACACTGTAGCACTAAGAAATATTTTCAGATTGAAAAAAAATCCATTAATCGCTTATATCCATAGTTTTACTTTGGCTTTTACTGCACCCCCTCACTACCACCACCACCAAAAAAAAACAGTCAGTCAGATCCACTTAGAAAAATGTTTGCTGACTCTTGTTAATGAGAAAAGACACAAAGGTATTTTTAACAAGGTTATTATTAACAAGGTTAATAGAATTATGATGCAATATGAATCTGGTCTCAATAAGATCAACATTTTTTTAAAGTTTTGAAATAAAGTAGAATAAAAATAAATTATAAATTAATCTGTGTTACTTTTCATTTCTTTTGTTCAGATTTAAATACATATCCAACATCTAAACATGGTAAATGCATGCATGCATGCATGCGTGTGTGTGTTTGCCATGGTATGCGATTTAGAATATACCGTGCATGAAACAAATCTGCTTATTATCCATATATTTATCCATTTATATCTTTAATATATTTAATTTTTCCCTCTTCCTTAATTAAGGAAACCTCCAGATGGCTGACATGGAAGGATGCTGTCCTGACTTAAAGGACAACAACAACAAGATGATTGCTATATATATTGGCGTATTGTTTATCATTGGTCTGTTGTTACTTATTATCATTCTACCTCTGAGCTTCAGTTATCTTGACTATTATGAGGTAAGAACCAAGAAGTTATTTTTTTTATCTTTTAAATGAAGTGCCATTATTATTATTATTATTATTATTATTATTCCATTTTAGCATTTCCTTTTAGATGAAGCTTTTTCATCATTATTATTTTTTTGTTGGTTTTATTCTTATTATTGTATTTTTATCACAAAACTGAGTGGATACACTTTTCAACTGAAAGAACAAACCATATAAAATCAGAAATAAGTAACTTCTGATAAGATTTAAACTTGTATCCTATGTCTTCAGAATTTATCATTCATGGATGCTTCTTAAACCTCTTAAGCCACATAAGCCCCAATGTCAATCTTTTGTAACATATGGATAATGAGTATGTCCCCATTCACATAAATACAGTAGTAAATACTGTATGTTGGTCTTCAGTTGGAGATTCATCTCCAGCTGTGCTGGTCAAACTTTCTGCTTCCAGGCAGAGAGGATCCCCAGATGAGGCTATGTCGAAGGGCACAGTCTCATCTCAGGAAACAGTTACTTGACCCTGTTTTATACGGAGTCTACGGGGAATTTTTGGTCAAGCCTACAGTCTCAGATACCCAACATTAAATTTGGCCTTGTGCTACATCTGACCACATGGAAGGATTAGTAGATATCCTGCAGCTGGAGATTCATTGTGGAATTCACTTGACTTGCTTCTAGCAGTTGACTACTTCTTCTATGTGCTGCTGGCGAATCTTATATGCATTGTTTGTGTCGTAAGTATTATTGTTCATTACCAACCTTCGTGTGATTCAGTAACCTTCCCTAGGTTAACACATTCCTTTTCTAATTCACTATGCCATAAGTCTTACTCCTTAGTATTAGTAATTTTAAGCTATTTTAACATTTTTAGCTGAAACATTTTAACAATTATCATTCAGTGGAATATTAGAGAATTTCCCCACAGATGAAAAAGAGACTTGAAGCTACAGATGTGGTTCTGCTGTTGAATGCTGAGAATAACATGGACAGTGTAGGTTAATTTGGTTGTCCAGGTTTTTTATAATAAAAATACAAATGTTCAAATTCCAAAGAATAATAAAATAAAATTAAAGAAAACAGAAGCATGCTGTTAAATAAAAAAAATTGTATTTACAAACATATGTAGATGAATTCAAGAGTCAAAAAGGAGTAAAAATAGTCTTTAGTTGATGTAATGTCTTTGGGTAGTTGGTACACAGATAAAGCT
Organism: Acanthosepion lycidas; assembly: GCA_963932145.1. Lineage (NCBI taxonomy): Eukaryota > Metazoa > Mollusca > Cephalopoda > Sepiida > Sepiidae > Acanthosepion > Acanthosepion lycidas. The sequence goes on along the minus strand of OZ010581.1, from coordinate 35,818,024 downwards.
GTGGTTTAAAAATAAATTTAATTTATCCATGAAGGTTCACTGACCATTCTACCTATTGTTGTTGGAGATGATTAATTTGAAATCACATCATGCACTGAGAGAAAGGAAAAAGGTTATGTAGCCACATCTTGTGTTTGAATGGCTTGGAGCATCTTTGCTACTGACAGTTAAAATCTGTAGGTTTTTTTTATAAGAAATGTTTCCTAAAAGGTTGCCTCAAGAAAAATAGGGTTTTGTTTTCTCTGACTGGTTAAATATTTCACATGGTGGTGTTAATTTCTAACCAATAAACACTCCAATTTTTTGTAGTGTTGAATTTTTTTATCATGTTTATAAATATTGTCTGTTATTGGGTCAAAAATAACTCGGAGAATTAATAAAAAGACAAGCATTGTTTAGAGTTACAAAAGATAAGAAATTGTGGAGAGTCAGTATCGCTCCTCTCCTGAGAGGTCCTGGCAAATACATTGGAGGTTTCATTTTTTTCTGATTTTACAGTGTTTTCTGTAACAGACAAAGAATGTATAAATCCAAACCATTTTAATAAGAATCAAGAATTATATGATTAAGTAAAACTAGTAACAGATATCAGCACCAAATGTTGAATCAGCAAGCTAAGTTCAAATTGGGTTAATCTATTGTGCTCAGTTTCATACAGATGCCCTTGGAAAAGGCCCCAATCTTCCACTTCTTCCCAGCTACAAATTTAAAAAAAAAACAGGGCAGACTGGGATCTCTTGTCTTGTGTGGTAACCAGTCTAAGAAAAGAAAAATTCTAAATTTAAAATTTCATTGGAAATAAACGAGTACTGAATTATCATGTAATATTTATACTATTGCTGGACAATCTCATTACAGATGGAGAAGAGACTTGAGGCAACAGAAATGTTGAAAATTTTTAGAAAATCATACTTAACATTTAAAATTTTATTTTCAAATACTGGAGCAATGATTATATTTGGTAAATGTTTAATTTGGTTGCACTTTCAACTTGCAGCTACCCTTACAAATCCATCTGCTTTAATCCAGCTCCATGAGGCTGTGGCATAAAAAACATGAAGCCAGCTGGTAACAGACAAAAATTCATTAAAAAAAAATAAGCTAGAAAAATCTTTGAACAAAACAAATGTTATTTGATGATATAAATGACTTTTTTTCTTCATTCATTTTTTTATAATTTCAGTATTCAATTGTCCAGAATTTTGAACTATTTAAACATATTTTTCAACCTTTGGGTGTCTGGATAAGTACTGTAGATTGATTTGATCAATATATTTGCTACCATCTTTTTTTTTTCTATTAGTGACCTTTTTTATTGCAGAAAAAATACTTCCTCTCAACTCTTTCTATATGGATTATATATCTGAAGAATATCAAACAATACATCAGTTGAAATATGGTGATAACAAAAGCTGTAAAAAAAGTTGAACTATTAAAAGTTATTACTGCATTTAATGGCATATAAGGTCTACACTATTTAAATTTAATACACTGGTATTATGGAGTTAGGCTATATACAAGTACTGGTAATCTATGGTGTCTATTTAAACATTAACCTACCAAATACCTCAACTTCAAATATAAGTACTGGAAGACAGTTTTCCACATTTCTTTTTTATATATCATCAAATATCATAGTTGGATTCTGTGTTTTGAAAAGGTTTTGAACAAAATTAAAACTTCTAGAAAAGCTTGAATTTCAGTTTTAAAAAAATTATACAAATTTAAACAGTACCACAATTTTTCAGTGACTTATATTTTTATACCGTTGTTGCAAGATTCTATAATGTTTGGGTAAAAATAAATCGCCACTTTGTTGTAGGAATCGACACTTTTGATATGACGTATGTGATTGTTTTATAGTAAATATTTATGGACTCGTGGAACATTTTTCCCACAAAGAATATTGGTGGACTCATGTGAGTCCAGGTAAAAATAAAAAAAAAACAAAGAATTTAAAATTAACAGCAATCATATGCATGTATTAACAAAAGTAATTGCATGTGTACTATGGCTATGTGTACACAATTGAAATGAAAAGAAAAAACATTGAAACTATTTATAAGAATTTGCTTGTTGTGTGTGTGTGTGTGTGTGTGAGAGAGAGAGAGATACATGTGTGTATGTGCATGTGTTTGAGAGTTCAGTTAGCAGAGGACCACAAAAATGAATGTGCCCCACTGGGGGACATTTTACTTATGCACGAATACATCTGGAAGCAAGACAAAAAAAAGAGCAGTGAAAATATGCTTGCCTTTTATAGACTTAAATAGCACCATCTAATGAGCAGTTTTAGTAGAGTCAAGTTGGGTAAACCATACTATAAAACATTAGGTTGGCCAGAAAGTCCTGACTCACTTAATCGGTTCAGTATAATCTGATGGAATGTCACTCCAACAACTTTCACAAGATCATGACTGCAGAAGATTCAATTTTCAATGCTGCCACTAAAGGCTTTCTGTCAAAGGTTTATGGTCAGCTGGAATGTGGTTGATTATCAAGGATAAGATCCTCAGAGTTGAAACATCTGTACCACCTCAAGACCTTTGACTGACTGACTGTGCTTTCTTCTTCAGTATCACAAATTTCCTTCACAGCAGCTCTTACAGAAAGTTTTCACATGTAACAGTAGTGAACCAAAATTCTAATTCCACTTTCTTCCAAACTCATTTCTGTCAGATGCGGTCCACACAAAGAGGAATAAACTGTGAAGGAGCAACAAACAGTTGCAGCACACAGAGGGTGGAAATCAAATGAGTAAAAACGTTCTGGCTTACCTAACCTAATGTTGCTTGCTGTTGATCCATAAAATTTTGTTGTTTCCTTTCTGCTTCCTAAGTGAGTCAGAACTTTTTTGCCAACCTAATATATATATATATATATATATATATATATATAATGATAAAATACAGTTTTAAGGTATGCTATATTTAAGGGTTAAAGTGCTCAATATCAGAGATAGAACATATGTAAATATAAAAGTGGACATTGAAGTCAACACCCAGAGTTGACAGTCTGTTTCAATGCTAAACACAATTATTAAGGACATTCTGGCTGACCTAATCTAATGTTGCTGTCGCTCCATAAAATTTTGTTTTCTTTCCACTTCCTAAATAAGTTAGGACTTTCTGGGCAACCTAGTAGTTATTTTTGCCTTCCAACTTCCAAAGAAAAAGTATTAAATAAATGATCAATCAATCAATCAATAATATTCATTGATCATGAAAGTGAGTCATTTTGTTTCCACCAGAGTCCTGTTGTCTTGCTTTAATTTTATTATAAAATTGATATCTAAGGACCAAAACCATCTTATCTAAGCTTTATCTATTAGCTTGTAATACTAAGCCAAGTTCAGTATATACCCGTTTTTTTCCTTAATTTTCAATAATGGGACCCCTGGATTGCATCATCTTGCATTGTTAAATATTACCCTACTTGCAAATTAATTGTCAAATATAAAAGGATTATTTACATATAAATTGGGATTTCTGTCTAGAATCAAAATATTGCCCTCATTCCTCTGCCTGGGATGAAAATATAGTATCTATGTTTTCTGTTAAAATGCTAGATACTCATTTCTCTCTCTCTCTCTCTCTCTCGATTTTATGGAGTGAAATTGCAGTTGCTGGCAGTTGTCTCCCTTGTAGGACTAAAGCCTATACATTTTTTTTAATTTTGAAAGCTGGAACCTCTGGGTTGTATCATCTTACATTGCCTATCCTATTATTTTGAAAACTTTTATAGAAAATAAAAAAAACACCTTGCTTTTTTTTTTTAAACTCCAACACTTAAGCACTGAATTTAAAGAATTTCTTTATTTGTTTTGAAATCTTTCTCAGTCACTTTTTTCTTTTTCCACTACTAGTTTGGTGTTGTTCGCAACAAGATTACCGCATCTGTTAATTTGGATAAAGTCTATGACAGTGGACGCTATGTTATTGGGCCATCACATGAATTTAAAACCTTCCAGGCTGATGCTCATTTTCAGTCTGTCAATAACATCAGAGTCTTCACATCTGACAAACTTGAAGTAAGTTGTTTGAAGATTTAAATTTCATGCTGTTTTCTTTTTTCAGATGTCAAATTATCAAAGCACAAGATTATTTGAAATTATCCATCTTTGATGTTTCATTGAATTCAGTAATTTTTTTCTTTAAATTGAAACTTATTTTTTAAAGTAATTAAAAATAAACAAAACTCTTAACTAGTTACTGAAATATTCTTTTGGCTAGACCGAAATATGGAAGAGAAAGAAAACCTATCCACAAGTACAGCACAAATTGCAATACATAAAATGTCTTCACTTTTGTTGAGCTATTCCAGTATAAAAAGTAACAATGGCAGCCTTGTTGTTCAGTTGCACAAATGGACTTTCATATTTGTAAGTGCAATTTAAGCAGCTAAAAAAGCTATACATTTTTCTGATTTCTGGGATATGGTAATGGTAATGGTAATATTCCCTTATAAGAAAACATCTGGTATTCATTGACTGAGCCGTCAATCCTGCTGTCAGTTGAAATTTATAAACTCTTTCACTTGAAACAATTTTTCAGGAAAATGGTTTTCTCAAGTTCAGTAGCTATTATCGTTCTTTCAGGTACTGATGGGAGTTTTCTTCCTAGCCTTTTATTTGAAGTAATGTGGAATGTTAACATCTTGATTGTTATTATTTATGCTTTCATTTTCACTTTGAGTTACATGCGATATCCATTTTAGCTGTTGAAAGCCCTCAAAGTGATGTCACTCTGTTATTTGGTACAATTCTTTGCTTGTGATTCTGTAGTACCCGTTGACAAAGTTCAAAGAAGTGTGGTTTTCACCAAGACTCATAGGCATCACTGGCTCAAAGCTATTTTTAACCACATTATCTTTGTTATCATCACATTATTTCAGCCATTATGTTCTCTGTCCTTCTTCAAGAACCTGAATAACCTTCAAGGAATCTTGAACTGAACCTTTTATTTAATCTACAAGGGTAGATTGTCTTTATTCTACATCTAGGGGTATCTTATCTATTTCGTTTTTTTAAAGTGCTGATCAGTTATTGCTCAACCTGTTTCTACTGAGCCTGTACTGACCAATCCAAGGATTGCAGTCCCTGAGCAATAACTAAACAGTATATTTGTAGACATGAAGAGAATGAACAATCTATCCCTGTAAATTAAATAAAGGCTTCAATTAAAAATTCTCTGGATGTTATCTGGATCAAGAGATACTTGAATAAATACAGGAGAGTACAACATCCAATATATTTTGTGGTAATAACAACAAAGAAAGCTAAAAACATGAGTCCAACTTATTTTTAATACTAATGTTCACCCAGTACAAGACCTAAGAGCCACTCATGGTAGAAGGTTACTGTGTGGTGTTGTACAAACATAAGGAAGAAGTGAAGTTCATGGGGCTATACAGGAAAGACAATGGTTAGCCATAGACTTGAAGAGCTCAAGATTGTGGCGATTGGGAAAACATCCTGCCAGGGGTTTGTTCCACAAAGCACCAGTTTTTAGGAAGATTCTGACTAAATAGAACTTCTTACTAATGGAATATGAAGGGAAGGGGGATGATTCACCTTTGTGTACATGGTATGGAGGATCCCAGTTGTAAAGGTCAGGGGTAGTGGGCTAAGGACTGTAGCTTTCAGAACCCATGCCATGGAAATAACAATAGAGCAGCAAGAGGCTTGCAATGTTTCATCTGTAACAAAGGGGTTATAGAGTAGAACATAATTCATCACCCACAAGGCCACATAGATGCTTTTTGACAGGCAAGTGAGGACTGGGCAGCTGCAGCCCAGATATGGCAGTAATACTCCATTTTTTGTTTGGTCTGGCTCTTGTGAAGTTATAGCAGATGAAGTCAGATACTTACCGGAGTGATACAACGAAACAACAATTTTCCAGCATCTTTTAGCAATTGATTGGATATACGAATTCTGGGGAGAGCTTGAGTTCCAATAAACGTTTCAGGCAGGGAACCTTCTTGAGAGAAGATCTATCCGTCATGATAGCTGAAAGCTTATGGTCTGCTCAGTGATGATAGAATATTACTAGTTTGGTTTTGCCCATATTGAATTTTACAAGCCTGCTCTTTTCCCTATTGAGCCACCTGGGTGAGGTCAGGATGACCTGTTAAGTTCTGGTCTTCCAGATTTTGGGAGGTGCACCTCTAAACTGTTGTATCATCCTCATAGATATTTACTAATGTAAATATAATGTACTCTAAATGTAAATAAAATGCTATATTTTATATATTTCACATTCATGATCTTTTGAATGGATTTTTTTTTTAACTTTACATTAAGATATGAAATGAGCCAGCAACTACCATATATTTCCACCTATAAGATGATCTATAGATAAGACAAAACCCAAAATCTAGGTAAATTTTATCTGATATTCATCGTATGACAATCAAAACCATAAGCTAGCCTACGCCACCAGTAGTAATTAGGCCTATCATAATGATTCCTATGAGTATAAAATAAAGTTGGTTTTATTACAAATGTTGTTTTGCTTACGTTTATCATTAATAAATCAAAAGGAATAGAAATAATATAAATATTAACATTGAATCTTTAAGTGATTCTTTTTTTTCTTTGTCTATGTTTCCAAAACTTTAATCAGTAGAAATTGGTATCTTTTAAAAACAAAGACATACAATATTTCTGTATATATACTGATAAGTGTGGGATAAGATATTTTCCAATTTCGCAGAGAAATTATTGACATTATTAAAATTTCTATCTACTTTTTCTTTCATTTTATTTCTGTTGATTTTATCAAAATGCTTCACTCTTTTTTCAAAATCTACATTTTGTAAATAAGTATTTTACATTTGTAATAAAAAAAAAAGACTGAGCTTTTAATGAGATTTGAACCTTTATCTATTATCTTTGGGAGCTGATCTGACCAGGAAACACCTTAGAATAGTGGTTCCAAAACATTTTTCCTCTGGGACACATTTTTGGAATGAAAATCTGCTTGCACCTCATCAAATTTAATGTGATTAAAAAGTACATTTAAAAATAAAAAACAGAGAGAGGGTTAAAGAGAGATTCGAAGTTAGAACATTATCATTGATAACTCTCTCCTCCAATTCGCAGACCCTATTTGCTGTATTCTTAATACTTGATAAAATGCAAAAATATTGCGATGATAAAATCGGTCAATAATTATTTATAACTCATGTAGGCAAAGTAATCCATAATAATATTTTAAATTTTAAAATCATATTTATTTTTGACATATGAATTTTTTAAACTGTTGATTGTCTATCAATCATTCTACCTCACCTGTTATCCTCTTTTGCCACACCTATGAGGTGTGCCGCACCAGAGTAGGTGTTATAAACCTAAACATCAAGTATCATTGACATTTAATTATATAGTTACATTCTTCATCCAGAAAAAAATAATTAAAAATTAATAATAATAATCAGATATATCCTATTATCTGAATGAACAATCACATCAAAACACCAGTTCCTGTATGATCACTGAAATTAAGCAATGTGAAGCCTAGACGGGTGACCATTTGGGAATACCAGGTGCTTGGATGTGTGGGTGGTGTAATAGATAATGGATCAAAATGGTTAATCACAAAGCCAAGTTCCATTTCTAGTTGGGAAGGTTATGAATTCACCTCTATCCCACCCTCCAGCTATAGGTTAGTTAGTATAACTTTTATGATTAAAAATTATGATTATTATTGCTTTTTAGCAATAACAATCCTACAATCTAAAAATATTTTCTTGCTTTAAATAACCTACAAATGGTTGGTAAGCCATAGAAAACAAATCAATAAACAATGCAGTAATTTTTGAAAGAAAATTATATTTAACTATGATAAAATAATTTCTATTTCAGGTTGGCCTTTCTGCCTGGTACCAATATTTTCTTGTTCAAAATGAGCTGCCATATTTGCATAAGAAATATGATATTTATTACCATGACAAAGTGAAAAGAAAAGGCAATGATGCTATAAAGGTAGGTTTTGTTTTTCCTAACTGGACAAAAACCAAATACAAAGAAATCTCCTTCCCTTCAAAACCAAATACAAAGAAATCTCCTTCTCTTCACAACCAAATACAAAAAATCATCTTCTCTTCAAAACCAAATACAAAGAAATCTCCTTCCCTTCAAAATCAAATACAAAGAAATCTCCTTCCCTTCACAACCAAATACAAAAAAACATCTTTTCTTCAAAACCAAATACAAAGAAATCTCCTTCCCCTCACAACCAAATACAAAAAAGCATCTTCTCTTCAAAACCAAATACAAAGAAATCTCCTTCCCTTCACAACCAAATACAAAATAACATCTTCTCTTCAAAACCAAATACAAAGAAATATCCTTCCCTTCACAACCAAATACAAAAAAACATCTTCTCTTCAAAACCAAATACAAAGAAATCTCCTTCCCTTCACAACCAAATAGAAAGAAATCTCCTTCCCCTCACAACCAAATACAAAAAAACATCTTCTCTTCAACACAAAAACTTTACATCTGCCTCAAAATTCAATATGGGTCAGTTTTCGTGTTCATTTTTCCATTGAATTCTTCAATTTTCCAGAATGTCGTAACCAGATTCACTACACGTGATGTTGTTAAGCAACGCTTATTGCTTGAGACAGAATTATATCAGAATTTAAAAAACGTCCTTGGTGGGGATTGCTGTGAAGCCTATTGTGAAAGGGTCCAAAATGCAACTGGTAAGTGTCTCATGTCCAGTTTAGTATGATTCTCTACTTTCATCTCTAAATGCCATACTCAAATAATTTCTTGACTTTGGTTATTTCACTGTGTAAACTTCATCTTATTTTCTTCTGATTATGCACTGCAAATTTCAAATAGTTGGCTGATAATTCAGTTTGTGGACTCTTCCACAACAAGCTAGTTAACCCCTGCTAGGAAATGCACTATTCCTGTTATAATTTTCACCATCACAATCTTACTAAATATATAACAAGCATCCATTGGTTAATCACCTTCAATCTAGCTTGCTGATTGGTCAGTTCCAACAAATCTGTTTTACTGCATTTTCCATCTGAGCCAGTCATGTGATTTACGATGATATATAAACAGAACATGTGTAAGCTCCCTGGAGTTTCTTTTCATCTCTCTCTCTCGCATCTCATTTCTTGCTACCAAGTACCAAGATGTAATCTTCAAGAACTCCCGTCTTAACTAATTCAGTCAGACGTTAAAGACCATTACCAACATCCATGCAAGTACAAACTCTGAAATCTCTTCTGAACTTTTACCAACTTGTACAATACACAATTCCAAACATGCTAAAGAAACTTTATTCTTCTAAATATACAGTTTAATAATTACTTTCACTTTATGAGCTTAGGTACAAATATTACCTAGTCTAAGAGACACAACTCTGTCTAACTTTTCAGCTCATATGCATGTATATCAAATATTAATAAATTCAATTGTTATGTTTTGAAATCATTCCATTCAGTTTTGTATTTTATACTATGTGCTATTTACGTCAAATATAAATTGTCCTTAATCCCGCTTTTCCTAGCCAAAGTTAAATATTGGTAACACTGCCGCTACAAGTTCATCTGATATCCATTATCATAAATGCACACAAGTTAACTGGTTCTTAGAATCAAAACATGAGGTGACATTAAGATTTGTAAATCATGAGCTTTTGTGAAGGGAGCTACTTTGAAGAATTATGCTGGCAGAATAGTAGGTGTCATGAGTATAAGACTAAAGGGATGACTAAAGATAGGAAGTTGCACACTCAGAGAAACTTTAAAATACTTGTAATAAAAGATGAAAGAAAAATAGTAATAATGGGAATGCTGTGTGAGAAAGGTTTATTCTTCCATTATGAGTATTATTATATCCATAATATAATAACACCTGATTTCACAGACGGAAAGGAATAGCTGAAAGAAAAAGAATGACAAAAATGCTTTGTTCTCAGAGAGACTTTCATATTGTTAAGTCATACACAAAATTATATACACATATTTACATGTCCCACACAGAGAAACTATAATACATGTATGCAAAAACAAGCAGTGTGAAAAGAGTCTTACTTGTAATAATTCCCACTGGGAATTTTAGTTGCCAGAAGATTTTTCTTTGTTCCTGGTGATTTAGGATTCCATTTGAGTGAACTGAATTTATTTTCTATGTCACTTGTGAGGACATATTCCTTGAACTGGAAATGGCACATCATGGGTTTTTATTAATATGAGGATTTCAAGCTAGATATAGTTTCTATATCTGGTAAAGATATATTTCCAAAGGAAAACAATACCATGAGCTTGTAAGTTGGCCCAGACAGAAGTTGGAGTGAGGCAAAGTCTCGCCTGTGCTAAAAAAGCAACTGTTCATTTTGAATCCTGGAAACTGACAGACTAGTAATTTTTATCACTCTATGAAATGATGTCACTAAACTGTCATTGCATGACCCATGTGACTTCAGCTCAACCAAAGAAGGACAATCACTTTTTGTATCCCTAAAGTGATAACATTACATTATTTTTTATTCTTAGATGAAGCATTATTACTCTTATTTTATTCTCTCTCTCTCTCTCTCTCTCTCTCTCTCTCTCTCACATATATTGCTTTTTATCTTTATACTTTGGATCAATATGCACATCAACTGTTAAAGTAAACTGCATGAGATCAAAATAAAGAAGTAGTTTCTGATGAGATTTCAACTCACATCCCACATTTCAAGAACTTGTTTTTCATGGACAGCAACTTAACCATTTTAACCATGGAAGCCTGATGATTGAACAAGGCAAAAGTTATTCGGTCTTCTTTCTGTTTTATTATACTATTTTTATTTGGTTACCTTGTTATAGTATTAATATATTTTCTTTTTACTTTCTTAGTAATAGTCTATCATTTTACTACTAGTTATTCTCATTATAGTGATAGCATGTCTGATTCTTACTTATTTAAATACAAACTAATGAATACTTTTGGGATGTTTTTATTTATCAGGTGTGGTGTATAACATGTGTTTCTTTTTTACTTTTTCTTTTTTGAGTTGCACTTATCAGCAAAGAATAATGAGTTCAAGTTTCAGCTGAGGCTGCTTATGTTCACTTTTCACTAATGCTCTTAGGAAAGGCATGAACTCACTTATCCCAGCTATCATTAAATAGTAGAGCAGTTGGAGTTCTTTAGAAGACAATCCATCTAAGAGAAGTTTGCTCTGACAAAAAACTACAGCTATGAGTAAAATAACAGGGCAGACTGGACTCTCTAGCTTTGGTAAGCAACCAGTCAAGTAGGACAACACTGATTTCAAAGTAGGTGCCAAACCTGAATAAATGATGAGGGTTGGATGTGAGGGCTGGCAACATCATCACATAAAAACTACTGGCTACTGAAAACAAAGCAAGTAGCCTTATACTTTACAAGTGTATAAAAAATAATGTGGCTTTTTAAATATTCTGAGTTTGACCAGAATGAATTGGTTCTACTCTTTAACAGAACTGATAATATTGAAATGAACTTCAGTACAGGAGAATGCTCTGTGAATAGTGTGTACTCTTTTTCCAGTACAAAAAAATGAGAGAATTTCATATGATGTAAGACATAATATATTAGGTTGGTGCAAAAATAATGTCGTTTTCTCACATAGTAACATATGTGAGAAAACGACATTATTTTTGCACCAACCTAATATATATTTTGATAATTCTGGCAACTTCCTGGCTGATTAGGTATAACCCAAGACTACATTAATAAGTACTTGTACAGATGCATAGATATTAGATTTGACCTAGAATTTTCACTATATAATGTTTTATCTATGTGAAAGATTGTTAAAAAATAAATATTTTACTTTGCATTTCATTATTAGGCTATGGATTTATTGATGTATTTATATATATTATATTTAAGTTTCAAAGTCAAACTATTGTTGGTAAAGAAGTTTACAGTTAAATCCTTTTCTTTTTAGGGTTTTAGCGAACTTTCTTTCTTTTAAAGAAAGTTAGCAAAGTTTAACATTTGTAGCTTCAAAAAAATGATGTGTCAAAAGGATCTTTCTCTCTTGACATTACTATTACTGTATACTCCATTGGTAACTTTTATTGTTTTAAAAAATTATATTTAGACTTTTAATAAAACTCAAACATATGAAATTGGATTTATACATTTTTCTCTTTAGATTGACAACAAAAATGTTAAACACTATTTATTTATTTATCTATTAGATTATTTATTTACAAGATAATTTTTATATTTACAAGATAATTTTTATATTTACAAGATAATTTTTATATTTACAAGATAATTTTTATATTTTTACAAGATTATAAAAATATGTGAACCAGCTACAATATTTATTATTTACTCCATTATAAATATTTTTTTTATTCATAAATTTATAAAAATGTCTTTGAACAAGACGAGAAGAAAAGTTTCAATAAACACATAATGACAAGTAACTGTAATTATAAATTTTGAAAAAATGAATTTTCCAGACATTTTCTCTCATCAAATAAATTTACTAAAATAAGTTGTGAGCATCTGGATTTATACATTTTTTTTCTTGAGAATTGATAATAAAAATTTTGAAAAATTAATAAGAATAGTGTTTAATATTTTTGTTGTCATTCTCAAGAAAAGAAAAATGTATAAATTCAGTTTAGGTTTTATTAAAAGTCTGAAAATAGCTTTTTAAAATAATAAAAATTGCCAAAAGAGTATTCAATAATAGCAGTATCAAGAGAAAAATTGTCCGTTTGACATACCATTTTTTTGTAGGTACATTTGTTAAACTTTGCCAAAAAGTCAACCTTTGGATAGATACTTTCAACGTTTTCTTCTGTTAAAATTTCTATATTTTTGTCAATTTCAATCATCAATGCTACCAAAATTTTCATTAAGGCACATTTGTGATAGATGCAGTGAAAACTTCATTTTTGACTAGATTATTATTCAGATTAATGTTTCTATTAAATTTTTTCTTGTTTTAAATCATAAACTCTGCAAATATATGTGAGTTATGAGTATTTCTTATTAATGCAATAAAGAACATTAATGAAATATTGATTAATTACAAGTATTTTTGCAGTTAAATTCTGATGTATTTATATTCTAATGTATTTTGATCCAGTTATCCATTAAACTTAATAAAAGAACAATATATAACATTGTCTATATTTGTCAAACAGAATTACCTATTAGAAAAATTATAAAATCACTGAATTTATATCTATTATGATAGAAATAAAGTCCTGTTGCATTTTTGGCATACTTACTTTGAGGGTACATCTTCAATACTTAGAATTGAAAAAGAACCATTAATCTTTGTTTTCATTTTTTTTTTTTTTTTTTTTTGCAGGTTACTTAATAACAGTCTATAAATTTTGTATTAATTTTGCCATCTTAAAAGGATTTTAGATCAGGCCTATATCAAAGATTGTATGCTCCAAAAATTCAAAAAGTATTAATTCTGTTGATAGAAATGATTTAAATGTCAAGAAATGTCAACGATATTTTGGTTAATTTTGATTGAGAAATTTCGTTTGAACTTGACCATCCAGACTCTGGCAATGTTGCTTGAATCATATTGCCCAAATCACTCAGGGAAAACTTTTCACTAAATATAGAAATCTTGCTTCATCCTCCTTAATCTCCTGACCTTGCTCCATCTGACTATCATTCTTTTCAGATCATTGCAACATTTTTTTAAAGATTGAATGGTTTATTAGTTGTGAAGAGGTTAAAACTGATATTAAGTGTTCCTTTGAACCAAAACTTGAAGAATTTTACACCTAAGGAATCCAAAATTTGTCAAATAGTTGGGATTATTTTATCAATTATGAGGGGATATATTCTCTTATATCAATTGAGACCAAAATGTTTCTTTTGCATCTTCAAATCAACAGGACTTTCTTTCCATTCTAATTAATTGTAATAAAATTTATGGAGTTAAACTTTGTATAGATTTTTACTGCTGTATTCTGTATATTTCTAAGTTTAATTTTTCTTTGTCAATTTTTGACCAATTAAAAATAAATATTAGGTATATACAAAAGTTTCCAGAACTTTTATTTAAAAGAAATGTTTTCTACTGCATATTCAGTCTCTAGTTTTCAAAAAGCTATATGCTTAAAATATTTATGTGCTGTATAATTATAATGTTTATAACTCATACCCACAGTAAAACACTTAATTTGGATTTTTTTAACAGCTGCCAAATTTCAAACCTTATATTCTAGAATATTCTGACACAAAATAACCTTGTTTCTTTTCTGATTTATATTAGGTTGTGAGTCTTGCAAGCCCAGAAACAACTGCACTGTTGAAAATTATGGCATGTTTGTTGATGTCCGCTACTTCCAGCTGGGTGCTATTGATATTCCCGATGCCTTGGATGAAAGTTTTCTTAACGCTCTGATATTAAATGCCTCAGCTGAACGAGAGGGTTTTCTTCAAGAGGCACACATTGTTCGCAAAGAAACAGAACAGAAGGTAAGAGGCATATTACGAGCTACAAGGGGGAGCATCTTTTTTTAGGTTTACACTACTTAGGCAGGTGTGACAACATTCATTACATGTAAAATCAAATTCTGTGACATTTTCAGTTAAATTTTTCTCTATTCACATAAGAGCTATGGAACTATATATATATATATATACACATATATACGCCTGATTAAATAGATATAACCATGATACTTTTTTTTTTAATCTGTATCATCCCATGCAAGGCAGTAAAGCCACTAAGACACAAATGGTTACAGGGTGTGAAAGAATTAGGAATAGAAACATTAGTTATGAGAAGAAAGAGAAAAGAGTAATCAGGAGGACAGTAGATAGTGGTTGACATTGCATTTAAATTTTTGCAGATTAAAGTTGGCTGCAAAGCATAGAGCTGGAGAGAGAAGTGTGCAAAAAGAAAATGTTAACACAGAATTTATGGTTGCATCTAGCCAGCTCAACTGTAAATTGATGGAATCACAATGCTAGTCTAGTACTGCAATTAATTTCAAAAACTCTAGGTACTATAGCATAGAACTCAGCCAAACAATTACCATAAAAGTATTTATAGAAAAGACACAGAAGCAATCTTATGGCAGTGGGAAAGTGACTGAAGCCAAGCTGCCAGATCAGACCTATAATATTGCTGACTCTTCTTTGGATTTTATCAAGGAGCTCAAGGTAAATAGCAGGGGCACTGGACTATATAATTTAAGTTTGTTGTATTTCATTCTTTCCACAATTATATAGGTATATTCCCATCATCTGAAGAAGTCCTTTCAAATGACTAAATACATCACATAGTATTTTCCCCATTTTGTCATTCAATTACCCACCAATTATCTGATGTGTATGTGAGGAAATTATCCAGCAATTCAATACTACATAGGAGATTCGGTGTTAAATAGCAGTCAAGCACTTTTTAAAATATTTCTCTCTGTCTTAATTCTTTGTTGGTTTTTGGAAGACATCACTCACTATTTCAATGCACCTTTGGATTTCTGTCTCACATTCCATCATCTGTTACTACACTACTAAATGTTAAATTTCTGTACCAATCTGATTTTGATGTCCCCAATATGTAGTACATAATTTCAGCTGTCTCTTTTGCTGACAACTATGCATTGACTTCTTACAGTTAATAGTTTTGTGGCTTATGGTCACATCACATTGGAATACCAGTTCCCATATGATCACTGAAGTTAAGCAATGTTGAGCCTGGTTAGTACCTAGATGGTCAACCACTTGGGAATATCAGGTGCTGTATGCTTGCATTCCATTATGACCTTGTCTAATAGTTCTTTCAGTTTCCTTTCTGAGTCTGCCATCAACATAATGTCATTTGTGTCTCTTATGTTGTCAAGATTATATCTGCTTATAATAAATCCTGATATGTTTTCTAATTCTCTTAGGATTATCTCAGTATACAGGGTGTGATGAGTAAATTGTTGCCATTTTTTATTTTTAATTCTGTGCATATTCTTTGTTTTTGATTTTGTTGATTGCACAGTATAGCAGGACAGTGGGCACTGTCTGTGAGAAAAAGAGCACCATGATGCAATTCATTCTGCCAGAAATTTGAAAATGGCATGCTGTATATGATTGGCATTCATGCCAAAAGCTCCAATATGAATATTTCAAAGTGTTTGCTTGTCAATCTTAGAACAGTGCAAAGGATTCAGAAAGAGTTGAATGAGTCTAATGATGATTATGAAGGTACAACAGCTTGGAAAACCCACTCTGATCATTCTGAACTCCCAAATTTTTGATGAGGGCCTCAGACTCAACACAGAGGCCTACATCAAGTACCTTGAGGAGGTAGTGCTGTCCTGGGTCAAGAGGGTGGCTGCAGGATTACCCTATGTCTGGCAACAGGACTCTGCACCATGCTATACAAGCAGCAGAACCCAGTAATGGCTGTCAGATAATTTTTGTGACCACATCAACCCTTACATCAGATTGCAAAACCGTTGATTATTATGTGGGGGGCACAGTTGAGCAAGAGACCAAAAAACTCCTTGTAATACCAAAGATGAACTGAAGGTAAGGATTATGGCAGCATTCACCAACATAAACAAGAAGACTGCCCAGAAGAGTTGTAGGAGATTCCGAAGTTGTCTGGAGGCAGTGGTTGAAGCCAATGGCGATTTTATTGAATAAATTACTCTTTAGTATTTCAAGATATTTTTGTGTAATTTTGGTAAATATATCTGTTAAAATGAAATGTCAGTGTTATTTTCATTTTTACATAATTTAGATGACAATTTATCCATTGCACCCTGTATAAGTTGAATAAATTCAGTGAGAAAATGCAGCCTTGCATTACTCCTTTTTTTTTTATTTTTGTGTGTTTATTGAATTCATTCTCTATACACTTATAGGATGCTGGTTTCCAGTAGAGATTATAGATTACTTGAATATCTTTCCTATGTAAATCAAGCTGTTCTAGTATTTCAAGTAGCTCTTTTTGTCATCTGAAATGTTTACAAAACGTACTAAAAACTTAAAATGTATTAAATGTCAGACATTACAATAAGTCTTTCTCTCTTTCTTATTTTTTTTATTAATCTAGGTGAAACAGATTGAGAATTTAGCAGGTGAGACATTACAGGCAGCACAGTCTGATTCAAGAGTCATCTCAGATACTGCTAAGGCAAATGCCAGTTTCATGGTGGAGAATGCTCGTATCAATGGGCTCAAGAATCTTTACAATACTCTCAATCTGGACAGGATGGAAGATCGTAATAAGTTTGACTATTTGCGTTCATTGCAACAAGTAAAAGACCTGCATCTGACAATTGGTTATGAAACAATGATTTCAGGAGGCTTACCCAAAAAGTAAATGGTCGGTAGTAATTTCCCATAAATTCTCTGACTATTTTGAAGATGTTTCATGAGGCATTGGTATCAATTTTTATCATGGTAATTGATAAAATTTAACTAATTTTTAACCATTCATCAGTAAATTTGTTTTTATCATCTTAGACAGAAGCCAGATGGCTCCTTATTGAAAGAGCACCGTAAATATCATATTTAGTGTAATGTGTATTTTCTTTTTATCATCTTTTCCTGTAAGAGTGAGGACAAAGAAAAGATGATGTCTGATTGGTTACATGCTATTGAGACTTACAGTTAGATTGGTTAATTGGTGCTAATTAATATTTGTTTTAACTTTAATGATTTCAATAGCTGACAGCTCAAAAATTGATATCTCTGCCTCATAGCATTCAAAAACAGCCTCAGAATAAAAAAGTTAAAATTAAACTTATTAAAATATCAACTTCCGATTATTTTAATATTGGGTAATATTTTTTTTTTTTCATTTTCCTTTCTTTCTTTTTTTGTTTCCTTTCTTTCTTATTTTCTTTTTTGTCCTCCCCAGGATCCTTTTTCTTTTTTCTTTTGTTTTTGTGAAGAAAGAAGTAATATATTTAATACTATTCAAACTATATACGAATTTACTTATGAATTATTTATCCGGATTTAATTGTTAAATCTGCTTTAAATAAAATGAAAGTTCTGGTAAAAGTCAAAGATCAATATGAAATTGGAATATAAAATTCAAAGAGAATGTAACTTTCCACAATAATTTTCTCTTATCTTGAAATATTATTTTAATTAATGTTTTTCTTAAACTAATATCTATAGAAAATGATAATTCAATTTATATATGAAATAACAATGCATGTATTTTATTAAACTTTTTTGTACTTATCACTTAAATTTTTTTTTTCCAACATGATCATCCTGAATAATGCAAGATAACCTTACTGGAAAGAAAATTAAAAATTAACTTTTTCTAAGTTAATATCAAGCCACATCTATATTGTGAAAATATTGAGGCAAATAACTGCAGATATCAGAAACTGACTGAGGTCTTCTTTTTTTGTTTGTTTTTTAAGTGACAAATATTTTTACATGTTTAAACTGTTTGTTTCCTTTTCTTTTTTTAATCATTAAATTTATAGCCTTGCAAAATCTATAACAAAGTAATTAACAGAAAAATTTTGGACATCAACTTATTGAAGGAAAATTATTAATTCACAAGGGATTATAAAAAGAGTTAATTTTAAAATATTTTGCCAACACAAGTTGTATTTCCCACTACAAGTCTGAATTAATTTTAATACAATTGGCAAATATGATTTTCCATAGCTTCAGGAAAGAAGTACCATATCTGCAAACTTACATAATTTTAAAGATACATAATTTTACAAGGATATTTGCACAGATGAGGTAGGGAGGATTACTGCAACTCACCCAAGCCCCATAGTTGTCCATTTCAAGCTTTGATAATCGTAATCAGCAATTTTCAAGTTTCATTGGTTAGCAGAAGTTCAGTGTGTTTCGTTTGATGGCTTTAAAGACCTTAAAAGCATGATTTTCCTTTTCTGCACACAATAGCTTGGGAATTACCTGTTCATGCCTTCTTATCATTCCTGCTTGTATGCACCTCATTTGATGTCTGTATCTGGTCTTTAATCCCAAATTTCTTCATTCTAAAGGGTGTTCCAATAACTTTCTAATTATGCATGTGATTGGCCAATATAGAAAAGAACTTATAAAAGGTGCTCCAATAACTTGGACTGATTTTAAATGTGAATTAAGTTTGAGCGTCTAATGATATTTTCTTTTTCTTTCAGATTTAACAACTTAAGTCTTTGGAAATTTCAACCATGGAAAGATTAACAATCAAACAACATGTTAAAGTTTTTAAGAGTGCAATTGAAAATATTGTTCGTAAATTCAAACAAACTGGGTCAGTGGCAGATGTAAAAACATCATTGTGTGCTCGTTTACACTGTTCAGCTGAAAACATTGCTTCAGTGCATGAGAATGTGGCCGAAAATCCAGACACCTCTATTTGTCAGTGCACACAGGAATTGAACCTCTTCACAAGAACATTACATCATTTCCAATTGCACTCTCGGTTGGTTGATTATGTTGACCAAAAAAATTGTGAAGTGCATGAAATGCATTTCTGTTTGAATGTCTATTTTCATGATAGGCTTTGAAAACTTTAATACGTTGTTTGATTGTTAATGTTTCCATGGTTGAAATTGCCAAAGACTTAAGTTGTTAAATCTGAAAGAAAAAGAAAAAAAAATCATTAGACACTTAAACTTAATTCACATTTAAAATCAGTCCAAGTTATTGGAGCACCTTTTATAAGTTCTTTTCTATATTGGCCAATCACACGCATAATTAGAAAGTTTCTCAAGAATAACCTTGTGTTGGTTTTTTGTATTTTTCTTTGACCCCAGCCCTTGTTCCAAGTTAGGAATACAGAATTTGAAATTAAAAATTACTGAACCATATGAGTGACACAATAAAATTGTAGACAAAAAATGTATAACACTTTTTATTGAATGTTGGTAATGTTTCAGAATTTTTATTCCTTTCATTAGTCAAAGATTTAAATTAAGTTCAAATGCATAAGGACCTTACAAACTTGTAATAGACAATAATTCAAAATTCTTAGAGAAGAAAAAGAAAACAAAGAGGAGAGGTTTTTAACTTTTGATTTAAAATATAAATACAAAAACATCAATATTTCCAATACAGAATTTGTTTTGGAAGTCTTTGACATGACACCAATCTATCAGCGGAACCTTGTTGTAATACCAGCATATTAGGAACAGCATAATCTTGACATCATTTTTATTTTCTATTTACATATGTATCTTATATGCTATAAAATATTGAAAATATATAAAGTAACTTTTTTCTTCTTACAGTTATTAATTCTTAAATATTTTCTCGTATGTGGTTTAATTGTCATTTTCTTGCTATAAAATGGTTACTTTTTAGTTCTAGACAACTTCAATTCCGCAATAAAATAATTTTTCTTCATGAAACTTCAACTAAACTGAAATATAAAAAGAATGAAAATATTTCCTAAAACAAGATATTTTTCAACCTTGCTATTTACGACTATTTGGTAACTAACATAATATTTTCTTTTTACTAGGCATAACTATTTTATTAAACCTGTTTTATACTTTTTACTATATATATGTATACATTTATACATAAAGAAAAATACTTACATATTATAGTCACTAATTAGATCGATGTTACACAATACATATGCATCTGTATATGGTGTAAGTATTGACCTTATATTATAAAATATATTATTAAAAATCTATAAATTCTACTTCAACTTTGGTATAAGGATTTGAGTTATTTAATTTAAAATTCCCAGTCCACTGTTCTCTAGAAGTAATTTAAATTCAAAATTAAGCTGAATAATTTTGTTTGTGTCATTTAGCATCCTTCTATGGTTTTCTAACCTAAAAGATCTTCTTGACTTTCTTTTAGTCTCTCTGAAATTATTGTACAGTCACCCCAACCCCAGTCTATCTACTTAGAATTGCAACTGTCTTTTTTTAATTAACTTCATGTAAAGATTTATAATGTAAAATAGGTTTGTCTATATTTCTGAGATAAGGTATTATGTACACTATTTACATTGTTCGGACTATCATCCTCATCTTTCTTGCCATATTTATCACAACATTTCGGCTGTTTCACACTCCAGCCTTCTTCAGGTGGTTGGAATGTCGAACTTAACCCTTTATTTCACTCACTGGAGTAGACTGTTCTATTCCACATGCCATGTCTAATGGATGTCAGTTATCAGTTATCTCCTGTTAATTCCCCATTCCAAGTTCTCCACCACCTTAACCAGGTATTGAACTCGCACTCTTTCAGTCCTGTCACTGGATCTAACTATTGCCTTTATCCACTGTGCCATGTGTCCTTGAGAACATTCCAACCACTTGAAGAAGACCGGAGTGTACAACGACCAAAATGTTGTGATAAATATGGCAACAAAGATGAGGACGATAGTCCGAACAATGTAAATAGAATAAACAGGTTATACATCATTACTATTACTAACTTTACTGTTCAATTATATAAAGATCAGAAACAGAGGGGTAAAGAGATTCTTAGAATTTAATGAATTTGGGAATGTAAAATAAAATTAATATATTTTCTCTTTACTTCTGTTTTCTACTCATTTATGTGTGTTTTTTTGCTTTGTACTCTTTTGAAAATTTGGTCACAAGAGAAATGTGGTGTTGTTTACATTGACATCAATGGAATGTGCTGTCTTTATACTGATTTCATGTTATTATTGTGGCTATCACCAAACCTACTGTCTCTGTACGTTGGAATTTGATGAACTCGTCACACATATAAACTACAATAATAAAATCTTGCAACAACATTCACTGATATTGCAGAAAACTTCCATCATGCAGTAACAATTAGCTATTTTGATCTAATGGACAGTGCCTAATCTAATGTTCTTCACCACATACAGACTTAACTTCTGTCATCAATTGATATCAATTGACACTTATCACACTGAGGAAATTCTTTTTTAAGCACTGATAGAACTTTCACAAATAAAAAACAAAAGAGACTTCA
Source organism: Acanthosepion lycidas (assembly GCA_963932145.1). Taxonomy (NCBI): domain Eukaryota; kingdom Metazoa; phylum Mollusca; class Cephalopoda; order Sepiida; family Sepiidae; genus Acanthosepion; species Acanthosepion lycidas. The sequence goes on along the minus strand of OZ010581.1, from coordinate 35,796,105 downwards.
TTGATTTCATATTTGCTGTTGAATTATAACTCTAAGTAAACATGAATAACGCGAGAACATATGTCAATAAAATGGTATAAAATTTGTAATAAGCTCTAATATCTAATATCTGTTAGTATAGATAAGGTCCTCCCTCTACACAATCAGTTATGTGCCATGCGTGATACACACTTAGGTGATCGTGTATCTTTCGATACATGACTGACAAGGCAGATTTTTTCCCACAGTAGGTTGCTATTTCTTTCTGTGGTAGACCAGTTGCTATCCAAAGCTATAGAACCTAGTCTGTCCTGCTATTTACCCATAGCTGGGAGGAGAAGAGGATTCGTACCTTTCCCAAGGGTATTAGCATGTATGTAATGGATTTGAGTGGAATTCAAACTCGGCTCTCTGATTCCTCAATCAAAGCCGCTATCCATTACCCCACTGTCAATAAAATGGTATAAAATTTGTAAAAAGCTCTAATTTATTTTATTTTAAAATTTAAATTAAATCAACTTTCTTTTCAAAATAAAATAAACTTAAATAAATGCAAAAACTACTCTCTGAGGCCAAATAAACATCCCCTCCAACTACTTGTTGATTTTTAAACTTTTTCCAGCTCCACTTTATTAAAACACTAACAACCTGATGCTTATTAATTTTTTGATTGTTCACAGTTACTCCATTTAATAAATTAGAGAGAAGAATACAAGTCAACAAGACAAGGAAAATAAACATTATGAAAATATTTTCAATTTCATTAACACATTTAAAGATTTCATAGAACATTGTTTGATATATTTATTTGCTGGTCACTGATGGACATTTATATTGTAATATTGGCAAAACTTCATGATAATATTTTTGATTTTGTTAAAGAATTTTACTTAAAAACATTGACAGACATCTATTTTTCATTTTATTTCTTCAATCATTTCCCAACTCAACCTTGTTTATTAAATTTTGTCATATTTGTTTATCGCTCCACTCCCGTTTATTAAATTTTCTGATTTTTCCCTGACCCCACTTAACAATTATTATGTCCCCCCCACACACACACACACTTTTATTTGGTGACCAAGAGCATTAAGTGTAACTACAGCAGATTTGTCACTACATTCCTCTTGGAACAGTACAATTATAAAAGACCCATTTTCTTATCTTTGAAAATATTGTTTCTATGCCTGAAGAATGTGACGGTTATAAACCAAGTAATTGATTTTATTAATCATTTTTTGAATTATGGATATTTTTTAATGTAACCTTTTCCAAAAAGATTTTTCTCCTGAACATTTAAGATACTACAGACAAAAATGTATTTTTATGGGCATTTAATATCAATTTGTTCAGTAGAAATTTGCAAATTTTATCCAATACGTTGCTAGAATTTTATCCCCTCAACAAAACAGCAATATTTTCATGCTTTTTGTTTGAGAAGATAATTCTTATGAAATGAATTTCAAAATTGTGTCTATACAGACACAATTTTGAAATCCATTTCAAAACAGGTTTCTACAGATAAAAAAGAAAATTATGTATATGTGATATATAAATCTGTTTTTTGGGGTTTTTTTTGTTTCAAGTATCATCTTTTCAATATAGTAAAGGCATTTTAAGTCACATGTAGGCAACTTTCATATACTTTTATATTTTTTACTAAGATACTGCAGATATACCTGATTCAATGTTAATAGTCTTAAGGTTCTAGTAATTTCTTTTTTGTTAGTAAATGTTTAATTAAGGTAAATATATTTTTAAAAATTCATGCAATAGTTGCTATATAACTTTTATTACAATCTCTGTCAAGATGCTTTTTTTTCTTTTATCTTTCTGCAATCAAAATAATTTCCTCTTTTACTCTACTTAAAGAAAAAAAAATTATTCATTTTAATCTCACTTAGAAATTAAAAGTGAATATTTTTTTTAATTACCTAATCTTTTTCATAGATCATTGTCCAAATTTTATCCAAGATTTTTGGAGATGGGTTGTTAATATACAATGAATTTTGTTTTTACCATTCTCATCTTTTCTTGACTTTTCACAAATTTTTCATTATTTCATTCTTTGTCCTTCATCAGCTGGAATTCTGATTCAGCACTGAGTTTTTGTACAGTAAAAAAAATCTATCCAAAGAGAGCCAGAGAATAAACCAACTGGGGGCGGGCGTAAGAAAATAATTAGAAAGCACACAAAGAGCACATAGCAATACCATTGTCATGAAAAACTGAAGAATTAGATTACAGATCCCAGATTATGCAGTAATAAAAGCTTGTAATTATTCTTCATCTGAGATGTATCCTCAAAAACAAACTGATAATCATAGGTGAATACATAATTCTGTCTGACTTTGTTGGCAGAGGTAATAATTTGATGATGAACACAGAAATTTTCAAACCTTGAATGTTATTGTTCATATCAATTAATAGATAAATACAATGCAGGGGAGATAACTGCGTAAGTTTCAATTTTTGCATGCATTTTCAGACTTTTAGTATAATATATAAAATAGCATTCAATTAAAGGAATTCTCGGATATGCTCCAAAATTTAATCACTTGTTCCTTGTCCAATATCTGACCATATCACATAATATCAATGAAATTCATTGAGAATACTTGCAGATATTGCATGAGCAAACAAATAGATAAACAAACATGGAATAACACATGACCTCTGGCAAAGATAATGAGGTCATGCCCCAGATCGTAATGTCTATTTGTTCCCAATTAATTTCATTAATATTTTGTGAAAGGCTGAGTAATGAGCCAAAGAATAATTGGTTCAATTTCTGGGTAGATCCGTGAAGGTTTTCTTCAATTTTGTTAACATTATAACAGGTAATTTTTGAGTTAGTAATGACACACTTATAATGAAAATGAACTTCAGTGACATAATCACAGTGGTAGTACAATAATAGAACTTATATGATCTGTAACCTAATTGTTCAGCTTTTAACAAGTGTCATTAGCAAATGTATGTATTCCCTGAATGCTTTCTACTCATTTTTTTTTCTTATACTGTGGAAGATAAACAATGAAATTTCAAAACCAAAAGACCAAAACACACATCAATACAAATGTACTCATTTGATAAATTAATGTCCCGCTACTTGTTCATGAATCAAGTTCATATGTCGGTAATGGCTGAAAATGTTTTTTGGATTTGACTAAACCTAAATTTTCAATACTGAATTCAATTTGGTTTCTCTCACAGAAAGAATGAAACAAAAAATATTTATCAAAAGAGTCTTTATTTGATACTGAAAAACAACTTTTTAAAACTTTTAATTAAACACTGTTTTCAAAATCTTTTATCAGTATATATGCAGTGATCGTTTTTCTTTTTAAAAGAAAAAAGAAAAAAATAATATTTTAAAAATAAATGGTGAAATCTTAAACACAAAAATGAATTCTAAAGTTATCTAATATGACTCCCAGATTCTTGAAATATACAATAGACAGTGAAGAATTATTTATTTGTTCTTATCTTTGGTCAAGTAACATGAAAATGAAAAACAAACAAATTTTTAGCCATGAATTCTCATGAATATTAAATAAGGTTTAAAATCATCATAGATAAAGATATATTTGTACTTTAATATTATTTGAACATAAAAATGCTGAATGTTTTAAACTAGAGGCTATTATTTTATTTTCTTAATATGGAAGTTCTATTTGATAAAAAATTAATGGTCTGTTTCAAGATGATTAAAAAGACAGGAAGATTAAACATTAGACTGAAAAAGTTTAAGAGAGACAGTATAAAGATCTTTTAGAAAAAATAGTTTGAGTTTATTGCAGGTATTGTTGGTTAATATTGCAATGTGTATGTGTGTGTGTATATATATATATATATATATATATATATATATATATATATATATGGGATATTACAAATAAATACTATTTTACTTTTCTAAATTAGGTGCCAAAAGTAGAAACATTTCAAAGTAATACTTTTTAAGATTTCATACTGCAGCCTTGAGACTTAGACAATAATCTGTCACAGGATAAGTATCATAATTTTGACAGACAAAAACTTGCAATATAGATCTTAATTAATGCTCTCTAAAAAAGCACTTTTTTTAGTTGTAGACAAAACCTTAATTTTTATATTTTTCCAAGTTTTTATACAAGTACACTCTGCACAGACTTACAAAGATTTAAGACTAGCTTTTTAATCTTTCTAAATTTTATAGCTTGATAGTTATGACATTAGCTATCAGAAGGAAAATACATTTTACAAAAAAATCTAGACAGAAATAAACTCCATAAACTGATTTATTTTTTATCAGATTGTCAACTAGTAACAATTTTTGACCAGTAACTATTTCATTTTATAGTTACTTTAATCACAACTAATCAAACTGTCAGTCCTAAACAATAACAAATATGACAGTAAGCAATTGAAAAAATTGGGGAGTAACTCTGTTTGGTCAGATTTGATGTTCAGCCAACCATAAGATCATGTAGGTCAACAAGTGGGGCAGGTATTTTTTAGTACACCTACATCGCTACCAAATGTAACATAAGGTCGAGGTTTAAAGTGGGTTTAACGGCAGTATTGTGGAAAAATTGCCCAACCGCCCTCAGCATTTCTTCTTTTGGGGACAGCTCAGATGACAGGCAATAAACCCAGCCCCCTCTGGAAAGAGAGGTACTGCTTGAGTGGAAGGCTTCCTGGGTCTTGGGCTTAATATTATTTGAACCTCCCTGAACCAAAAGGCCAAGGAGTGATGATCATGTTAATGGAGCTGATAGTATGGATAGCTAGATTTCCCAAGAGAAAAGAATGCAAGTTCAAATCTCACCAGGAACTTATTCCTTATTTCCAATGTTTACTGGCAGCCTGAATAGAGATGATGAAAAGCAACTACAGTGAAGATAAAAATGGTACCTGGTCAAAAACTGATGATTGTTAAACTAAAACCAAAATGATATTAATGACAAATGATGTCTAAAATGCTACAAAAAGTTGTAACATTTTATATTGTTATGAGCTACTCAATACATCTTCTTGACTATAAATTATCTTTCTCATTCATTTTATGGTACATGTGTTTGCATTGTATTGTACAGTTGTTGTACAAACTGTAATTGATACATTATTTGTACTTATATGGTTACGTACTGCTGTTGTACATGTTTGTATTTACAGTGGTGCCATAGCCCGGACATTGGTGCTGATATATAAACAAGTATAACATGTGCACATATATAGATACCTATATTTCAATAAGTATACACTTGTTATGAAGTACAAAACAACTTTATATGATAATATGATATTATCACATACATAAACATATATATGAACAAAGAGAAAAGAAAAATCTTTCTTAACTGATGAATTTCTTCCTCTGATGGACAAGGCAAATGTAAAGATTTTATTTTGCAACAAATAAAATCTCTTCCATTTCACTTGATAAAGTCCATCAGAGGATGAAACATGTTTGCTAAGAAAAATTTTCCTTTTATCTTTATTCCTATTATCTTTTTACAGATATATTTTTACTTACATCTGAATTGTTACACACACACACACACACACATGCACACACATGTGCACATGCATGTGTGTGCATGTATGTGTGCGTGTTATATATAGAGGGAAATAGTGCTCAATATCAGTGTTTATAAAAGTAAACATTGACAATGTAGGAACAACATTGAAAAGTGAGACAGACAGTCATCAGTGCAGTGTTAATCCCTAAGTTCACACACATGCACACACATATATAAAAAACTGTTCTAAAATTGAAACTAATTATATTCTTAATAGTTACTAAATAGTAGCTCTCATGCAGTTCTATATTGAGGACTATTTCAATTACTTTGACCCATAAGCTATTTTGGTTTATTAGTCCTCTTATTTCATTTATTAATATATACAAAGTGTGGCAAATTAGAAACAAGCCTATCAGTAAACCTTTCATTTGTTGAAATAACAAGATGCTGTTTATTGTCCCTGCCAAAATTATTCCCGCTCTATTCAATGCATATCTGCATTCTCCTTGTTTACAACTTTACACACTCAACAAAATACTGTTTCATGATAGCCTTCAAGAATCTAGTCATGTACATCTTGATTTCCTCTGTGTACTTGAAAAATGTTCCTTTGAGAATAAGTTTCAGCTTGTGGAAGAGCCAGGAATTGTACAGTGTCTGATCTGGTGAGTACAAGAGACTTTCTGCTTCTTATAAACAACTTTCAACATAGCCAGGGCCTTGGATTCTCACCTATTTTAGCCAAAAGCTTGATATTGGTTCTCTGTTCCAGGCTCACACGATTATAGTGTACTTCACAGAGGTTAAAAACCCAATTGACAAAAGAATAATAATTGGCTCATAGAACTGAGGCTGTTTTGCATTTCTATAATTTACTCTGTTAGCTTAATTTATTATTAATTTAATCCATTAGTGCAAGTCTACTAAGTCATACTAAGATACTAAGTCATAGTCTCATTTCTTTCTTTTGCCACACATCATATTGCATACAGACATTACACACACACACAATATAAACAGTGTAGATTATAAGCTATTTATAACATTAATTGATTTCTTTATTTGTTTTTTATGGTGTATCAACCCTTTGTGGGTTATCTAAAGACAAAACATATTTCAGATTGTAGGAGGTCACTTACAGTGCCAGGTGTCTTCAGGTGGTTGCCCATTTAAATACTGACCAGGCTTGACACTGATTAATTTTGGTAATCAAATTAGAACCAGTGTTTTTAGTGTGATTTGACTGTAAGCCCATCTATGACAGATCATTTTCAACTGCATCAACATTTTAATTTAAATTGCATTTTACAATAAATGATCAGAAAGACATTTGTCAGAATCTGTTATAGATGACTTAATTGTTGCCCACACTGTATTTTACATAAAAAATCTAACATTAAGTATTTAAAAAAATTTGTATCATAACAGTATTGTTATTTCTATATTGTGCATGTGTGTATCTGAATATACTTGGTTATATGTAGTTTATATATTTTAGATTATATACAGTCAGTATTTATGGTTGTTTTTATTAGTGTTATCAATACATAAATATTGTATTGACTTGTTTTGTAGACTGTTTCTGTAGTATTTTGTATTTTTTATGGAGTCATCTTTTTATTCAAGATCATTTTTAAATCTTTTCAAATCTAAAATATTTTGATTCAGTTTTTTTTTCTATTTTCTTTCACCAAATGCTTCTTTTTTCTATTGAATTTCATTTTTTTATTTCAAAAATTACAAAAGTATAAATATGCTGCTAGGACTGCATTTTTTCTTTCTACATACTTCTTTGTGTGAATTTTTAATGATTTTTTTTTTTTTGTCATCTTGTTTTTAAAGCATAAAAGAAATTGCTATTTCATCATTCACCATTCCAATACAAAATTCACACTTTTTGATTTTGAAACTATAGCTAACTCTTTAAAAAATATAATTTTACAAGGAATCTTAAAATATAAAAAAGTAAGCTATTTAAAGCTTTAATTTCTATGTGCTGTGCAAATATATTAACACAGATGCAAACATTTTAGTCACTCCTTGCATGATACCATATTGCAAAAATGCAATCATTCTTTTCTAAGATTCTACAGCTGTATAGAGCAAGATTCAGTAAGAACTTAAATACAAATAATTTTGTGAGGTTAGACTTTGCTACCTTACAACAGATGCATATCAAGGTATTGTATACTGTGCTTTGAAAATGACTGTAAACTAAAAACACTCTCCTTACACTATCTATTACTCTCACAATCCTAATAAGTCAGAGGCTTCTTACTTTGGAGGAGACAAAATAAATTAGTTCTGTAAGTAGAGGGAGTTGGCATAAAAGTTGAAGAGGTCATAAGCAGATATAATTAAATAAAAAACTGGAAGTTGATCCCCACCCCCAGCCAACTTATTACACACAGGAGAGTATGCTTTGAGAATCTTAATGTTGATCTATGTAGTTATTTAATACATGCTCTTTGATAAAAAAGAAAAATCCCAAAAAAAAAGATATAAAAGGTCTTGAACTTTATTTTTCAATATGGCATTATCCAAAGTGTGATATATTTTAACTTGTGATTTTGTAAATGATTAAAATATCTCTCAATCCACATCTGGTTATGACTCGTACTTTAAAAAGATTTTTGTGCATTTGTTTCCCATTCCAACTTCTCTATAAATTTTCCAATGTATTTTATTCTCCCACCCACCCACTTGATAAAATAAATATATATATATATATTATACACATCAAGTTTATATTTTGAAAAAATTCACTAAAATATTTTCCTCTTTATGTATCATGAAACATTTGTTTTTTCTATGGAAATAAATTTTATCAATTGAAATTCTGTTGTCTTGTTTTTACTACTTCTTTCTAAAATTGCCGAAAAGAATACTTGAATGTTTCCCACGACTAAGAAGTAAATTTTTAGAGAGTTCAGTTTTTCTGTATCTTCACATTACTCTTAAGTTTCTTGTACTTTTTTCCTGAATCAATACATTACAGATAAAACAGATCAATCAACTAGTTTTTAAGATGTTTCTTTTGTTTTATTTTTCAACTACTGGGTTGATCAGCAGTATCATTGAAGATACCTGAGTTTTTTAAATAAAGACTTTGTAATCATATTGTCATGTGGCATAATTGAAAGTAAACTCATAAGATATAATTTGTTTGGGTATGAAAATATCAGTCATAACTTATAGGCAACATCAGTCATAACTTAAATGAAAATATTACTTATTTTCAGACTTTTTCATTTAAAACAGTTACTAAAATATTTTAATTTATTCACTATATCTTAAGTAAGATTTAATTAATATTATTAGTAATGAAATAACTGTATAAACCTTGATAAGTGTAAAGATGTTAAATAAAAAGTTATTTTATCATAAACATGTAAATCGTGTTGTCAGTTTATACAAGAAAATGTCAGTTAAAAATCTGTGTTAAGATATTTAATTACTGTTACATGTAATTACATGTAACAGTAATTAAATATCTTAACACACATAACTGCTCCTAGTTATTTCATTATGTTGCCTACCTTGGGAACTCTTCCTGCTCCTTTGGATATAGGAACTATTAAATAAATATGTGTTTCTTGGGGGTTTTTTTTAATCAAGTTCAATCCAAGCAAAGCAGTAAAAGCCACTGATATGCAAGTGGTTACTGGCATTGCATTTAAATTTTTGCAGGTTAAAATTGGCTGGAAAGCATGGAACCGAAAGGGAGTTCCACATGTGAGAAATGCGAGAAAAGGACCTGTTAGCGTAGAATTTACACTTACATCTAGCCAGCTTAACTCTAGATTGATGAGACCTTGTTGCCAGTCTAGTTCTGCACTTAAATTCAAAGAGTCTAGACACCATAGCAAAGAGCTCAACAGAACAATTACGATGAAAGTATTTATAGAAAAGTCAAAGAAAGGCAACCTTATGATGGTGGGAAAGTAACTGAAGCTGAGGTGCCAGATCAGGACCAATAATATTGCTGATTCTTCTTAGGATTTTATCAAGACACTCTAGATAGATAGCAGGAGCATCGGACTATATGCGGTAGTAATATTCTAAGCATGGTGAATGGTAGACCTAGATATATAAGATAAACTCTGGAGAGAAAAACCATCTAGTACAACACAGTGAATCAAACTTCCTGGCAACTGACCTAGCAATGGATTCAATATAGTCTTTCCACTTCATGTCAGCTGAGAATGTTAGGCCAAGAAGGCACAGCGAGTCACTCTCCTGGAGCTCAGCATCAGCCATATACTGATGGAAGGCAGAGAAGGTTCTCTCAGATGATTAATAGAGCAGTTTAGTTTTGGAAGCATTAAAATCAACAAGCCATCCTTTGCCCAAGTTAACAACAGACTGAAGGTCGTTTTGGATATCAGCTGCCATTTTGACCTTAAACTGATCAGACTTACTATTGAGACAGGAGTAAAATGGTTGTATCATCAGTGTAAATACCAAGTTGAGAACTGACATCACTGGGAAGGTCATTAATGAAAATCAAAAACAAAGTTGAAGCAAGGATGGAGCCCTGGGGGACACCTGCATTAGGATGAAAGGAACTGCAAAAGTGACCATTCAGGATTACGTTTATTTCACAATTTGATAGGAAAAATTGGATTAGTTCAAAAATTTGTCTAGAGACACCATAACTTTTCTATTCTTAATACAGCCTGTTCTTGTTCCTTGTCTCTTCAGGAGACCAGACGAAACAATTACAACAAATTAAATAAGACTTCTACTGGCAACATTTAATTTATTAAAATATTGCTTATTTCATTATGACAAATTAAATATACTTATTTTATTAAAACATATTAAGTAAATCAAAAATGACTTAGTTAATATTTTTAATAAAATTAAATTAAAATGTTTATTTTTCTCTATGACATTTCTCCTACCCATAAGTTGAAATTATGATTCTTCTTTCAATGACTTTTATTTTCCTACAGCCAATTTCAGAAGTCAACTTTTTCTTGGGTCATCCTGTTTCAAAATGTTTGGAAGAGAAAAACTGTTCTTTGAATTAATAGTCTTCTTTTTTTTCAGTTATCCTGTTAAACTAAAAAACAATTATTTCCTTTATAAAGAATGTAAGTATACTTTCATTCTTCTAAAATTTTGCACATCATTTAATGTATTCACTGGTTATTCTTTGGTTATTGGAACTCTTTGGTTATTTGAACTCTATCATCTATATTCTAGTTCTAGTTACTTTTAAAAATTGCTATTATTTTAATAAATAAAACTCAATTTATTAAACTATAACAAATTATACTAATGTATGTCTTTTCTTTTAATCAAGGAACAGATCAACAAATCAAAGACTAATACTAATTGTGGAAAAGGGCATATATATACATCAAATGCAACATGCTCAAGACATGTAACCCTTGATGACTAGAGCTTGGCAGCTGATCTCTCCTCTGACCAAGCTCCAACAGCTCAGTGGATGAAAAACTGGCTAGTTACATTCAATGCTCCAAAAACAAAACTAGTGACCTTCCACCATCACTGATTGAACCTAGAACTTTCATCAATCATGATGAATGGATGTTCCCTCAGGGAGGCTCTGTGCCTTGAGCACCTATTGAGACTTAAACTTATCCCACTCTTCAAGTGGAATTCATACATATGATCCATCATTAAAGATGCTGGAAAAATGATTGGTTCCCTGTACCACTCTAACAAATAGCTCACTCCTCCTGATAGCCTCTATTTTTACAAGAGCCAGATCAGGCCAAAAATGGAGTCTTCTTTTATGTGCTGTATCCCTTCAGGACATAGGTAATCATGGCTCTCCACCTCCTCCTGTCCTTTGTAGCTCTCAATGTTTTATCTTTTTGTTATTTCTCCTAGAACCCATTGTGCAATTCACTTGCTTAAGCCCGTTAGGTATGTCACGTATTGCTTTCCCTTGTCCCTCTTTCTCTATATCCGCGCTGTGAGTATCAAATTTTCCAAGCTCTCCTTTTTCATAACATGTCCCAGAAACTTCAGCTGGCTCTTTCTGATGGTAAGTATAAGTTTCTTTTTGTTTGCATCCTCTCGTAAACCTTGTTGTTGCTCACATAGTTGGTCCACGGTATCCTGAGCATCCTTCTGTTGTACCACACCTTTATTGACTCAAATCTCTCCTTCATTCTTGAGAAGACTGTCGAACATTCACTGCCATAAAGGAGAACAGATATCATGTAGCAGTTCAGTACTCTTTGTTACCAACAAAAACCTCCTGTCTTGCAATACTCTGCTTAGCTTTTGGAATGCATCTTTGGCCATCCCAATACATCTTTGGATCTTAGCGTTGCACTTTCTGTCCTATGTCAGAACACTTCCCAGATATTTAAATTTCTGTGCTTGTTTGATTATAGTGTCCCCTACCTGTGAATCGCATTTTGGGCTCATCTTTTTGTTGATGACCATGCATTCTGTCTTCTTGTAGTTTATGCGTAGTCCCTTCTTCTTGCTCCCCTTAGCTATGTCTGCTATCAGCATTGCATCATCTGTGTATCTTATGCTGTTAAGATTGTGGCTGCCAATGATGAATTCTGGCAGGACCTCCAGTTCTCTCAGAATTGCCTAGCTGTATAGGCTGAACAAGTCCGGTGAGAAGACACATCCTTGCCTTATACCTCTTTCTATTTTTGTATATCTGCTGAACTCGTTTTTTTATCTTTATGCAGGCAGTTTGCTGCCAGTAGAGGTTTTTGATTATTCTAATATCTTTCCCAAATATGTCAAGGTTACTGAGCAGCTCTAACAGATCTTTGTGGCGTACTTTGTTGAAAGGCTTTGCATAGTCTATAAAACACAGGTGCATGTTCTTCTGCATTTGTATTGCCCTTTCTAATAACTTCTGAACATAAATATTACATTCCTTGTTCTGGTGTCTTTAACAACCCCACACTGTTCTTGTCCTATCTCTTGTCTGATTCTGCTGCGTGCTCTATTCATCAGAATACAGATGATCAGTTTTGTTATGTGGCTTATTAGGCTGATTCTTTGATGGAGTTCACATTTGTCTGTGCCTGGTTTCTTAGACTGTGCTATGAAAATAGATCTGCTTAGATCTACCAGTATATCCCCACTGTTGTAGATTTATTATTTCTTTAATCTTGTCTGTGCCAAAATCATCTAAGGCTATTCTCTGTTACAATTTCATCTGACCCTGTCATCTTGTTTCTGTTCAATTTGGTCAGTACAGCTTCTACTTTGGTTTTTAGAATTTCAGGCCCTGTTGATAAACTGTGTATTACCAGTTCTTCTCTTTCATTGTTGAACAGTTTTCTAATATATTTGTTTCAGCGCTGAAGATTTTTTTTCCTTCTCTAATATGAGCATATTATCCTTGGACTTTATGCTGCCTGTTGACGAGCATGCCTTCTGTCCTGTTAGTTCCCTTATTTGTTTATGTATATCTCTTTTGTCTGTGGTACTCAATCTTTCTATTTCTACACATTTGTTTGTTTAGCCACTCTTCCTTAGCCCTCCTGCATATGGTTCTTATTTCATTGTGTAGTTTTCTGTATTCTGTTCCATATGTAGCAAAATTTTCTATCTCCTTTGCATCATATCAAGAATCTCATCTGTAATCCATTTTTTTTCTTCTTCTTCCATTTTCCTTTGGGATGATATTATTTGCTGATGTCAGTAAAGGTTCTCTTAGTATGTCCCATTTTGAGTTTCCATTTCCATTTTGTCCCTCGTATCTTCTATTCACACTGTCCATATATTTTTTCCTTCAGGTTCAGGTCGCTCAGGAGTTTGTTATATTGCAAATTGAATGCTGCGTTAGGCTTCTTCAGTTTAGTTTACATATAAGTGGCCAATGGTCACTTCTGCAATCAGCACTTGGGTAGGTTTTTTAGTGAACCATTGCATTACTGCTGCCAAATACAGGCAGGAGCTACCCAGTCTTCACTTCCCACTCTCAATAGTCCAAAACCCTGTCTGTGTATCATTGTAGGTGACAAATTATTTTCCACCCTACAAACCCTTTTTCACAGACAAAATGTCACAAGCTTCTTGTTGCTTTATTGCTATTTCCATGGAGGATGTTCAGATGAACTACACTCCTTAGTTCCACTAATCCTAACCTTCACAGATAAGACCGACCATGCCACGTAGAAAATCACCCTCATTCCCATTGTATTCCCTTGGTGAGATGTATGTTCCACTTGAACAGCTTTTTTCCCATGAACAACTGCCTTGTGGAACTGACTCCCAAGAGGTTGCTTCCCAATCACTACAATCTTTAACCTGTTCAAGTCTAGGGTTAACTGTTATTTTCCACACATATCCCGTATAAGTTGTGCCTCTTACTCTGTAACACTCTACCTCGAGTGGCTCTCAGGCCTTGTACAAAGTGAACATCATTGTAAAAAAAAACATGGCAGTAAAATCATTATGCTTGTATGTATGTATGTTAGATCTTTTTAAGGGTGATTTTCAATTATGTACATCTATAACATAATATAAAACATGTATCTTTCTAAAGATCATACATGTCTGAGATATAGGTTTTTCTGAAATATATAAGTATAGGGTAATACAAAAAAAATAATATAATCTTTAAATTTCTTAAAATAAATGATTTTCTGTCTGAGTTTCTGGGAAGAAGTGTCATCATTACTTTTATTATTTATCTTGTTATTATTATAACATTTTGACCATTGTAACCTCTAAACTTTTTCAGATGTCTGTTGATCCAGGTAACCTTCAGGTAATTTTGAACATTATTTAATTTACAAGATTAGATTGTTCTCCTTCCACTGCCCATGATAGCTCATCTTCTTCTTATTCATTACTGCTTGCCATTTTCACTTTGTTTACATTTGTACTACTCAGCCCAAGGATTGAACTCAAAATTACTATATCACCATATTCATGAAACAATGTTTTAATCTACTAGGCTAGTGATTCTTAACCACTGTGCCACAGCACAAAAGTGTGCCATACAATCCTCTTAAGTGTGCTGTGAAAGGTATGATTGGATTCAAAGTTCCTTCTAATATTGGACTTCAGTTATGTGAAGAAGGAGATTTGGTCACCGTTTTTAGTGATCGAGGGCTCAAAATAAAACATGGATAGTACCAATTGATACATTTTGGATTTCAATACAAAAGGAATATCTCACATTAGCTAAAAAGGTTTTATCAGTTTTATTGTAATTTTCTACTTCTTATTTATGTGAATTAGGCAAAAAAGACTACGCTCAACTGAAGAAGAAATGAGGGTCTGCTTATTGCACATTCAACCAAACAACCAAGAAATTGTGAAAAAAATCAGGCACATGTTTCACACTAAACAAGCTACACAAATAGTTGAATAGAAACATTGAAATAACATAAGTTCATATTTGTGTATGTATTTTTTTTTTAAATCTATGGTTTTATTTCATAATATTTAAATGTATACTCTTTAAAAATTTTGATAAGTGTGACATGATATTTTTATTTGCTCCTAGATGTGCTGTTGCTTAAAAAGGCTGAGAAATACTGTATTAGGCAATGTGAGACAGTATCCTAGTGGATTAAAGCATTGGTTATCCAGATTGAGAGGCACCTGAAAAAGGTCCAAAGACAAAATCACCAAAATGTTGTGATAACAACAAAGATAAGGACATTAATCCAAATGTAAATAATTTTATTATTTTAGTTATGAATGCAATGAATGGAAAAAGTATACTACAATTCTCCAAGAGAAAAAGTAATCTCTTACTTTCACACACACAAAATATTATATTTTCAGTGAGATGGCATTCTTGCCCATTATTAACATAAAACTTTCTAGATCATGACATTCCAGGATGATGGATTGCTAGGTCAGTATAATGTTTGCTAAATTTCTCAGACTTGATTGCTTTTGAGTTTTTGTTCAGAAAAATATTCCATAAAAACTAAATCCAAAAGAATGCTAACAGTTGGAGAATGGAATAATAAGAGAGCATTAAAAATTATTCAAATGTTTTTAGTGCTTAATACATTCTCAGTCCTTCCCTAAAAGACTCACATTTTTGAACTGAAGAATTTACATGCATATGTTAGAAAAATATGGCGTGATGTCCTGAGTATTCTATGTATGTTCGATGGGATGACATTTTCTTTAATGTGTCTTAATAAAAAGTTTTTCATAGTTTTATAAGAATGGACCAATATTAATAGTTCCATGTATTTATTTAACCCTTTGCCTGTCCTGCATATCATATGTGATGCAAAGGACATGTGATTTCCATGTCCGTGCATCATATGTGGTGCCCATGAGCCATGCTTCTAAAAGAATGGTAAAACTAAGGACTCTTAAGAAAAGAGTCTACTATTGAGCAGAACACTGAAAGGAAAGATCTAATATTTTGTGTATCATATATGACCACAGAACACTTGCCTGTTTTCAGATTTATAACTACTGGAAGGTAACTCTGTTTATTTGTCAAATAGAATGTGCTGATATATAGTGTTTCACATAATAAAAACCTGTGTATCACATGTAATGCACAGAGATTAGTGTAAATAACTTATGATTTGTACATTTTTATTATGTGAAACACTATACATCAGCACATTCTATTTGCAAAATAATCAGAGGTGACTTGCAGTAGTTATAAATCTGAAAACAAGCATGAATGTTTCAATAGTACATATGAAAATGCCCTGGACAGGCAAAGGGTTAATATTTACTGATTTTCTACAAGTATTTTTAATAGATGTAGTATTTTTTTTGACATAGGAATGGTGTACATTGAAAATCATAAAAAAAGGGATTTTCAATGTTTACAAACTAATACAAGTATTATTAGGACTATTATATAAAAAATGTTATGAAAAAAGTAAATTATATTATAATTGATTTTTTTATCTTTATTCTGTATAGTTTTTATAAAGATAACAATATGTAAGAAAAAAGACATGAATGATTATAATACCCTGCAAATAGAGATCAAGTTAATTAGCTTAAAAAGCATAACAAAACACAAGTTATTTAAACCCTCTATTTAATCAATCACTGATCAATACATTTCCTTTTGATTTTGTAAATAGAAATATCACGTTCAGGCTCATAAACCAGTCGCTTGACTGTGAAATCATTCCCCATTTTCTCTAAAAATTTAGAATCTTTTTCATATCTGATTTTGCAAGAAAGAAGAATCATACAATTTGGCCGATTACTAAGATAAAGAAGAGTTCTTTGCAGATCTGGAAATGTCTCTTCAATATAAATAATGTCAGCTCCAAGGATAAGGTCGTACTCAGGAGAAAAAGAATTTGTGAGGTCATCTCTCCAGTCTAATTTTAAGACATTAATTTCAGTTGTCTTATCATCTTGAATATTTTCTTTTACAATGGAATGGAGATTGTCCAGAACTGATTCCCGCTCTGTCACTGTTACATTTCCACCTGAGAAAATAGAAAACAATTGGAAAACTTTTATGGTCACTTGGTGTTATATGGCAAGAAATTAATGTGATTAACATCAGTCGGGTGTTGGCAGTTAGACATTGTTGCGTCTAGCTTGGGGGAGAAGTGTGAAAATGGATTTCACTATTCTTATAATGTAGCAAAGTGCAATGGAGAAAAAGAACTAAGTAAAGTTTAATTAGCTACAATAATTGAAGGTGTATTCATGGCTCTTGAGTGAATGAACCTGAATTTTACTTGAAGAAGATTGAGTATAACTGCTGCAGCTAAGCACTGAGCAAGAATGCCCTACATTTATAAATAAATTTACAAATAAAATCTCTTAATAACTGAAAACATTTTGTTTCTTTTCTTAGTAATTGCTAATTTTGGTATTATACAGATACATTGTTGTTTTTTATTATTTTTGTAAAGTCTGGTAGCATACAACCCAAACTTGATTCAATAAATGTTCTAATATTAATTATTTGATTAGATCAATATTTACTAAGCTTAACTTAGAATGATACAAACCCACAAGTGTAGGTTGTCATAGGTTGGACCTTAATGTTGGCAGTAAAAAAAATCTAGTCACCATCTTAATAGATGACAAAAATTGAGAAAGATGGTTTACTGAGTAGCCATGGTTAAATGTAATTAAATGACAGAACTGCCCAGCAAACAGAATTGACAAAGTTTGTAATAAACAATAACAAGAAAAGAACAGTACAAGAAATAACAAATCAAGCAAACAATAAAATATGCAAGGCAAAGCAACAGGAATAAGGTAAAAAGTTTACAAACTAAGAATTGAGGTTGACACCACAAGAGTAAATTCAGATAAACATAATGTTCTGACTTCAAGATACAAGAGACTGGGATTGAGTCAGATGACACCAACAAGTGGCCTATCTTATTGGTTAGGAAGAAATCCCAGCATGCATTTGTGTGCTTCTGTCTATAAATTGGGGAGAGGAAAGTTATTCCCAACAGCATTGGAACCAACAGGAGGTAACCAGGTATCCACAAAAAGGGAAAGAAACAGAATATTCACATAGCTGCTTCCATATAAAAATGTTAAAAGCATCTACTCTTGTATTCCATGCTGCTCTGAACATCAATGAAATTATTTATTTTTCAATAGAAATTCTCTTCTAAGTCTTTGTAACAATTTAAATATAAAAATAACTATTTTTTTTTTATGAATCTGCTTTCTGATAGACCATTTTTTTAATCATATCACCCCAAGCAAGGCAATAAAGCCACTAAGGCACAAGGGATTACTGACAGAAAGAATATGGGAAAAAGTGAACATTATTAAGGAAAAGAACAATAAGAGAACAATTGACATTGCATTTAAATTTTTGAAGATCAAAGTTGGCTAGAAAGCAATAAAACAGAAGAGAGTTCCAAGCTAGAAGTGTGAGAGAAGAAACTGTTAGCATAGAACTTACACTTACATCTAGTCATTTCAACTGCATAATGATGAGACCTTGCCACCAATCTATTAATACACTTAAATTCATAAAGTCTAGGTACCAAAGAGGAAAGCTTATCAGAACAATTACCATGAAAACATTTATAGAAAAGGTACAGGGAAGTTACATTATGGCTATTGAAAAATGACTGAAGCTGAGATGCTAGTCAGGACTGATAACATTGCAGAAGAAAGCTCATCAGAACAATTACCATGAAAATATTTATAGTAAAAAGTACAGGGAAGCTATGTTTGGTGGTGGGAAAGTGACTGAAGTTGAGCTGCCAAGTCAGGACCAATAACATGGCTGATTCTTCTTTGTATTTTATCAAGAATCTCTAAATACATATCAGAAGCATGAGACCAGATGTGACATCAATATTCAATGCATGGATGAATGGTAGACTTATAAATATGTAAGATAAATTCTGGTGAGAAAAATTGTCTAGCATGACACAGTGAACCAACTTTCCTAACAGCAGACTCAATAATTGATTCAATATAATCATTCTACTTCATGTTAGCAGAAAACATTAAACCAAGAAGGCTCAAAGAGTCACTCCCTAAATGAAGGCCTTCAACAAGGTGTGGCACAAAGGTTTGCTACACAAGCTCTCCAGCTATGGAATCACTGGAAGGGTTTCTCTATTATAAAATCCTTCTTAACAGGTAGATATCTGAAGGTAGTTATTAATGGCCAGTCCTCCGAGGCCCTGGCGATCAACACAGGTGTCTCTTAGGACTCACTTTGTGAACCAAGCCTCTTTCTGATTTATATAAATGATCTACCTAAGAATATACTCCAATTATTTTTAAATGTTTATGTTAATGATACAATGATTATACAGGCACACCCTCAAAAAGCCTTGACGATCAGAGATTGGCAGATGACATCTCTTCTGATTTAACACTAACTTCTCAGTGGGGAAAAAAACAGTTTGGTTACATTCAATGTCTCTAAAACCAAACTGGTTACATTCTATCACCATTGATTAGACCCCGAACTACTGCCAGTCACGATGAACAGATGTCCTCTGGAGGAGGCACTATGCCTTGAGAGGATATTGTGCCTCAAACTCACACCCAACCTAATGTGGAATTCCTATATACAATCCATCACTAAAGATGTAGGTAAAATGATTGGCTCTCTATACTGCTGCAGTAAGTACCTGACTCTTCATGCTATCCTCTACCTTTATAAGAGCCAGATCAGGCTGCAGTACTGTTGCTATATTTGGACAGGAGCTGCCAAGACCTCACTTTCCAGTCTTGATATAGTTCAAAAGCATCTCCAAGTCCTTGTTGAAGAAGAATTATTTTCCATACTCCAACTTTCCTCTCACAGACAGGATGTGGTGCGTCTCTCACTGCTCTCTCATTACTACCATGGAAAGTGCTTGGACAAACTGCATCCCCTGGTTCTACCAGGTCTGACTTTCACAGTTAGGACTCACCATGCCACTTTCATAGTAGCAAACTACCCACATTCCTTCCATGTTCCATTAGCGAGAAGTTTTACTCAAAGAGCTTCTACCCACCAACCATTGCCCTATAGAACAGACTCCCTAGAGGATGTTTCCTTGATCATTACACTCTTAACCTGTTCAAGTCTAGAGTCAACTGTTATCTTCCCCTCCTATCTATATAAACTACCACTTATTGTAACCTTCTGCCTCAAGTAGCCCCCAGGCCTCATACAGGGTGAACCTTACTGTTAAAAAAAAAAAAGAAAAAAAAAAGAAAAAAAAAGCTTCTAAAATATGAATTAGTTATGCATTATCTGTATAGTTTTGAATTGGTGGTTATATCACTGATCCAAAAATATCTTCTATCAGAGAAAATACTAAGTATATGGTATCTCCTGCCTCACTAAATTCTATTGTTTCAGGGAGCTAATGAATTTTATTAACCTATCCAACTTTTAGATTGTCAGCTGATTGGTGCCATCTTCTCATCTCAAATAAAAAATAATAATGCCACCATGGGAAGACCATTTTCCAGACTTGTATATGTTATATTAGAATCTGTCAGGACTGTCAGATTTATAGGGTTACCTATTTTAGAGCAGTTTTCTTGGATTTTAATTCAGACCTTGCTTTGTTTGCTTTATGTCACATTTTTATAGATTGATACTTTCCTGTATGGCAAATAACACACAGTTTATAGCTTATATCTGACCTTGTTTGTGAAGCAACCCACATCATTTGTTAAATTAAATTTTTCAACTACACTTTCTCATCTGCAGTCAATTCATCAGTTTTTCTTTCCACTAATGCTTAATAAAAAGAAAAAAAATGAACATCTTATAAATAAAATTATACATTTACTAATCAATGGAAAAGACAAAGTGGGTATTCCAACCCACAAACCCAAGAATATTATAATCAAATACTCACTCAATACCAAGGGCTATGGGATCATGTGAAGTGTTGTTGCTGTGTTTTCTGTAGCAAGTAGGGTTTTATAGGATGAAGTTACTAGCAACCATGTCCAACCAGTTTTGAAATTAAGTTGTTCTTCTCCTAAATATGTTGCCAAACAAAGCTGAAGAACCCAGTTTGTTCTGTTATTTAACCCATAGTTGTGAGAAGAGATGAATTCATACATATCCCAAATATATATGTGCATAAGTAAATGCAACAAACTCAACTGGAATTTGAACTCACCTCACCAATTTCCCATTTTGAAAGGTTAACCATTGCACCACCTAAACATCAACAAAATACAATCAGGGTCTGATCAAATGTTTAGATTCCAGTAGTAAGAAAAACAGATTTACATGACCATGGAGCAATGTTTAATAAGCTAGTATAGCCGATGATTACTACTATAATAAGCTTGTTCCTCACTACGTGCCCCATATTTGAGATTTTATGGCAGACTGAACTACCTTATCAACTATCAGTAGGAACATTTTTTTAAAAAGACCAAAAAATTGACTCACCTAAATAAGCTGCCACTAAACCTACAAGTCCAGTACCAGAACCAAGTTCTATGATATTCTTGTTTTTTACTAAATGTTTCTCTCTTTCCAAAAACTCACAGAGGACAACTGCCTGGAAATAGAAAAAAACTACAATGAAGATTAATCAGCTCATATATGAGTGGACCAAACAGTTACACAAAGGTTTGTCTGCAAAACTCTAGAGTTGAGTTGCTGAAAATAAAATCAGTCAGCTAAGTGTCAATTTTATATTTGTATTAATCATATATATATATATATATATATATATATATATATATGCAGAATTTAAAGTATTATGTACATTTGAAGAATTTCTATTCACAATATAAAACATCTCTTCTTCCTTTTTTGTTATTGGTTAAATAAAAATCAAGTTACAGTGCAACCTTTGTTCTCGAATGTCTCACACGTCAAACAAATATTTAAAAATCACTTATCTCCAAATTGTTAATGCAATATTCACTTACAAATAAGGAATGTTTTGTCTTTAAATAATCCACAAAGTGTTCATAAGCCATAAAAGACAAAAATCAATCAGTCAATAAAATATAAAGACTTACATTCAAAATAATTAAAGCTTGATAAATACATAGATAGAGTCTATGTTATTCTTCACAAACATATCACCCATTACTGATAATTTACAGAGGTGATGTCATTATTAAATGTGATGTATATAGCAAATATTAAGCACATACTCAACCTTATTTGAGAGAAGAATGTTCAAGACAATCCCTTTTTTTCATTATAGTAAAAAGAATGAGCTGCTATAAATATAGACAGTTTAATAAATGGTTATTGGAGATTAAATTATAAGCGATCACTCAGAATAAGATAAAACCTACAGTGAAATACAACAAATGTAGTTAAAGACAAAATTATGAATTCACTTTAACATATTTTTTTTTTCTTTTTAAGCGTTTCACCCCAAGCAAGGCGGGAAGCCACTAGGATGCAAGGGGTTACAGAAAATTTGGAGCAAGATCAAATAGGAGTGATAGAAGAAAGGATGAGGAGAAGGGTAGTGGATAGATCAAGGCAACTGGAGATGTCGATTGACATTACATTTGAATAGCTGGAGATTATAGCTCTCAGGGAAACTGGAATAGGGAAGGGAGCTCCACAGGCGAGAGGTGCGAGACATGAAGCTATTAGAGTAGAAGAGACGGCTACATTTAGGAGTTTTGACAGTGAAGGGGTGAGAGTGGGATGCCAGCCTTGTAGGACACTTGAACTCATGAAGTCTGGGAACCAGCAAATGCAGCTCCTCGGAGCAATTGCCATGAAAGTATTTGTAAAACAGACAGAGAGAGACGATGGCACATCTGTGAGAAAGTGACTGTAGACGAGATGCCAGATCAGGGCCAATTATATTGCATATCCACCTCTGGAGACACACACACACACGTGTGCGTGTGTGTGTGTGTACATATATATGTACATAATTAGGTCACAGCAAAATTTGTATTTTATATGAATTCTACTTTATCAAAATTAAGATGTAATAGAGTGCCTCCCCCTGCCCACCGTATCATAGATTCATACCCATGTTCTGAACATATGAACAAACTACACATTATATATATATATATATATATATATATAATGTACTATATATAATAACAAACTACACATTTTATTTATATATATAATGTACTATATATAATAACAAACTACACATTTTATTTATATATATATATAATGTACTATATATAATAACAAACTACACATTTTATTTATATATATATATAATGTACTATATATAATAACAAACTACACATTTTATTTATTTATATATATATATATATATATATATATATATAATGTGTAGTTTGTTCATATGTTCAGAACATGGGTATGAATCTATGATACGGTGGGCAGGGGGAGGCACTCTATTACATCTTAATTTTGATAAAGTAGAATTCATATAAAATACAAATTTTGTTGTGACCTAATTATGTACATATATATGTACACACATACACATACACATACATATATATATATATATATATATGTGCGTGGTTTGTTCATATATATATATATATATATATATATATATATATATATATATATATATCCCTGAATCTGTTATGGTGGGAAGAGGGAGACACTCAATTACATCTCAATTTTGATAAAGTAGAATTCATATGAAATACAAATTTTGTTGTGACCTAATGATGTATAATAATGGATCATATGCAATAGAGATGAACAATTCATCTAAGAAGAATTGAAAATAAATATGATGTATCTAAATACAAATTAAAGACATGCCATAATAGATTTTTAGATTCTATCTTAAATAAATCAAAAATGTTTTGTGGCAATTTTTAACTTGAGATTTTTTTTGTTGAATAATTTAATACATTCAACATTATGGATAAAAAATAGCAAATTTTATATATTGTTTTTTACGACTTAGCATGAGCAAAACAAGTTCATGGATTTGGACACCCCCCCCCCCAGAATGAAGTCAAAATCTGCAAAGATTTTTCATCCTTTAATAGTCATTTGTGCTTAGTTTAATTTGTAATGTATATACATGTAGGTAGAAAAAAGCAAAAGTTGATAAGACAGCAAGGGTCACAAAGCACTGCCCTCAATCAGGCTTGTTCTCCCATTGTCCAGTAGGGAGGTAGTACACCCCAACACTGCAGCCAATGGTGTTCATATAAAGTTTCCACCAGAAGATAATTTAAGAAATGACAAATGAAAATTGAAAACATTGTACAAGACAAGAAAACAATGAGTAGTTCGATAGGAAAAAAAGACATTTTAATTTGTCAATTCTCCATTTATATTTTCGTAGAATACATGAATACCAACAGATTTGACTTCTCATTTTCCAGTTTGGGCAGATTTATATGATGTACATTACTAAAAGACAGTTTTGTAAAATTGGTAAAAAAGATTATTCCAAAACCATTACAATTTGTACAAACATTTGTATAAAGTTTCTTTTATGATAATACGATTAACTTCTGGCTATGGAAGTAACTTTCAATCTTAAATGAAATTTGTTATATAATATTATTGAATAGGGTTTTTACATGGTGGCTTGAGAGCCAAATTCGAATTCCAGTCAAATCCGTTACATTCACGTACATGCTAATAACCTTGGGAAAGGTATGAATCCTGCTCTTCTACCCCCAGCTATGGGTAAATAGCAGGACAGACCGAGTTCTATAGCCTTGGATGGCAACTGGTCTACCACAGAAAGAAATGGCAACATTGCAGAAAAAAATCTGCTTCGTCAGTCATGAATCAAAAGATACATGATCACCTAATTGTGTAATACACATGGCACATAACTGACTAACTTCAAGGCTGAAGTCAGTTTATTCATCAGTTATTACTCCAAAGTTATGGAAGTATAGTGAACTAAGAGTTAATAAATAACATGGTTAATTAAATTGGTGAGCTGTGTTCAAATTCCAGCTGAGGCAGGCAGTTTGTGTTTGCTTCCTATGAATGCCCTTAGAAAATGCATAAATCTGTCTCTTCTTTATCCAGCTATGGGTAAAATAGCATAGCGGAGTGAGCTCTAAAGACTTGATTGGTAACTTGTCAAAAAGGACAACTCTGAATTCAAAACTGTAGAAGATGATAACAGGAAAACCTTCTGATACCTTTTCCAAGTGGAGAGCTGTGATTACCTCTGACCTGAAAGAACACAACATTTATGATTTAAGGAGGAGGAGGAGGTGGAGATTCCAAAGTTATCAGTTTGATGTTGTAAATGTAATTCATTTACACTTCCTAAGTTCTGCTATCAAACAAAAAATCTTGGTAAATGTTAATAATAAAATTATGTGCGATTGATATACAACAGTCAACACGCAAAAAAAGCATATTAGACAAAGTACACTACAAAGGAATAATTCGAAATAGGAATTTGGTTACTACTTAAATTTTAAGTAGTATCCAAAAATTCCTCTTTCGAATTCTTCTCTTGTAGTTTCTAACATTCCTTAGCGTGTTGTATATATATATAGCACGTAACTTTTTACAGTACCAAGATGCTTATTTGTTAAAGAGTGGTCCACACATAAAAATAGGGAAAATCTTTTTTAAGAAATATTTTTTGGTAGATTAACAACATTCTTTAGAGACCTTCCTTTAGGCTGCGACACTTGTCAGAAACGAAAAATATTGATTTGTTATCGATTTAGAAGGTATGTCCCATTTATACGGTGTCAAATCGATCCCTGACATAGAGTTATTTATCGACTAAAAAGCTGTTTCGCATACGAGAAAAACAGATTTTTTTTGAGGCAAGGATACAAATACATTTCTCTTAATGAACAAAAACGGATACATTTAATTTTTAAAAGTAAAAGAACAAAAATTTACAATATTAATAAAAAAATTATCAATTTATCCGTTTCTTTATATTGATTCTTAATTTAAGATAAAGAAATATTTCCTAATTAGAACCTCAAATTTTTGTGCACGTGCTTCCGAAAAAATTCCATAAAAAAGGAAGTTTGTTAAAAAAAAATGTTAAGAAAATGTTGTTAGATAAAAATAAAATATGGTTAAAAAATCAGAATTTAAAAAAAAATATGCCGATATCAATGTTTCAAACTTAAGTCTTCTTAACATGTGTAAATAACAGCTAAGTTAAAGCCTAAAAAAAACAGTAGCAATTCTTCAAAGTCAGTGATCGATTTAACTGATAAAATTTTAACACTCGATATCCCCCCTTCTAAATCGATAACAAATCAATATTTTCCTATTCTGACAAGTGTCGCGGTCTAAAGAAGATCTTTAAAGAATGATAATGTAACAAAAAAGACTATTTCCTAAAAAAATGTTCCTTGTTTTTTCACGAGTAAACCAGTAAATAGTGCCGGAATTTTTTACGGCTGTTGATGTATTTTTAATTTTTTCCTATTATTATTTAAATGTAGTTGTGCAAATAACATTTTTATTTTAATTTCTGAAAATAAAACGCTTTTTACAAAATATAAGATGATGTTGAAATATTGAGTATGGTTTTTTGATGCTTTCAGCAGTGTTTCCCTGGTTTCATGTCAACCTCAGAGAAGATTGAAAATATTAACAAAAAATCAGCAATAAAATTATCAACAAACAAGACGTTTTTCGGGAGTTACTTCTTTCTTTTTTTATTAAATCTTGAGCGTTTTTTTTAAATTGTTTTGTTTTGTTGTTGCTCGATAAAGTTTATTGTCTGATGAATTTTTTTTCAATATATAACAAAATAAATAAAAAAATAAATATATTTTTAACATACAGAATCCCACACCACCGCGGCTACTCCGTGGTCATCCCACTTCTGTTGAATGGTCAGCTGTCGACCAGCAAACTCGAAAGTTCGAGTCGGGACTTTGAATCTTTTTAATGGGGTGTTTAATTCTGGTTGATAAAGTACAAGAGCATTACACGCCATACTACAAGTAGTTTCACTGCTGCCGGCATCACAGGGAGTTATACTACTACTCGTAGTAGCAACTATATTAGCGTTGTCATCGGTCTGTATTTTTCCGTTTTCTTCAAAGGGGCTTTCCCTCATTTCGGAGCCTTCATTTTTTAATTTATTCCTCATTTTCACTGTCGATTCGAAGTCAGCTTTTCCACATAATGTAATCAACAAATATATTTCAAAGAAGGTCTCTATATGCATCCTAACCAGAAAAATCGTATATCCATATTTTTCTCGTTTACGATGGAATCAAACCAATTGTTAACACGTCAGCCATATGGTTACACATTATAAACCCGGAAGAATGATTCTTGTAATAATATTGGTTATCTCCCTTTGTTTACCCGATCGTAGTTTTTTTGTTGTACTTTTTCGGCTTTATCAATGAAAATTGTAATCCATTTTCAATTAAAATTGTATTGTGGCATCGTTTTTAATTTAGAGAGGAATTTTAATTAATGTTTTCATATTACTATTGATTCAAGTAACGTTTCAGTCGATTAACTTTCTGCCTCAAGTGATATGCCCTTCTTACTACTACTACTTCCTTGTTTGCTTTGATGACCAATTTCTTCTCAGTTCCAAACAATACCAAAATGATATTTTCGGTCTTATGGGAAAAGACTAAAAACATGGTTTCAGAATGAAAAGTTCAAAGTACTGACATTCTAATAAAAATAAATTAACATTCAATTCGATTTTTATGTTTTCCGATAAATATTTATTTTATGATCGCTTTTTAATTGTCGTGTACGTACACTAAAATATCAAATAAAATATTTATAAACCAATAATACTCCATAAAAAAAAAGAGTGCTTAAACACACCAATAAAACCACAGAATACAAATCAGAAAGGTTGTTTTTTAACTTTTGTATTAGTCATCATGATTTTTTTAGTTACATACCGCCAAAATATCGTGCGGACGTAGTAGAAGACATACCACGTGGCTTTTTAGGGCCAATTAGAAATAAATAAATAAATAAAATATCATTCTGGAACCGATTTTCTAACGAAAAATGAATAGAAATCACGAAATCCGGCCCTCAAAAATGATATGCATAGAGATGTCACTAATGTCCACCGTAGTCCACGTCACTCTATCTGCTTATCTTTAAGACCCCATTCACGTCCTCACACAAGAAAGCAACAGCGCTAGCGGCTAACAATCTACAAAGAGATCACCTCAGACTACGGCACCACAGTTTACAGTGTAACTGTAAACTTTACACTCACAGTAAGAACTAAATTCAAACTATCTCTTGTATTCCCCGTTACTATTAAGCACGCATACACGTATTGACTCTTTCACACAAACACACATAACATTTTCACCGTTCTCACATACGTAGTACACAAATGCGGTTTATATTTTTTATCCGAGAACTCTTTTAACAACCAAACAGAAAAAGAAAAAAAAACATTACTCATTCAACAGTCAACACATTCAACCAACTTCTTGTATTCTTGTCGTTTTTAAAATAAATGAATGTTTATTTGCCGATTCATTGTGGTTGTCTCTTTCTACTGGATTTTCTTTCAATGAAAATCGTGGGATTTTTCTAAACGGCCGAATTACGAGCAGTCCCGTAACAATATGTTATTATGTTTTGAAACCCAGCACTCCGAATTTTGACATTTAACAAAAACCCGAGTAGAAGGATTCCTACAACTTATTCTGATAATTTTGTTCTTTTACGACTGGTTTATTACTACTGTTTTCTTGGCTTGACTACTGTTTACTGGGCCCATAGTCCTGGAGGGAGACAGCAAATTGATTAAATTGAATAATAAAAGAGCTAACTAAATGAAATAAGCCTAGTTGACTCATCACAGTGTTTCTATACATACTATAAAAATTTTATTTCTACCAAATCTAAGTTCTTGTGCCAAATATAAAAACACTTAGTAGAAACAGCAAATCATAATAATAGGCACAAAGTTACAAAACAAGACAGCCACTGTGTAAAATTTTCAAAGGAAAAACACATTTAATTACACAATTATGAAAAATGTACAAATGCAAATATTGCACAAAAATTTCCTTTTTGTGCACCTAAGGCAAGATAACAATTTCTGATAAAAGGATTAGTAACAAAAAATGGGAAAAAATTACAGTTAGGGAAAAGACAAGGATTTTGAAAATGACAAAAAGAGAAAACAATACAAGAAGGCAGTAAAAAGTAAAGGTGCGACAGCCTTTGAGAAAAAACAAAAAGACCTGCTTTCACTTGCACCACAAGTGTCACTGGGACAATAATTTTTTTAAAAGTCCCTTTTAGTTTTAACTTCACACTGTTTGTGCTTGGAAAAATTTCTTAGAATTCTCTTGATTCTTGGTTGTCCAATCACAGGAGAATTTTCACTTGAACTCTTGGTCTCTCTGTGGCTGGCTGGTAACTGTAGTGCCTTCTTTGATGTTAACAACCTGCCTTGCCCCTTTGCTGTCAAAATTCTACTCTCTGTATCTACTAACCTGAGCTCTATTTATTTTAAAAATTAGGCTCACACCTGCCCCACTATTTAGGATGTTACAAGGGTATGAGACCATGTCTCTCATTGGTCAATATATATGAAAAATAATTTCCATAAACTGGAAATGGATCCTTCAAAAATTTTGGTCGGGTTTTAAGTGCAGAACTGAAAAAGATATACAATCTAACAATTTTTGCACAAACCATCTAGCATTCATAAAAATACACTTCTCTCAAAAGAATGTGTATAAAAAAAAAACAACCTAAATGATTATACATTTATACGATGCTAACATTTTTAAAATAATAAAAATAAAATTTTTATAGTACACATAAGGTCTCATTAAACAATTGTCAACAATATATCCTGAAGGTAGAAATTTTTGACTCCCATTTCTAAGTTTTTCTATTCCTTAAGTAGAAACACCTTTAAAGAAAGTATAGTGGCATGGGCTTAGAGGTTAATATGAACATTTAGTGTGTTGGCTATTTCTATAGTTAATGTATAAGGTCTCTACGAGAAAATTTTATATGGAATAATGGTGGTGAAATAGCACGTGCATAAAATAACAGAAACTGATTGATCTGCAATACATGATACCATTTATTTAGCAAAAATAACCAAAGGAAAGTTTAAGAGTTTTTTACCTAGAAATAAATGAAACACATAATGAAAATTGTTAATGTATTGACTTAGGTGTGACTTATCTGTGTTTGTGTGTGAAGTGCCTACAGCCCTTTTGTTTTTGTGCAAAAAGTTGATGGCACATACTTCAAAACAAGGAAAAATAAAAGAGAGAGTTACTTAAAGGTTTGCCTCTTTATATGTTTATTAAGGCACTACAAACAGTTGATTTACTCATGCCAAAAAGATTAATGGAGGATGATAATGAGGAAACACACAGGTAATTTTAACAAAACAAGATAAGAAATTTATTTATGAATTTACACACTTGAAGCTCATTCCAGGAAAATAAATCAGAAATTTTTAAAGTCCGTAGTTTTGACAAATTGTCATGAAGAGGAAATGTTCATACAACAGATTAAATGATCTGAGATAAAATAATATCCAAAAATGTTTAAAACAAAAGAGAGCTCATTACTTACAGACAAAGAGAGATAGATTGAAATACTTAGCTTTCTAGGGTTGTTGAGAAGATTGGTGAATAAGTTTACACTGGTAAGAATTTCAACAATGGTTGCTGGTCACAAGAAACTGAAACATAATCTCTCACATGACTTCAGATGCTCTTTTCTTATTAATTTAATTTTTCTCTTCATTTTATATCAAAAAGAATTTTGCATAGGCTTGCTACTTTCTTTTCTTTCTTCTTGGCTCAACAGCTAATTTCTGTGGAAACAAAGTTTACATGAGTCCAAAAGCAATTTCACATATGCTTGCAAATTTATTTCTGTCTTCTTCTCAACTTGCCAGTCAGTTTCTGTAAAGACAAGGTTTTCATTGGTCCAAAGAAAATTTCACATATGCTCACAAATTTCTTGCCATCTGTTTCCTCAGTTCACCCAGGTTTGAAGGTAAAGAGAGTTATTATTTTATACTCACTACAAAAGTGATTGGCTGGTGGTGATTTCATATTTAACCAGGATATTCCTAGAAGAGCTGGATATTGTTTGGCCTGAGAGATTCCCTAGGATGAGTGATGTAGGCATGCTACTGAAAACATCTTAAAAGTGGTCAAGTGACTACTAACTGATAGGCTGAGAAATCATGACGTCAGCAAAATTTCTTCGATAGAAGTTATGAGTCACATTTTCAAAATCCAGAAATCCCACCAAGGTAATACAATTTGAAATCAATCAAAAATATTTTATATTTTTTATACTTTATTTTTATATTTTATACTTTATTTTATACATTATTTTATTATTTATGTTCTCATTTATTTTATTATTTATTATTATCTTTATTTTATTATTTATTTTATACATTATTTTATACTATTTTTATACTTTATTTTGTTTCCATAGTTGTGTCAGCAAACTTGAAACGTATTCTGTTAATAGTAATTTAAAAATTTTTGTTTGTTCTGAAAATTACTGCAATTGCTCCTACAATAATGAAGGTAACAATATTTTAGGAACAGTAGCCAAAACCTCTTATCCT
The DNA here is from genome assembly GCA_963932145.1 of Acanthosepion lycidas. Classification (NCBI taxonomy): domain Eukaryota; kingdom Metazoa; phylum Mollusca; class Cephalopoda; order Sepiida; family Sepiidae; genus Acanthosepion; species Acanthosepion lycidas. The sequence goes on along the minus strand of OZ010581.1, from coordinate 35,764,727 downwards.
CATGCGATTGAAGAGGTGCATTACAAACATGTGTGAGTTATCCCACTTGGCTTTGCCAAAAGCCCTCGCTAGGAGACACTCTTTAAACCTATAAGTAATGATATTCTCTCTCTCTTTCTCTCTCTCTCTATTTTTAACTCTTGCTTCCAAATGTAGTTGAACATAGATAGAGAATGTTGCTGTTGAGGTGCATTCACTTCCTTTGTTCTCTGTTGACTTTTGAACTCTTTCATACACGCACATACACACACGTCTATCACACATATACTTCTTTCACACACACAAACAAGAACATTCTTCTTATAACTAGTTTTAATGTTTTTTCCTTTCATTTCAATTGTGTACACATGCAATTCCTTTCATTAATAACATGCATTATCATTTGTTTGGCATTCATAATTTTTTTAATTATTTTTACCCAGACTCATATTGAGCCCACTAATATTATTTGTGGGATAAATGTTCCAGGAGTCCATAAATATTTAATATAAAATGTCTATAAACATCAGAAACAAAGAGGTGATCCCGCAACATAATGGTGACTTATTTCTACCCAAATATAATAGTATTCAGCAACAGAAAAATTTGCTTTCAAGATTCAATGATTAAAATATAACAGTAATGAATAAAACTTTATGAACACACACAGGAGATTAAGGATTGCAAACTGACATTGCTTAATTTTAAAATATGTAATTAGTACCAAAGTTTCTTTTCGAAAGAATCTTTGGTAAAATTCTTCCAAGAACAGAACTGTTGAAAAAAAAATGAATCAAAGTTGGAAAAGTTAGGTATCCCCAACAAAAATCTTATATTTTGTCAAAAAATATTAACTAAAAATTTAAAAAAGTGAATTCTTATAATTTTTTTTCTTACACAGCAAACATAAGAGCCCAAATTCATGTCTTGCAATTTTAATAAGTAAAAGTTGAATTAAACCTTTCCCTTGAATCAGCAAAATTCACAATGGCCAATATCTGATTGGCAAGAATTCAATATTGTAAACAAATAAAAATCTATTAAAAATAAAAATATTAGTAACATCAAGGCAATTTCATGGAAATAGTCACTTTCATCTTTATTTGATTTAACTACACCAAAAACAAAATCAAATTTTATTTAAAAAAATATTAAAAAATGTATTTTTATAATATTGACAACTTGCCTCAATCAGGCTCAATGGACAGCAACACAAATTGGTGTTGACAGATATAGACTGAATTACTTCCACCTGTTTGTAAGTATGGTGACCCATAATAAAAAATCAATATTTTATGTATTGTAAACTTATTATTTTTCAATTAACACTGTATCTATTTTTGATGCATACAAGACAAGATGATATATAATGATTTTAGGAGAAAAAACATCTATGACAATGGAAAAAGTTTTTTCCCTAAGATTATTCTTGATAATTTTTTTTTTTTTTTTTTTTCGATCAAATTCACCCCAAGCAAGGCAGTAAAGCCACTGAGACACAAGGGCTTACTGGGTGTGAAAGAATTAAAAAACAGAAACCTTATTAATGAGCAACAACAATGATCGGGAAAACAGTAAATAACGATTGACATTGCATTTAAATTTTTGAAGGTCAAAGTTGGCTAGAAAGCATTGTGCTAGAAGAAGTGTAAAAAAATAAACTGTTAGCATAGAACTTACAGTTACATCTAGCAGCCAATTAAACTGTAAATTGATGAGACCTTGATGCCAATCTGGTACTGTGCTTAAATTCATAAAGTCTAGGTACCATAGCAAAGAGGTCATCCAAACAATTACTATAAAAGTATTTATAGAAAAAACACAGTAACTTGACAGCAGTAAGAAAATGACTGAAGCCGAGATGCCAGATCAGGACTAGTAATATTTTTGATTCTTCTTTGGATTTTATCAAGAATCTCTAAATGCAGGAGCACCTTGACCATATGTGGTAGCAATATTTGAAGCATGGATGAATGGTAGACTTATAAATATGTAAGATAGATTCTGGAGACAAAAATTGTCTAACATGTAAAAATTTATATATTGTTTTCCCATATAGTGATTTACTAAGCAAAGCTTAGATGCAGCATAAGGCCAAAAGTACGGAGCACTTAGTGAGGATTGTAATTGATCTAGCAAGACAAGCTTGTTATTCATTACACCATGTCAAAGTGTCCAGTGATATATATGAAAATGGATTCAATTTATTTTTTGACAGAGATGCCACCTTAAAAAAATCATTTTCAACTTTTTGTTTAGTCACATTTGCAATTTATAGTAGTATGGAATCAAATAAGTGAACTACTACTGTAATAATAATGTAGTTGTTTCAACTTGAATGAACGCTACAAATCAGTGTGATTTCTCATCTTCAGGATGACTGCAAGTTTCCAAGCATACCCATCTGATCAAGCTCATTTGCGTTTCTTCAACTCCCACAGAGCCAAACCCCACAACTATGTGGAGCAGACTTTATTTACAATTCAAGTATTTGCCCTGCCAGGTTCATACACACTTTTGAATTCAAAGTTGTCCTTTACCTGTATTGGTTGCCAATTATGGCTAGAGAGTCCACTCTGTCTTGCTATTTAACCCATAGTTGGTGGGGGAGAAGAAATGGTTTCATGTCTTTCCCAAGGGTATTTGGGTGAAAATGAATGTAACTAATTCAACTGGAATTTGAACTCTGCTCACTGATTTTACATTCTGAACTGCTAAGCATTGTCCCACCTGCACATCCTAATGTTTGTTACATGAGTGAAATTGGATGGTTGGTTGTTTTTGTTTAGTGGCATATCAACAGCTCTATGGGTTATGTAATGCCAAAATTGAAATATTTTGTATGCAATTTTTATTTTTATTTTTGGAAATAATAATGATTTACTGATACAAGCCCTACTAATTAGCCCATAGCTGGGGGAGAAGTGGTCGATTCATGCCTTTCCCAAGGCTATTTGTGCATAAGTGAATATAACAAACTCAACAGGAAGTGAAATAAACAATTCCAAGCCCTTATCCCTTACACCATTTACACATCCAAGCTTGCAGCACCTGGTATTCCCAAGTAGTCACCCATCAAGATAATGACCAGGCTCGATGTTGCTTAACTTCAGTAATTGTATGGAAACCAATGTTTCAACATGATATGGCCATGAGCCCCAGGTGAATATTGGGGTCAAGTTTAACTGATAAAGGCCAGTATTATCAATTTAAAAACCTAATATTATCAAAATAAATAAATAGAAATGACAAATTTGGGATATTTTATTGGAAAGTTATATATTTTGTGGCTTAGATGTATTCCAAGTAGTCTTGTATCCCACACTTCCCCCCAAACCCCCTCGAGAAATATACTGTCAATATTTCTCTGAATAAAGTGCATTTGCTATTTATGGGATTACCAATTAATTATTAGGTTGGTGCAAAAATAATTTCGTTTTCTAACATATGTTACTATGTGAGAAAATGAAATTATTTTTGCACCAACCTAATATATTCAACTAATTATTTCTTTCTTTCAATTTCAAAAATAAAATTAATTTTGAGACTGAAAACAAATTGTCACAAAAACATGGGAAAATGGTATTGCAAAATATAAAAGTCAGAGATGAGCAACGAGTCTGAAGAAAAAGAACTATTTTACAGATTGTCCTGAATGATTGATAATTCAGGTTTTATAATGAACTGTATACAAATTTATGAATAAATAACTTCCTATTCAAAACTATAAATAATGATTTCTTTTTCTTGTTTTAGTCAACTAAACTGTTTATGCAACACATGATAGGATTTATTAAACAAATCTATCAAGACTTTCACTAACTAATGATTATTTAGTGACACAACATTCTGATGGCTTTGAGAAGCAGTGTGAAATAGTTCAAGTTTTTCTTACTATTCACTGACTTTACTGCTACTCAAACACACCTTCACTGGGTTTCAGACATTTTTTGTAGAAATAAATTTGTCATACCTTGTTAGAATTCAAATTCTTTAATTCAAATGGAAGGGCTCACTTCAACATTCCCTGCTCATATGACAAAAACAGACCTTAATTTTGTCCAGCTCTGCACACCCACTTCCAGAATGCCATCCAAAAATACCAGGGTCATAAACCATCTTTTATGACCAATCAGAAAAGGCTCATGTAGTTTTCCACAGCTGCCATTTTTGAGCCACACTCTGACTATAAAGTAAATGCCATTTCCACCATGAAAGCAGATCTGTCCAGGCTGGCATTAGTGACAGACCCCCCAGAACATATTTCTAAATTACAAAGACATATCATGGAATTTAAGTTATTCCTGGTAGCAGATTTGATTTAATCCAAATGAATTAATACTAAAAATTTATTCTATAATACATAAAACAATGTGAATTTATTCATTTATTAGTTATGCAGACTGATCTCCACTACTTACTAAAGGTAACAATGCATTAATTAATACCAATAAGAGAATATGACTACACGTTATACTAAATATTTCATTGATAAATACAGGACATCAGTTTGCTAATACATTGCTTTTTATTTTATTTTGATTCATGTTAGCTTACTTTGGATATTTTTACTTTACATGTGACAATAGAGTTAATGTTAATGATAAAACTCCTAGACTACTCATTTAGAAGATATAGTTAACACAATTAAAAAATAATTTTGTTGTTATTTTTTATGGTGGATACAGGTAAACTAGTGTTTCCAGATTCCACAATTAAAATAATTCTACAAGACTACTTTAAGATAACTGTAAAAGAAAAGTTTTTTTAGCTCAGTTAATCAGGTTATAATAGTTATTTTTGGATATAGAAGCAATGCACGAAAAATGTAGCACACGGTCAAAAACTGGAGGAAGATGAAGATGGTGGTTTTCATTATCCTGTCATAACTTCAGTTATGTGCTATACATGATACAAGCTTAGGGATCATGTATCTTTCAATACATGACTGACAAGGCAGATTTTTTTCCTGCAGTAGGTTGCTATTTCTTTCTGTGGTAGACCAGTTGCCATCCAAGGCTATAGAACCCAGTCTGTCCTGCTATTTAGCTATAGCTGGAGGGAGAAGAAGAGGATTCATACCTTTCCCAAGGGTATTAGCACATAAGTGAATGTAATGGATTCAAGTGGAATTCAGACATGGCTCTCCAATTCCTCAATCCAAAGAGATATACATTACTTCACTGTGCCTCATAACTTAGCATATCATATTCACTGACCCAACCATCTTCATTTTTGTTTTCACTATAACATATTTATCCTTAATCTTTCATGCAACAATCAAATCACATGTCATTCTCACTACAGAAATTCTAATACCTATATATATCTACAATTTCACATGGGAAATGAATAAAACAAATGAATTAGATATTAAAATTTGAACATATTTTTTCCTCCAGTGAGAAAATATTTATTGAAAATCATGGCTGATGTTAACCTCCAGGAGAGTGATTCATTGTACCTTCTTGGACTAACATTTTCCACTGACATGAAGTGGAAAGATTATATTGAATCAATTGCTAGGTTTGCTGCTAGGAAAGTTGGTTCCCTGTATCATGCTAGACAATTATTTCTAACCAGAATCTATCTTACATATTTATAAGTCTGCCATTCATCCTTGCTTTGAATATTGTTGCCACATCTGATCTAGTAGTCCTGCTATATATTTAGAGAAAATCCAATGAAGGATCTGTTATGTTATTGGTTCTGACCTGGCATCTTGCCTTCAGTCACTTTCCCACTGCTATAATGTAACTTCCCTGTGCCTTTTCTATAAATACTTTCATGGTAATTGTTCTGATGAGCTTTCTTCTATGGCACCTAGACTTTATAAATTTAAGCTCAATGGCTAGATTGGCAACAAAGTCTCATCTTTTTACAGTTGAAATAGCTAGATGTCACAGTAAGTTCTTTGCTAACAGTTTCTTTTCTCACATTTCTTGCCTATGAAATTCTCTTTCAGCTTCTTGTTTCCCAGTCAACTTTGATGTTACAAAATTTAAATGTTATGTCAATTGTTATCTACTGTCTTCTTAATTCTTGTTCTTTTAATATCCTCTCTGATCAACAGTGTTTTTTTCCCATTCTCTAATACTCAATAACCCCTTGTAGCTTAGTGGCTTTATTGCCTTGCTTGGGATGAAATGATTAAAAACAAAATCTGATAATATGTAATATCCTTCACTCCACCATTCATTCAATTGAAGAGCCAAGGAAATAATATCTTCTCTATAAGCCCAACTGCAGCCAACAGATTTATTACAGTTATTTGCTATTGTTTCATTCAACAGGATTTCTTTGCCAACTTGCTCAATCTCTGTGTTACTTGTTACAAGCATGGAGATGTCATCATCATAGATTGTGTACCTGCTCAAGATATTGGCACAAAGTAATAGGTTCGTTCTCAACCTTTACAGGAATGTTCTACTACAAGGACATATAGCAGGAGCAAAAGACAACCTTTACAAATGGATTTGATCAAAATGAAATGTTTCTGTCTTACTTCATTCATCTTCTATCAAAATTCCAAGGAGTTCCAAAAAAAAGATAAAAAACAAATGCAGTTGCAAAAATGTAGCTTGGTTTTAGCCATGGATAAGACAACCTCGAAGAATTTATTTAATTTATTAGTACAAAAATGTCTGAAACCCACTGTAAAAATGTTTGAGTAGTTTCATATTAGTGTTATAGACAAACGTATGGTTGCAAGAAGGAAATACGACAATGGCAGAAATAGATTTACGTGATTTATTTCAATAGGAATGTGTGGGTTTGGGACAGCTACCTTGTGGTATAGTTCATAAGCCGGCTCCCGGTCTGGGTTGATCTCTCATAGTAGTTCACACTGGTTGGCGTGGCGCTCCTCCTGCTGACTGCTGCTGACTGACCGTGACAGGTCTCTTCTCTGGCCTCCTGTTGACTGCTGTTGTACTTCCCCGTGTGACCCCTTTTATGGTGTTTTTTATGGCTTAACAGGCTCGAAAAACGACGCGAGTATAATTAGGAGGGAAGCATTTTTATTGGTCAAAAAATAGAAACACTTTAAAATATTATTTTATTTTTCGACCGGAACTCGTGCGTTGGGCTTATGTGTAGATGACGATAATGGTCATTTTGTAACGGGGCCTTGTCCCGTTCACATCCGGCTCTCACTCTTAAGTATGTTAGTTTATTTGCCTGCAAATCAGCCGAGATATGTCTTATTTTATTTTATAATAAGGCTCCCCAGGTCTCGGTCTGATTTACAGTGAGCGTTATTCGTGTATATTTGGGTGATTAATTCATGATAAAGTCTCCGAAGCGCATGGGAAGTTGTCCTCGTGTTCTTCTTATTGGCATTTGTTTTGGTATGGAGTTATTTGCTGAATTATGTGACCCAGAGGGATGTGGAGGAGAATGATCCTGGTGACTGTTACATGGTGGAAGTAGAGTGATTGTATTAGATAGATGTGTTGGACGTGGATCCAGTCGTTGGCTATGTGCACGGTGAATCCATATTGTATCACCATTATCGTTTTGCACCTGACACATCATATTGTTCGTTTTTATAATGGTGTAATTTCCTATCCAGGGCAGATGAGAGGATTGGGCAACAGTTGAGTGCAGCCTGTGAAGTAAAACCTTGTTGCCTACTTGTATTGGGTCCTTGTATGTGAGGCGATTTAAGTTAGTCTCAAGTTTGTGGTCAGCTTCGTTGGACAGGGTGACGTGGTGGTGAACCTGCTTTAGCAGAGCATTAATTTGCATTCCACTGGTGACGATGTTGGTCGTGTCATTCATGGACGAAACGACAGATTCTAGAACGTCTGTCCATTCACAGTTCCTGTTTTCGCATAATATATAGTGCGTTCTTCATCGTGCGATGTTGTCTCGATCAGAGGATACTATGCATGGAATCTCTCTGTGTCGAAGGAAGAACTGGTACAATCCGCGGGCGGCGTCGATAGCACGATCTCTCGCGCACGGTATGGCTGTAAAGTGTCGGCTGAAGCTATCCAAGATGGTTAGGATGTAACGTTTTCCCTTTGAGTTGGGCATTGTGACAAAGTCTATAAAGACGAGATCGAATGGTCTCTTTGCTAGTTTGCAGCGGCCAATGGGCCAGTGGGAACGTCTTAGCACACGTGTCGCAAGAATCAACATAGGGCTTGATGTCGCGGTTTTTGAATTCCCACCAGTAGCTGGAAAGGAGTTCTCGCATACGGGTAACACCTGAGTGGTTGTTGCCCTCGTGTGCCTGGTAGAGGTATCTGGATTGTAGTTTGTATGGTACAACCAATCTCGGAGAGTATTTACTGTCTCTTATCAAAACGGAGGTGCCTGGTTCTAGAAAAAATTGGTGCAAATATTTTTTGAAACTCGGTGGTCGTCAGGATCGATATGAGGTTTGCTTGAAGTGGGTGACTGGAGGGCGCTGATGGTCTTTGCCAGGGTGTCGTCCTTCTGTTGTTCATTTGCGATGCCGAAGCGGTTGCAGGTTCTCTCAGTGGGGATGGTGGTGGTAGAGTGATAGGCGAAGAATGCATTGGTGAAGCGCTTGTGGGTGCGGGCGTTTTGTGGTGTGTGAGTTTTGGGAATTAGCTGTAAACCGTTAAACTCGCCGAGGCACCAAGATGGGATGTATACGCGGAGGTCTGAACCACTTACCTCGAATGTACTGCCTGCCGGTGTAGGGTTGTTCGGGGCTTTCGTTTTCTTATGTCCGCAACCTCTGCTGAGCATATCAGCCCATACATTTGATTCGCCTTCGACATATTCTAAGACGAATTTATAACATGAAATTTCTTCGTCGGATTTTGGCATTATTGAACTCTCGTTGGTCCAGATATGTCAGCGATCTGTGGTCGGTGAAGATGACGAAGGGGCGGTTGCGAAGGAAATAATCAAATTTCAATATTGCCCACTTTACTGCATATGACTCTCATTCCGTCGTGGACCAGATCTGTTCTGTCTAGTTGAATGTATGGGAAATGACCGCTATGATATCTTTCTTCCCGTTGTCGGCTTCTTGCATTAAGATTGCTCCACATGCGACGTCGCTGGCGTCGGTGGTGAGTGTGAAAAGTTTGGAGAAATCAGTAAACGAGATGACGGGTGGCGAAGAGAGACGGTCCTTGATTTTTTTGAAAGCTCTGTCAGCATTTTGCATCCAGATAAACGGTTTATTAACCTTGTTGAGTTCATGTATGGAACCCATAAGTTTTGAAAACATATCTGACCTGATTTGTTCATGAAGACGTGTCTCTAGGAAGTTCCTGATCTACACTAAACGGGCGATAAGCCTTTGTAATTCCTTTTTTGATGTTGGAGGTTTCATTTATTTCCCTGATGACACGAACGTATTCTGGGTCAGCCTTGAATCCTTCGCTGTTTACTATGCGTCCGAGGAATTTTGCCTCTGATGCGAGGAAGGAACATTTATCTGGATTCAGCTTGAGTCCGAATTTTCGGAGGGCAGTAAAAAATTGTTCGAGGGAGAGTATGTACTCCCTAAATGTCTTAGCGTGGACCAGGTTGTCGTCGATATAGGAAGAAATATTGTCACGGGATGTGACCGTGGCTAGGGCTTCTGCTATGCAACGGGAGAAGATTTAAGATCTTAGTGTGCCCAATTTCAAGTTTCCATTACCATTGTGTTCCTCGTATCTTCTTTTCACATTGTCCATATATTTTTTTAGGTACAGGTCACTCAGGAGTTTGTTGTATTTCAATTTGGGAGCCGTGTTAGGCTTCTTCAGTTTCCATAGTTTCACTCTTAGTTTACATATAACAGGGAGATGATTGCTTCCGCAATTGGCACTCGGGTAGGTTTTGCAGTGAACTGTTGCATTCCTGAAACTTTTGTTAGTTATGTAGTCAATTTGGTTTTTAGTTTCTCCTCCTGGGCTCCATAACCATCTCAGATGTTCTTGGAGACATGTGTTGGCTATTACTTGGTCATTGGATCCATTTTTCTCCCCGTTCATTGCGAGTCCAAATTTCTGGCTATATCCCCTGCCCTCTCCCTGCCTACCTTGGTGTTTAGGTCTCCGATGATAATTATGACTTCTTGTAATTTGCAAAGAGCATTGGCATTGTCTAGCATGGAGTAGAAAGATTCGATTTCTTCCTTACTTTGTGCTGTCGGTACATACACTATGATAGCTATGTTGAAAGGCTTTCCTTTCAGCTTGACTACTAGAATTATTTCAGATAGGTGGTAGTATCCCAGAACACATTTCTTGAATACTTGATCTAGTATCAATCCTACTCCTTTATCATTTTTCTCTCCACCTGCATAAATAATCCTGTGATTGTCAGAAATATCTCCGTTGTTTGGCCATCTAGTTTCATATACACCTAAGATGTCGATTTTTAGCCTACTCATCTCTAGTTTCACATTATCTGGCTGCAGTTGTTCCACGTCTGAACAAGAGTTATTTTTTGTTTGATGCGAGCAGTTGCAAGATAACGGTCCAGTAACACCTGTCGCTCACGTCTTTCCTTGAGGGATAGTATCCAAGGAATTTTATCCCCTTTACACTGTTTGTACTAGCAGTCGCTGGATGATGGTCAGGTGACACGTATTGCACATGTCTCTCCTTACCAGGTGAGGAGTTAATTCCCATAAACCTAACCCCCTTTACGCCATTAGGTTTCGTATTGTTTGTGTTATTAGCCATGTTATATCTTGGGATTAATAGTGGAGTGGCTTTCCCCTTTCCTTCTCTATGGTGGTTTATGGAGACACCACCTCTAGTCAGCTGGCCATTGACTCACAGAGAGTTCTTCTGCTCTTTGTTAGGTTGTAGCGGTAGGGGTACCATTATTGTTTATTCCCGACAGGATCACTAAATATGTAGCGGTTGTATTACCATCGTTGCAGTGATTGAGTTACCAATATATGTGATGGCTAAGAAAGATGAGATTAAGGACAATGCGTGAACGCAATGCAATTTATACTTGACGTAAATAGCACATAGAATAAAATACATAACTAAACTGAATGATTCCAAAACACAACAATTAGATTTATTAATGTTTGATGTACATGCACGGGAACTGAAAAGGTAGGACAAAGTCGTGTCCCTTTGATTAGGTATTAGTTGTACCGGAGTTCATATTAAGAAAGTTTGGAATTGTGAGGTAAAAGTTCAGAAGTGATTTCAGAGTTCGTGAATGTTGGTAATTGTCTTTAACGTCTGGTCAGCAATGACTAAGACGGGAGTTCCTAAAGGTTACATCTTGGCACTTGGTAGCAAGGAATGAGACGTGCGAGAGAGATGAATGGAAAGAAAAACTCGAGGAAATTTACACGTGTTAAGTTTATATAATGGTCGTGTACCACGTGGGAGGCTCAAACGGAGAACGCGGAAAAAACAGATTGGTCGCGTGCAGGCGGTTTGATTGGTCGGAACTGACCAATCAGCAAGCAAGATTGGAGGTGATTGACCAATGAATACTTGTTATATTTATGTGAAAGTAGGATGTTACTTACCAGATAGGAAGAATGCATTTCCTAAAAAGAGATAAAGCTGGTTTGTTGTGGAAGATTTCACAAGGTCTTATTTTTTGTCCTACTAGCTCACTAATAAGCCGCCTCACTCACAAGAACTTGGAGTGGAATAGTCGGTTTAGTTGCCAGCATTTCGATTGTGGAAGACTTACCCAATATGAGTTACTCCCCCACCAATCTGTTTGATCCACAAATCTTTTACAGACAGAATTAGTAAGGTGAGAGAATAGAATAAAATGATTAAGTTTTTTTAAAAGTTTTAACTTGGTATAAGTTCCATTGCCCACTATTAAAACAATATGCAATTATTGAGCAATTATTTTATTATTGAGCAAATAATTAGTTGTCAAAATCGAAAGCAAGCAAAATTACTCACAATATATATGCATATATATCGGAAATTTGAATTTACTAATTAACCAAACAGGTCCGAAAATAAAATAAATAAAAAACACATCCAGACAACATCATGGAAAAAGCGATTCTTAGTACTTACAATTGGAATTTCATGTTAATCTTGCTAACCTCGAATGAATGGTCATTTAGCGAAAAGTGTGGCAGACTCTAAATACGTCTCCATTTCAGTAACCAAACGTGCTGGGTTGGATGGGCTAGGGAGATGGGAGGCCAAACAAAGACGAAGTCACTTTGGGAGTGGAACTTCAATGAGATACTACAATGTCCAACCAAATGCTTGACAATGACAACTTTGCAAATAAAATAAGACAAAATGAAAACAAAACAAAAAAAACATATTTATTTTCATGGCTTTTTATCAAGCAAATAGAGTCACATTAATTACCAAAACCCAAAGTAAGCCAAATTATAACACTCGATATATATGCATATATATAAAAACAAAAATTTAAATTTACAAATTAGCAGATCCAAAAATAAAAATAAAATAAAAAAATACGTCCAAACAACATCATGAAAAAAAATGGACAGCGACTTTTTTGCATTTTTGTCATCTTTAGGGCCCTATCAAAATAGAAATACATCAGATACAGAGCTAAAATTTAAGATTTATTGATGTTTTTTATCAAGGAACACCTGTGAATTTTCATAGATTTTTCTGAGTCACTTGTGGTTCTTGGTTGATTATATATTAAATTATATTTATATTCAAAAAAGAATAAATTGCCTGTTCAATCACCAAAGTTAAGCAGCATTGAGCCCAGTCAGTACTTAGATAGGGAACTTCTCAGGAACACTGGGTACTGTAAACAATCTCCTACAATTCAAAATAGGTTCCAGTTTTAATTAACCCGCAAAGTGTTGATAAGCCATAAAAAACAAATCAGTCATTAAAATAAATTAAATAATGATCAAATTAATATTTTTAATTTCTGCATGCATTTCTGGGATGAGGACTTATCATTATTTACACTATTGATATTTTGACTATTGTCCTCATCTTTGTTGTTATTATCTCCTGATCGCCTTCTGTCTGAATTTCTGGGATGAGGACATATCATTATTTACACTATTTATATTGTGACTATTGTCCTCATCTTCACTGATGAAGTACACTGAAGTGAAGAACAGGTCAACAGTGAGGAGGTACACAAAAAAGAATTCTTTGGAATAAAGAATGAACTCAGATTAAAAATGTAACAATGATTTGATTTATATATGATTTGTTGTATAAAGTCTTGGTCAGAAGGTCTCAGTGAATGATGTAGCTTCCAGTAGCAGTAACTTGTCCAAAACTCCAGCTTATATGAAGTCCAGTATCTAGCAACTGTTGTATTGGCCAGGGTCTGGGGTTAGATAATCTCCCACCCTTAATATCAACCTTTTTCTAAAATCCCCTATTTTCAAAATATGTTTACTCAAGTAATTTTTCAAATTTAGTGGTTGTCAAGCCCACTTTTGAGAGTGGTTAGAGGAATCAAGCTACTCATTAACTCCAACTCCCTTCACTTCTCATCTCACACCATTGCTCCATATAGGCCGAGCTAATCTCTCTCTCTCTCTCTCTCTCTCTCTTTTCTCCCACCTTCTCAGTATCCAGCTTGAGCCCATTTCCAAAGGCTGGTACAACTATATTTGTGACGAATCCAATCTTTTAGAATCTGTAGGTGAAAAATGGATTTCCAGTAATTAATCTTTCTTTATCAGTTTGTCTCACACTGGTTGTTTTAGGTGACTTCCCAATGCAAGGGACTTAACTATATCTAAGATAATCAGTGTCAATCCAGATGGCCCCCTGCCAGCCAATCTCAAGAATTGTTTTATTCATCCAGTCGTCATAAGTGGGAAGGAAATGGAAAGAAAAATATTCCCATCTTTAATAATAATAAATAAAATTACCTTTCTCTGTTTATGTGTTTCTCAGTCAACAAAACCACACAGCCTGTTGGCTATGATCACTCCAGACTAGTAATTAATTTTTCTTTATCAGCTTGTCTCCAAAAAATCTGAAATAATGTCAGCTATAACAATTTTGATGAATGTCACAGAAATTAAGATAAACAAACCTATCTCTAATCTTAGGTGTTAATCTTTATTTTTGTAATGATATTTTTCTTCTGGGTGGCCGACATATACCAGATGTTTTTTCCTGGCTCTTGGTCCAGGACAATTTATATCTTATTTCAATGACTATCCATTTTCTTTACCAACTACATGTTTTTCTATTTTCCAGGACTGACATCTTCAATTATATATTGTCTCTTCCTAATTAGTGGGAAGTGGAGAAGGACTGGTAGTTTTGATTTTGCTCAATCTTACTGAATTCTGTCTAGTTAAATTTGGGTTCAATTCTCCTTGAAACTATTCTTGATTTCATATTATTTTAAAACATAATTTTTAATGCATTTTGTTTTTAATTTTCTTCTCAAATTTTCAATCCACCTTCCTGAGAATCTCAACAATTTTCATCCAGTTAGTAGACTCTTTCCTCTTCCTTTCTCTTTCTTCTGATTAACTCTCTGAGTTCCCCATGTCACATCTTACCCATTTTCACTGAGTCGAAGTACACATACACACTGCCTGACTCAGGGATTGAATGTTCAACCAATATTTACACTATTGTGTACAATGTCCAAAATGCTGTGATAACAACAACAAACTTGAGAACAATAGTGCAAATATAAATAGTGTAAATAATAATGTTTTTAAAATCGTCACATATCTCTTGATACCTATAAGTGAAAAGTCTATATACAAAATTCATGAAAAATTAATTCATAATTTGAAATTGTTTACATAATTTGTTCATTAGTTGGGTGTATGTGAATTCATTGTAATAAAACAGCTGTCATCAAGATCTAATTATCAAACTTCTTAGATCAGATTATTTATCTGATATATTCAGTACATATTTCTCTTTTCTACCTTTGTACACATGCATACACACACACACACACAAATGCATAATACTACTGAATTGTTCTTGATATTTCAAGGTATCAGACAATTCTTTCTCCTTTGGCGCCAGAAGCAATTACTTACTGTAAGTATTTTATATTGTTACCTGAGCTAAATGTTTAATAATTGAAAATGTACAGAAAGTTTTTGATTAAGCAGAAAACTGTGACACTGGAAATATTCTTATTTTATTTTAATGAAAAAAATTATACCTCCTATCGACAACGCTAGTGAGTTTTGAATTTAGTTAATTCACCCTTAACCAATATTAAATACAAATCCTCTAGAATCTTATTGTTTATATTTTTACCTATTATAAAATTATTTCTTAATAAGAAATCCTTCATCAAAATTTACTTAAATTAGTAATTTACTTTATTTGATATAAACAGTTATGTATGCATATAAAAAAAAAATTACTGATTAAAAAAATTCAACTGAAAAATTTCACAAATTTTTCTGCAACATTTTTATTGTTTAAAGTGTAGCTTTATCCAAAAATGAACTGCAACTTCACTTGACAAATGATAGGAAAAAAAACAAAGATTTATTCATTTCTTTGTACTATTTTGATTATACTACAACAGAATAAGCACTCAATATTTTATTAAAAAAAAAAAAAATTGTGTAACCCGGATATAAGAGACCCTGATATAAGAGAAACTCAGATATAAGAGAGATTTTCTCTGGTCCCAAATTAGAGCCATACTTCACCTAAACAAAATAGACCAAACCCGGATATAAGTGAAACCCGGATATAAGAGAAACCCGGATATAAGAGACTTCTTATCCGGTACCCGACAACTCTCTTATATCCAGGTTACACTGTATTGTAAATTATTATTCATTTCCCCTACTATTTCTTTCATCTTACTTTCACTTGCTTTTTATTGAAACTGTTCATTGTCATTCTTTGACTATTAGAACAACTGCACAAATTGTAAATAACAAGCCTTTTAAGCATATAAAAATGCTTAGAAATGAAATGTACATGAGTAAATGAATTAAACAAATGGAAAAAAAAACTCTAGGAAATATGGCTTTATTTAGGCTTCTACATATCTTTTAAGTTTTTATATGAATGGCTTAATAATCCAAAAATTATATTAAAGTCTACTTGATATTTATTAAGCTTAGCTTAATACAAGAGAAATTGTCTGAAATTCTTCAGATGTGTAATTAGAATTATTTGCTTTTTTAAACATGTCTAAAAGAGATGATCTGGTAGGTGTAAAATATCAAAGTTATGTGACTGTAAAGTTAAGTAAATATAATGTATTCCTTTCTTTCTCTCTCTCTCATGTAATTCATGAAGATTAATCTTCAAATATTAACATATTGCAAGGATAATATATAATCATAATTTTGATGTCAGATGGTGACTATGTATTACTATTATGCATACAATAGCCCTATTCTGTCAATAACACTTACATTGATTGCTAATCCCACCCCCAGCAATCCTTTCTTTCCTGAACTAACAAAATATTTCTGTAAATATAGAAAATAATTATTATTAAACACAACATTACATTATTTTTATTTATTTGTATTTTATTTAATTAAAATTTGTTTTCATTGCACTTCTGTATTCAGTGCATTGAAAACAATGAAAAGAAATGATTTTCAATGCCCAGGAATAAACCACGTAGGATACTTAAGAATTTATTTTTATTTTTGTTTGGCATCAATGATTCAAGACAATTCATAGATGCAAATGAAGACAGTGAAAGCAATGATTGTTCTGGAGCAAGAAACAATATATTCTCCTGATATGACGTTGCACAAAAGTATTCCAGTCCCAATTCATTGGTACAAGTGTCACTAATAGAATTGGATTATTACATGTAAAATTAATAATGTTAAAAGTGTTATTAAAACTTTCTGTATAAATTATTATAATTTACTAAGTTGGCTTAATTCAGGCACAACCACAAAGTATATGGCATCCATTCAAGATCAAACTGACTACTCAATAGTAAAGATTTCTAAGACTTACTTGCCAATCATTGCCTCATAACGAGATATTTGGTTACAATCCTTTTGTGCCATGATTATCAATTAAATATGATTTGTACTGCAGAAAATCTTTTTATTTGTTATTTCTTTGAAATGGGTAATTTTTTTTTCTTCCTTCCAGATAGACTATTTTCTTCCAAAACTTTAAAAAATCTACTTTTGCCAATTGAAGCACAAAAAGTTGTTAAAAAAAAAACAAACATGTTTAATTTAAAAAATATATTCGGCCTGTATAAAGGGGACGGTGTTACAACTTTCCATAATGGAAACCCTGGTAGAGAAGCTCTGGAAAAATGTCAAGATATCATGAAAGAGGCTTCTGCAATACATTTGGTAAGTTGTTAAAATATGCTTTCAGCAAAAGTAACTTACATCTATTCTATAAATACCTATAAGTAATATTCATCTTTTGAAGATGATGTGATTAAACATTGAGATACTATCCCAATTTTATTGTTTATAAAATGTTGATCAACAATAATTTCATTTTAAGGCCATGCTAAGTCATCTTTCATCTTTTCTTGTAGTATGTCTGTATGGTATATAGAGATGAAGTAAAGGCCAAATTTACTGTCTATAGTACCATTTATTGTTGACTCTATTTGGTTACAGTTTTTAAAATGGTTGAATGTCGGTCATTATAGTTCTTTTTTGTGATTTGAGATTTCATACAGGGTTGTCATGTTCCTTCTGGTTGACGGAAATTAATTCATTGTATTCATCCTTTCTTCTTTCTCTTCTCGAGTTGTACATCAGGTCAAACTTACAGCCGATGAATCACCAACCATTGCATCTTGAACTGCTACCTCAAATCAAGTTCCCCTCTAGTGCGGCATTTCTGGTCTCATACGTGGTTTTCTTCTTTTTATTGGGGCTGACACACCCATGTTTCCATTTGATTTTTAGCAGGATGTGTTGTCACTGGTTGATTTTTTTATGACATTCACTGACCCACATAAACTAAGTCCAGGTTCATGTCCATTACTGAGGATAGGAACAATAGAAGTAAGGAAAGGAAAGGAAATATATAGAAGAGAGGGAGAGAGAGTTTTCTTTGTCACTCACTTAGTAAAGAGGAAAGTGTATATTTTCATATGGTATTATTACTACCTAATCCTACTATATCTGAAATATTTAAAGTTTTTCATTCAAAAGTTTTAAAATCTTTAATAATTTAATGTCCTAAAGAGAACAGTGGGAAAATAAATAAAATAATAATAACAAATAATAAAAAAAAGAAATTAATTTTCCCATGATGCTAAGAGTAAAAGTACCAGAAATATGATTACCCCAGTTGGTTTCAAAAAACACTGTTAGATGGCACTGTTGAAGTGTATAAAAAGGCAAATATTTCCTACCTCACTCTCTTTATTCCTTTTCCTCCAAGATGTAGTACCACATGATAATTATGTTTCTGCTCAGGATCATTAGTTTCCCTGGTTCATTGATAAGTGAATTCTCTTCCCACTTTTCGATGTATGGTGCTCACATGTGTCTTCCAAAAATCTCCACCTATGAAGTAAGTCAAGCTTTCTCTTTGGTTGTTCCAACTCGGTGCAAGGCTGACTTGAGTGTGATCATTTTAATGTAGGCTATGAATAGATTCTGGCAAGCATACAGCTGGGGATTCAGATTCTGCAAGCCACCTAGAAATTCCCTCAAGAACATTTTGAAATTTGACTAATAACAGGTGAATTTTGAGACCATAGAAAAGGATATTCCAAGGCTATAGTTAGTTGCTCCAACCTATTGGCTTATGATTCTGTCAACAAAATGGCCTTATTTCAAAAATAGCCTTCAAAAAAACAATTTTGTTGAAAAATTCACTCATTAAAAAAATTGCTTCAGAGGTCCTTCTGGGATTAGGGGGTCTGAAGCCTAAGCTTCATTAGTTTCATAGTAGATCCACCACTGAATATGTTTTTAACAAAACAATACAGAATGAAAGCACAATTCAAGACTGGCTGAAATTTTATAAAATGTTTATTCCATCAGAATAAAATAACTAAAGTTTGACTAGGGAAAGGAATCCCTTTTGTTGGCCAGAGAATCCACATTCATTTGAGATAAGAAAAGTATTATTTACATTGACTGACAACTGGACATACTCTGTGAGGATTCTTTATTGCAGTATCCATTTATATCAGTGCCAGTCAGCTACTGTTGCTGCAGCCAATGGTCTGTGTCAGGGGACGTAACTCACTACAACATCTACAAAGTAGAAACACTGGACTAATTTTGATTTTAAGAAAGAAAATTGTACATTGGCTGAATAAAAAGTGACAGTTATAATTTCTTAACTCATTAATGCACACTGTAAAATCTGGTATTAATTATAAAAATTAAAATTTAGTATTAATTATAGGCTTATAAAAAATAAAATTTTAAAAAATCCAGTATTAATCATAGTTTTAAAAAAAATATAATCCATAAATGTCCACAATCCCAAAAATGGTACAGTGGACATTAGTGGGTTAAAGATTGTCTGCACCATGTATCATATGGCAAATTCGTTTTATTAAAAAGAAAAATATAGAGCACTGATAATCATGTTAAAAACAATTATAAAAAAACTGTTTCTGTACAAAGGTAAGAAGTAGGTTAGTCTGGTTTGAGTGTGGTTTATTTTGTTTTAAGGCATATCAACCTCAATGAGTTATTTAATGCCAACAAGATGTTTATGATAGGTTTGTTTGACTAGAATATGTATTCTTTGTAAGAAATCAGTTTGTAGACCATGTTTCATTGACATATTTTTGTAAAGAGGTTTTTTGTCAAGAGTCAAATGTATCGCTAGAATAATTTTTTTTCAAAAATGTATTGCTGGTATTTTTACTATAAAAATTTATTTGGTATCTGTCTATATTTCTGAGATAAGTTATTATATACACTATTTACATTATTCTGACTATTGTCCTCGTCTTTGTTGCCATATTTATCACAATGTTTTGGCCGTTGTACACTCCAGCCTTATTCAGGTGGTTGGAATGTCCAACTGAACCCTTTATTTTGCTCACTGGGGTTGACTGTTCTAGTTCCACGTGTCATGTCTAATGGATGTCAGTTATCAGTTATCTCCTGTTAATTCACCTTTCCAAGTTCTCCACTGTCTTAACCAGGTATTGAACTCACAACTATATGGGTCCTGTCACTGGATCTAACCAACAACTTTAGCCACTGTGCCATGTGTCCTTAAGAACATCTGTATATGAATTTCTTAATGTCCTCAGCAATCATTTTTATCAATGCAATTTTTTTTTTTTACCAGAGCTCATATTGCAATTTTTGTTGTTATTATTGTTTTTCTCTGGAACTCTTACTGGTTCCGATATTGTATTCATCTATGCTTGGTCAGCTCAGGTGATTTTTGTGGCCTAGCATATGTGCTGATTCCTTAAGTTTATGAATTTTCCAATTATGTTCTTTGTCTATGATTTCAACCTGATCCCACAGAGGGTGATCTTCCTTTTCTCTCCATATGTGGTCAGCCACACCTGATTTTTCCACATCCCCTCATGTTACAGCTTTTTGGTGTTGTTGAAGCCTTACCTTAAGTGGGTGACCTGTCTCCCCTTTATATTTCTTTCCGCAGCTGCAAGGGATGGCATACACACAGTCTTTAGTCAGGTTCTCCTCTATGGGGGTGTCTTACTCGGGAGAGATATCTGTGAAGTGTCATCAAGCTTTTGAAGATTGTCCTGATGTTATATGGACCGCAGATCCTTTGTATTTTCTCTGATAACCCCTTCACATAAGGCAGGCAGACTGTTTTCTGAGTATTGTTGTCCTCCTCTTGTACCCACCTATCCCAGTTTATTGGGGCTGCTGCCATGTACCCAGGGTAGTTGTTACATTGTAGAGTACTGCTTGTTCCCGGTAATAAGGAACCAGTAATAAGGAGTGCCAGAGAAAAGCAATAATAACAATGAAAATTGCAACATGAGCTCTAGTAAAAAACATAAAATGATAACAGCAAAAATTGCAATATGAGCACTGGTAAAAATGGTTGCTGAAGACACTAAGTTTATAAGTCCCAGAAACTCATATACAGATGTCCTTAAGGACACATGGCACTGTGGTAAAAGGCGTTGGTTAGATCCAGTGACAGGATCCAAAGAGTGAGTTTAATACCTGGTTAAGGCAGTAGAGAACTTGGAAAAGTGAATTAACAGGAGATAACTGATAACTGACATCCATTAGACATGGAATTAGAATAGTCTACCCCAGCAAGCAAAATAAAGGGTTCAGTTCAATATTCCAACCACCTGAAACACTGTGATAAATATGGCAACAGAGATGAGGACAATAGTTTGAATAATATAAAAAAATTATTTTTATACTTTCATAGTGTTTTGACCCAAGTTTGAGGGTTTCCTATTTTCCCATAACTGGGACCCTAACAGGTGCTACCACCCTGGGCCAGAGTGACCCTGAGAACAACAGTAATTAAGAGGTTCTTCCACACTTCTCAAAACCTCTTGATTAGAAGCCTTTTTGCCAGATGTAGTTTATCATAGCCAGGATGCAGCTTAGTCTGGCATGAGGTGACAAGGAAGAGATGCCCAATGAAGATTGAACTCAGCACAGGAGTAATGGTCTACTAAGCTATCTTGTTTATAATTGCACCATAACAAGGTACCATTTACAACAGTTGTAACTCTATTTTGACTAAAATGAGTAGTCAACTGATAACAGGTACAAGTTGGTTTGATTGTTTTTTTCATTGTTTCATTCATTTTCTTACAGCTTATCAACCTTTTGCAGGTTATTTAAAACTATTATAGCAAGTTATTTAAAATTCTTAGAAGGTTTCTAGCTACAACAAATATCTGAAGTAAGCCAGAGATCATAATGGCTAGAACATTGTGATGATGATATTCAAGATGAGGACGCAATTCTAAGCAGATTTGTGTATAGTAATTCCTCAGCAGGAAAAGTTTAGACAAGTTTATTAGTTGAGATTGTACTTACTACAAATTGGTTTTGTGAATTTTTTTGCACTCATTATGATAGATTTTCTAAATTTTCTTTAGTATCAATTTTCTTTGATATCAATTTTAAAAGAATTAATACTGCAGTAAGTTTGAAAGAAAAATTATTTGTTATAAGAGGAAAAGAATTTTTAAAGAAATGACAACCATAAAAAAAATGACAATAGATTATTTTCATACTTTTATTTGATTACTCTTCTACAATTTTTTTACCTTATTTTTTGTTAAATGATTTTTAATCTTTTAATAAAGACAACTGAGAAACCAGAAAACTTATTCCAGTATGGACCAGAACCAGGGGATCCAAACTTTAGGGAGCAGCTTGCTACATTCTTAACTCAGACTTATAAAACCAAAGTTCTCAGGTAAAATCACTTATATTAATTGGTTTTGTGTGTGTGCATGTGCTAGCATTAATATTTGATGGTAACATCTATGATTTCCTTCAGAGGTGTAACTAACCCTGCTTTTCCCAGTTTAACGACAATGTTAACTGTAACAGTACACACCACCTTGTCGTCTCTGTCTGCATTGAGATTTGAAAATAGACCAGCTGATAAATGCTTTGGTTGGAACATCCATGTAGTGTAGGGGTGTTTTATACAAATGCAAATAAGGAAAAAAACATTACTGAAATAATAACAAAGTTTATTAATGCTATACTCTGCTTCAAATTAGGTTTATTTCTGATTCACTCTACATCAAAATCTGTCAGCCAAATATGAACACTAAGAAAGCAAAACTAAAACTAAAAAAGTCACCTTCTGCACAGGGGCACTGAGCTTCACATCTCACTCACAAAACAAACCTCTAAAAAAATTAAAAAAAATACACTTTAAAATGAGCCAATCACAAAAATTGCCACTAAAGATAAAAACATGACAAAAAATACTAAGTCATGATCCACCTCATCAGCTTACAACACTGAGCAACACATACAGCAACTCCAGACCCTACCAACTCTCCCTATCCTCCCAGTCACTTCCCTCACCCACAAAGAGACATTCCACGTTGATCTTCTATATCTGGAATACAAAGAATTTCTCTCATGCTACCGTACACATGTTTATAACATTAATGAGATGATTACTAGAACAACTAAACTCTACCTGTTGAATTTAAGAGCCACAATATCCCATGGGATTTCAATCAACATATAGTTTATGAACATATCGTGGCAAGAAGGGCAGAACTGGTTGAATACTAATACAATAGAAAAAGAAAGCACATTGCCATCATTTTCAGTCTTGGAGCTGCCATTAATATCTTCCCCACAACTAGTTGCAAGCTTGAATCTTTTATCATGTATTTATACTATATCTTAGGGTTGTCTTCTGCCCAGCCATTGTTTTAGGACAATTGAGGGATACACTTATGCATTGACAAAGTTCTGGTCCTTGTACCCAACATGGTAGTATGCAACACTTATCACTTTTATATGCCTTCATGAGTTTAATTAATTTTTATTATGTAAGCATAACATTCAATAACACTGGGCCAATTTCTTCTCGGTATAGCCCAACTTCATTTGGTCATTTGCCATTGGGAAAACAGCTGTGTTGATTGTAATGCATAAACATGGATCTTATTTCTTTTGGCGCTAGTAAAACTATATTCTTGGCCTCTGAACATTTACTGAACATCTTGGCCTCTCCAATATATCCAAGGAACACAACTCATGAACACTAAAGAATTCCTATTACAATTGATATTTTTCTTTCAGCTTTAGTAAAACTATATTCTTAGTCTCTCAACATTTGTGTTATTACATAACATTGAATAGTGCTTTTTATATTGTTCTCAAAATTGAATGTTATCACTGCTCAGTCATGTTTTGTGACAAAATTTGTAACAAAAGGTAAAATTTAAGTGAATAGAAATAAAAGAAAAAGTAACCACTTTCAGGTTGTCAGTAGAATGGAAAGAAAAATCTCTCAGCTTTTGAAAATTTTGGTGTCTGTCATTTCATAAGACACTTTTTATTGCTTATTGTAACTCTTTGTAAACTTAAGTTATATGACTTGAGCCTTCTCTCCTTAGTTTCTCAATCCCTAATACCATTAATCTGTAATATTAGTGTAATGGCATTACACTAACTAATGTTAAATGTTTGTAGTGGCATTGACTATTTTCTTGCATTGGAGGCTTGCAGCCATATCACATTGAAACACCAGTTCCCGTCTAATCACCAAAGTTAAACAACATCAGACCTGATCAGTACCTAGATGGATGACTTCTTGGGAATGCCAGGTGCTGTAAATCTTGGATGTGTGGGTGGTGTAATGGATAATGACTTGGAATTATTAATCAGAGAGCCAAGTTCCAATTCCAGTCAGGTTCATTATATTCACTTACATGCAAATACCCTGAAGAAAAGTATAAATCCACCACTCCTCCCTGTTAATTAATAAGACTTGTATCACTGAATCGTTATTATCTCAAAAAAATATTTTCTGGCTTTAAATAACCTGCAATTGGTTGATAAGCTGTAGAAAATGAATCAATCAATCTTGCATTAGAAGGAGATATATATTTATATAGTTGATAGGTTGTAGTGGAAATATTATGCAGTCATATGAGGAATTTTTTAATACGAGTTATGTAGTGATAATATCATTCTGTGTGTAAAAAATGGTTTGCTGGGATCTAAGAAAACTCAGGCAGGCAAATGAGTCACATCTTGTTCTTTCAGCATCCTATATATGAGTGAAAGGGGGTGTCCTTTGCTTTTATAGTGCTTTATACAACACCACCTAGCAGA
>OZ010581.1:35665105-35735105 GCA_963932145.1 Acanthosepion lycidas | reverse complement strand
GTCTGTGTAAAATTATGATAGGTAAAATTGTTATTATTTTTAATTTTTTAATGTTATATTGTTATTATTTTAAAGCTGGTCATTTGCTTGTTTTTGGCGATTGAGCTTATGTAAATGGTAGAAACTCCAATTTATAATACTTATTGTTATTTATGTGATGGTATTAATTTTGCTGGTGGCGGGAGTATAATTGTGGACTGATGCAGATGCATCCCAGAAAAGTTAGTCTCAAATCCCACTTATGGCTTAGCAGGTTAAGCAAACCCAAACCTCCATGACAAGGGCATTGAATGTAGACTTCTTTGCACACCATTGGTCGTCCTTTCACCCAGAGCAATTTAGAGAGGAGCTTCTGGAATGTGATCAGCTTTTTTGCTGTGATGGGAAGGACTGAGTGTCTGTAGAGGATCAGGGTAGGTAGATGTATATGACACACACCCCAGCTCTGCCCTTCAGGGACAAGTGCCTGCGGGGCCATGCATTCCCTATCTTGTCGACCTTGGACTGCACTTCTGCCCAGTTTTTCTCAAACTGGAGAACAGACCCAAACCACACCCCTAAGATGTGAACAGGTCCATCTATCCACTTAAATGTTCCCCACAAAGCCCTCCCTTTCCACACTCCCAGCCTCAATCTGATGGATTTGGATCTATTGATCCTTGCCCCTACCACTCGCTCATAGCACTGAATTTCTGCTCTTACCTGGCGTATGTCCAGACTGCTGTACATGCAGACAGTGACACCATCAGCATATGCAGACTCCCTGGCTGTTACCCCACCTGATAGCTTAATTCCCCAGATTGGGGAGTGCTCAGGACTCCCTTTTAGTATGAGGCCATAAAGGTGATAGAGGACAGCCTTGCCTAATGAACTTCATGATATTGAATGGCTTGGACCTTTTGCTATTCATCTGAACTATGGCACTGGAGGCTTGGTATAAGAGTCCAATGCATGTGTGAAAGCCTTCGCCAAACCCAGCGGCCTCTAATGTGGCCTTTAGGGAATGGTAGTCTACTCTATCAAAGGCCTTCGACTGATCTAGATTGACTAGTGCAGCACACATGCCGTCATCTATCTCATCCAGTATATTGCATACAAGATACAGGTTGTCCTGGATTGTTCTTCCCTTCACAGCACATGTCTGTTCAGGACCGATCAGCTTGTCTGCAACTCTCTGTAGACGGTTTGTCAGGATCCTGGCTAGGATCTTCAGGTCAGTGTTAAGGAATGCCATAGGCCAGAAGTTCTCCACCTTATTCCCATCATGATTTTTCTTCCTCAGCAAAGTGATCACACGCCTGGTTATCTTTTGGGGGGGACGTTTCCCTGATTGAACCAGTTGTTGAAAACTATTGCCAAAAGATGAACAAACGTGTGGCATTTTGAGGTAAAATTCGTAGGGAGGCCATCGAGTCCTGGAGCTTTGTTGGTAGCAACTGTCCTCGGGGGAGCGACGATCTCCTTTTCTGTTATCAGACCTTCACATCTAGCTGCCTCATGTGGTTCTAATCTGGGAAGATCAGCCAAATACTCTTGGAAAGATGTCACCTGCAGATTGGCCCCCAGGCCGAGAATCCGGTCTTTTAGTTAAAAAGGGGGCAAAATTTATTTCAATAACATTTGTTTATTTACTCCCTGGCTACTGAGTGTAGAAAATGATAAATAAAAATACCCCGAATGCTGTTCGTATGTTGGTTAACACTCGATATACTTAACGATATGTTTCTAACTCAAAATATATCAGGATAGTTGTTTAATTACTAATTAACTGCTGATTCAACAGTAAAAGAGGAGTAAAATTGTTGCGAAGGTCAAGGTCGTCCTATTTGTTTTGTTTAGAAGTGGCCAGCCGTGGCTGCGACAAGCTGATTACCACAAAAAATTACAAAACATTATCGATGACTGAACTAAATTCATCAAACTAAACAGAAAGCCCACGGAGACCCTAAAAAGGTCCGTCAACAAACTAATAACATCTAACGCTGAAGTCGGTTCCCTGAAACTCCAAAAAATCATTGGAGACTACCAACCATATACGGAAATATAAAAACCCATAAATTCAAATAACCGCTACGACCAATCATTTGCCAGATCCCAACACCTATCTATGAGCTACCAAAATTCTTGACCGACATTATCACCCCATACTTACCACTAATTACAGCATCACATCCACCCATGAATTCCTCCAAATTTTAAAAGCTACTGAAACAAAACCAAGGTATCATAGCGTCACTTGACGTCAAAAATTTATTTACAAATGTTCCTGTCGATCAAACCATTGACATTATCCTAAATTCTGTGTACTGTATACTAATAATTCTATATCCCTCCGTCATCCATCAAACCATTTATACTCAAAAAATTACTATACGTATGCACAACCAAAGTCCCATTCTATGACGGTAATGGCAAGATTTACACCAAAAATCTAATGGTGTTAGTATGGGAAATCCACTCGGCTCATGCTTTTCCAATTATTACATGTCCCATGTAGAAAATGATATTTAAACAGGTCTGTAAACGGTAAACTTAAAAATAAAATATATGTTCGCTGCGTAGACGATATTTTTATTTTAGCAAATGGCACTAAAGAAATAGATACTCCGAAGATTAATTTTGAAAAAAACTCTGTCCTTAACGTTACCTACAAGCTCAGCCAAAAAAAAACTCTCATTCTTAGACGTTCTTGTATAGGCACAAAACTTTTATCACCTCATTATATAAAAACGCACTAGCAGAAACTTGATGGAATATTCCATACCTGCCTGTCACCCCTTTGCACTTTTCACACATAATCACCTCTTAGCCAATCAGCATCTTAGTTTCAGCAAACTAGGTTTTTCATTGGCTGAGACCTTAAAACTGTAGCAAGTTTGAGCAAAAATACCTTTTCCCGCGTACCGCTTTTTAGAGCCGATTCTGAGGCCACAAACTCAATAAATAGAAGCGTTTCGATTCGATTCAGTCAGAACTTCAACCCTAATTAAACATAGGTTAAGCAAGATGTCTTCCGAAGCTGTGAATATGGGCGCAGAATTGCGCAAGGAAGAGGTCCGCCGAGGTGGGGATCGTTACATTCGTGAAGTCAAAACCCCGGAGAGGCGTACTCTTCGGGCCACTGACGGCATGTGCGAGGCGTTTCAGCGGCATTTTGAGAGCCGGTTTACCAAGGAGCCTGGTCTTCGTGAGGACGAGTTTCGCAGCTATTTGGCTGACTTTCCTCGGATTTCGCCGACCGAAGCGGCTAGCTGCGAGGGACAGATCACGGAAGGCGAGGTCTACGCGGCATTGAAGAAGGTCGGCAGAGGCAAGTCGCCTGGTCTGGATGGTTTGCCATATGAATTGTACTTGAGGCTGTCGCACATCTTTGTCCCGATTTTGACTGTGGTGTTCGACAACTGGTTCCGGCAGGCGTCCCTCCCCGACCGGTTTTCCAGGGGTGTGATCACACTGTTGAAAAAGGGCAAGGGTGTTGGGGGGAACCTAGATGACTACAGGCTCATAACTCTGCTAAACACAGAGTTAAAGATTTTGGCCAAGATCCTGCAGGAACGTTTGCAGTCAGTTGCCGAGTCTCTGTTGGGTCCTGAGCAGACTTGTTCTGTGAGGGGCCGAACAATTCAGAGCAACCTGCATCTGATCCGCACGATCATAGAGGGTGTAAAAGACGATGATGAGGCAGCGCTGATCAATTTGGATAAGTCCTAGGCATTTGATAGGGTTGACCATCGCTACCTCGCTACTGTCCTGCAGACCGCCGGATTCGCACCCGACTTCTGCCGCTGGATTAACCTCCTGTATCGCTCACCCAGTGCTGTGGTACAGGTGAACGGGAAGCTGTCGGACGCTTTTGCGCTGTCTGGGTCAGTCCGTCAGGGTTGTCCACTGTCGCCCCTACTTTATGCTTTGGCGTTGGAGCATCTCCTTCGCCGGCTGAGGGACAGGGCGTGCAGTCTGGCCCTACGCGGTATCGCCGTTCCTGGCGGGGCTCGAGCCAGGGTTTCTGCGTACGCCGATGACGTATCTGCTTTCGTGTCGTCTCGCAGCGACATTGAGGCGGTACTGAAGGCGCTTGATCGCTACGAGAAGGTGACAGGAGCCAAGATTAACTGCGACAAGTCGTCCGGCTTGCAGTTAGGTGCCTGGAAGGGGGTCGATCTTCGGTTGGACGGATGGTCCTGTCCGCTTTCTTGGAATGTGGTTTGGACCCGACCTCCAGCTGGAGAAAAATTGGTCTGAAGTACAAGCAAAGGTCGACGCGGTCAGACTTGGTGTCAACGGAAGTTTTCCGTGAAGGGCAGGGCGGAGGCGTGTGCCACTTACGTTTTCCCAATTGTCCTTTATCGATTGTACGTACTTCCTCTCTGTGACGACCATAGAAAGCCGCTCGAGCGCTCGCTTTCCTCCATTTTATGGAGGGGGCGCGGGAATCGGGTCGACAGACAAGTCTGTGCACAACGTCCGTGTCATAGGGGGAGGGCTGGGAATGCCACACTTGGAGAGCCACAAACGTGTCTCGAGGTTGGCTTTCCTACGCTGCGCATTGACTGGAGATTCGATTATGGCGGGGATTGATTATCGCAGGTTGAGCGCCATCGTAAACCCCGGGATCAATCGGATTTCCTTCGCGAGTGTCGGTCGGCCTTGTTGGCCGTTCCTCGGTCCAGTGACCTTTCTCGGCCTAGGAAGGTCTTCTATCGCCTGTTAGTGGAGGGGGTCACGAAGGATTCCCTACGTGTGGAGCTCGACTTGTCGGAGGAGGAGTTTCGTTCTTACTGGTCTTGGGCGCCAGCGGCGGATTATCTCAGCAACCCTGAGTTTTTGCTTACCTGGCGATTGGCTCGGAATCGGCTACCTCTCAATGACAAGGTCTTCATATGGTGCTTGGCGGAATTGCCAGACTGTGAACGGTGTGGTCTTGGTTTAGATGAAACGGCTTCGCACGACTTCTACCATTGTCCCCGGGTCTGCTTCATATGGGACCATGTCGGCGAGCTGACGGCTCGTCTCGCTCCCGAAAAGGTCGTGCCCATTGATCGTGCATGCGTGTGTGACAATGTGTCGCCCCTGTACTCCGGGGCGAAACGAATGGTGTTTCTGACGCTGCTAGCCACGGCCCGAATGGTGATTTGGACGACGCGACAGGAGGAAGTCTTGCGGGGTATCCGTCTTTCTCATCAGGATCTGATCCGATTCTTTAAGCATCAGCTCAAGATGAAGATCAGAACTGATAGAAAACGCTTGCATTCAACAGTCTTCAGGGAAAGGTGGGTGACTGAGGAGAGCTTGGTTCGTTTGAACGGGGCTAGCCTTGATTTTCTTTTTTAAGTCAAGCCTTTGTCACATATTTGTTGTGGATGAATGTCTTGTGAACACCTACATTTCTAAGCCTCCTGATAACCTAACATTCTGATACACAAAATACATTCGCCAATCTGCAACAAACTCTTGCCACCTTAACTGTAAAAGTGAATGCCCACTCAGATACAAAATAGCAGTGATAAAAAACTTCCTAAAAAGAGCACACCAGAATTCATCCTCTCGACTACTGTTCCTTAAAGAACTCAATAATGTAAAACCTAACTAGTTAACAATGGATTCCCTAATCAACAAATTTTCTCTCCAAAGTAAATAACAACGATAGTGAACCGTGAACACAGTCAAAAATAGCATATAGATAGAAATACCATAAAGAAATACACTACCCCAATTGACCTGAATAAAAAATCAAATTAATTATCTATTATAAAATATTTAAAACAGCTAACCTTATCCTAAAAAATAACAACACACCAGTAAAATCAAAATTACAACGAACGAACATTATCTATATACCCCTTTGTATCTCTAAAAAGAATACCCGCTCGGCCCGGTGGCTAGGATCAAAGTGTAGTATCTGCGCTTTGTGAGCTGCCGGGTCGGGTGTCTGTCGAACTCTCTGCTTGCAGAGAGGAATCCTGACGAAGCTCCGCCGAAGGGTAGGGTTTCGTTGGGGGAGGTTGACGGAACTGGCCCCCCTCGGGGGGTTTGGATGGTTATTTATTTTTGGCTGGGCCTACGGGCTCGGAGATACCCACATTAAAAAGGCCTTGTGCCACATTCAATCCTCGTGGGTGGATTGATAAGTACCATCTATATACCCCTTAAGGAACTGCGTTCCTGATCAAACCGAACTCACAAATAATTACATCGGTCACACGACTACTTGCCTATTCAAACGCCTTCCGTTACATTATCTGATCACAGCTCTATTTAGAACCCATTTAAACACATACACAAACTTACCAGACTCCACTCGAAACATTGTAGAAAATACAAACATAAACTCATCCACTTGTAAAAAAAGATTAAAAATAATGGAAGCCAACATTAATAATTTATAATTAACTACGAACAGGGCTACAGTGTGCAGTGTTTGGAAAAAAAAAACATCCCTATAACTCTAGATACATACACACAACCCATACAGTACACCCAATTAAAAAGCAAAAATAAAATTATCCTTGATAATGGTTTATAGCCGAAAGTGCTCGGAACTATAAAACATTTGGACAGTTTACTACTTTCTACACACTCTGTATCTAAGAAAGAAAACATTTGTTCGAACATAAGAAAACTTAAAATAAATAAAAAGCTTACTCGTAGTACCTTGTCTGCCGTCATTAAAAAATGTATAAATAAATGATTGCTGCCTACATACACAATAATGTGTGTGTGTGTGTGTGTGTGTGTGTGTGTGTGTGTGTGTGTGTGTGTGTGTGTGTGTGTGTGTGTGTGTGTGTGTGTGTGTGTGTGTGTGTGTGTGTGCATATATTTATGTGTATACATATGTATATGTATTGTATCAAGGGCGGACTGAGAGTATTACGGGCCCTCGGACCGAAAATGCAATGAGCCCCCTTTCCCAATTTTTTACAGTTAAATGCCACATATAGAGGCTGTGCAGCAGGTGATCTGTGCATATTGGCTTAAAAAAGAAAAAACTTTAGTTTAAGATTCGTGTTGGGACGATTCCTAATTTTTTTCCGATTCCAATACCGATACCGATTCCAGGAAAATGTTGTTTCACGATTCCGATACCGATTCCTTGCCTACTTAGGTTCTACCTGTATGTGTAGGGAACCCCAATTTTCAGCGATCACGGGAATCGATTACGGGAATCGATCAGGGGAATCACGGAATTGTTTTGAAACGGAAGCCAGTTTTTTGGGGGGTTTTTTTATGCAATCGTTTTCAATGTTAAATTAATCTTTTTTTCTTTTCTTTTTTTTCTTTTCTTTTCTTATTTTTTTATATAATGCTTTAAAAAAAACTGTCTTTTGTATTTTTGTAAGTATTTTAAAGCAGGACCTTGTTATTTCTTTTAATCTTATTCTTCGTAAATATTTCTAATTATTTTCCTTTTAACACCTAAAGAAGAATTTTAAAATTCAATGTCTGCATTCATTAAAAAAAAATCCTGAAAAATATTCATTATCTAGATTTATTAAAAACAAAATAGTCAAGAAACTGTTTGTAGGAAGGAGATCAAAGTCAGTTAGTCCCCCTCCCAATCCAAATATACTGTGTCTGTTTCACTGATTAAGTTAAGTTTAAGTGGGATTTATTTATAGATAATAAGTTTGACCTAAAAAAATGAAAGAAAGAAAAAAAGAGTAAATCAAATACATTTTTAATAACGTATTTCTTTCGTTTCATTTTATAACTTGTTATTTTTATGAAATGGTACATTTCTCTCTTGTCGGTTAGAAATATGGAAAAAAAGTTTTCTTTTTTCAACATCAGACTAATAATTTAAGAGAAACGTAATGAAAGAATCGGAAATCTAAAGTATTTATTTAACGATGCGATTCCAATTCCCCCCAAAATACACGATTCTTACGATTAACGATTCCGATTAAACGTCCCATCACTATTTAAGATATGTATGCGTTTATATGCATCAAAAGATTTGAAAACTTGAAGCTCTTAAAGATGTTCATGGACACATAATGATCAACAAAACATAATGACATGTCAAACAAAATTTCCATTTTATTACTGCGAATCAACACGTAAACAATGTACTAAAAATTATAAAATTTATAATAGATATTAAAAACAAATAATAAAATGTGTTACACTTTTAAAAATATTACTTACATTTTAATACGTCTTAAGATATACTATGCTTTAATACTGAGCCAAAAATTTCAAATATCAACTTTCAAGGATTACACAGTAACAACATTGTACTCATTTCAGTAGAGGATTCTGCAATTTTATCAATAATTTTGTCTTTGTTTGATTTGATTTTCATTGCTATTCTTTTTCAATAGCAATAGCATAAGTGACTCCAAGTTATTTTGTGTGAGCGAAGATCTCAGCCTTGTTTTCAACAGTCTTAGTTTAGAAAAACATCTTTCACATGTGCACTGTGTGATGCTTAAAGTTACAATAAATTTAAATGCGGCATATAAATTTTCAAATGCAGCTGCACACAGCCTGTACTCAGATAATAGCTTGAAAGCACATGGCAAACAATTCTCACATGTTGTCTTGGCCGATGATTGAGTAACATTTGTATCCTCCAAGCTGTCTGAATCATTTTCATTGTCATTTATATTTTCTAGCAGCCCTTTTTTCAAGTCTTTGTAGCTTGATGCAAATGAAATCAGTTCATCCTGTAGTGCCACTATGTCAATTTCTGGCATTGCATTAGCAATCAAACCTAGCTCAATGTTTTGTGGGGATGCCAAAATTTCAGAAAACCTGTTTGGATCAAAGCAGGAAATTTGCTTATAGAGCTTCTCGAGATGAGAATCTAGCTCGCATGCTGGAGAGCACAGCATCAATAACCGCATTATGGTATAAAACCTCAAAACTTTTCTTCTCCTCTGTGATACCTTCTGGTGCTGAGCGACTAGATCTCATGGTTGAAATTGAGAAGCTATTAGGGACAAAAATCTTCACTTCTTCCAATTTATAATTTGCACGAACAACAAAATCAGACGCAGTTTCATAAATGCCCTTAAAATCTCTTGAGATTTTTTTCAATATTTTCAGGGGCTTTGTTAATCATGCGCGAAGCCTGCATAATATCCAGGCCTGGTGTCTGCAGATAATCTGACACAGGTGTTGTAATTTCAAAAATTCGTATGAATTAAGATGGTTTCAAATTTGCGCAAGTTTTCACTCAATTTCTATGCTTCATAGCGAACTGATCCTTTGAAATCAGTTGCTTCACTTACTTCCTGAAGGATGATCAGAAGGTCCGAAAAGAATTCTGATGACTGATCTGCGTAATTGCCAAACAATTTTCGAAGTGCTCTGCTTCTACTTGACCATCTAGTTTCACCAATATGCTCTCTAGTCTTAGGCGTTTCTTATTTCCTGTTTTGGTCTGCATATGCTCTTCCCACACCTTCATCCTTTTGTAGGAATCATTGAAAAATGAGCATAGTTCATTTAGCAAACCAAAAAGACTAACTGATGCAACACATCCACTGCTTGCATCACTGATCACCAGATTCAGAACATGTGCATAACATCAAGTATGGATGTGACTTGGGCGAGCTGCCTTCATAAGTGCCTGAAGACCAGAGTAAACACCACTCATATTTGCTGCTCCATCAAACGAATCTCCAATACACTGCCTCAGTGTCAGACCTATATCTGCAAGTGAATTTCGTAACAGGCTGTGCAAGCATTTTCCACTTGAATTATTCACATTTACCAGGGGAACAAGTATTTCTTTAGCTCTGTCTCCAACTACATATCTAAGGACAATGGCACACTGATCATGGGCAGAAATGTCTTGGGTAGAGTCAATTTGCACTGAAAACATCCCTGCATTTTTCACCTCCTTCACAATTTCGTTTTTAACCATGTCTGAAATAATATTTATTATCTTATTGACAGTTGTTTTACTTAAAAAAGTAACAAATTTGCCACGCCCTTTCTTAGATGGATCTTTTTGTTTGCCTTGCAAAACCACCTTCTGCAAATGTTCCTGCAGGTGTGGATTGTACTCTGCAAGAAGTTTTATAGCCTCTAAAAAATTCCAAGCATTGTCCTGATTATTTTCATCAAATGCAGTTGCAACAGCTTCTCCATATTTGCCGCGGTAAGACAAAACTTGAAACCCAACGTAAAATATTGCATCAATTAGACACTTTAAAACAGCGCGATGCTGAAGAACTTGTTGGGTTCTTAAGGAGAGTTGTTCCTTTAACAAATTGTGCTTGGCGGATCTTTCACAAGCATTCAGAAAATATGCATCAGTAGAATGCTTATGACACTGGCTCTTTTCATGTTCCAAAAGTCTCGTTGCGATGTGTCTCCAATCAGAACAGCCCTGGATCATCTGTATATTTCGACTTTTTTCGGGAGCATACATCAGACAAAATGAGCAATGTAAACTCTTATTTTCTTCATTGTATGTTACCCACTTTCTGTTAATATTCATGCCCTGAATGCCTTGTCTGCCATATACAACAGCACTATTAAATGGTATATTACATACAGGCTGGTTTGGATGAAATTTCCAGAACATCTCCTGGGAAATTGACGCATTATGGCTGGTATCCGGTTTTAAAAAAATACGCACTTTTTGCATGTGTAACCTGCGTACTGGTTGTCATGGAATCAGGCCTTAAAATCTTAGATGGTGGCTCATCGAATTCGCTTTCATCAGGTGTGATTTCAAATTCAGATGGTGCTTCTGCACATGTTGATGTTTTATCTTGTAAGCCAAAGCCAGTTGTAACTTTGTCTTGTTCAGAGGATGTAGATTTCTTAGCAAAAAATGTATCAATTTTATTTGTTGTCTTCTTTATCATGGATATTTTATCTTTTTTCTTATTTCTCATTTGAGCACCACTTTTATGATTGTAGTCAGACATCATTAAATAGGGTTTTTAGCTACCTGCACACCAGACAAATAGTTTCTTCTCGGTAAAATCTGTTTGGGGACAATTTTATAAAGAGCAAGTAAGTACACTGTAACAAAGAAAATACAATCGATAGCAAGTATTTATGTAGAATATCAGGTTTTAAAATTATAAAATGAAAATAAAATAATACGTAATTTCAATATTTCAGAACCTAAACGAAAACTAAAGTTTCCATTAATGTAAACAGAGAATTCAACTCTATTCATTCACCCTGAAATCCATGAATAAGATTGCAAAATTAGGAATGTCAAAAATCCCTGAAATTTGCGAAATATATGAATAATTTCTGTTTCTTTATTAAAAAAAAAATAGTATCTTTTACTTAGAATAATATCTATCGGTAAGTAAAAAAATCGAACTTTTATTAATTAACCGAACGTGATCACTTACCGTCACTTCTCTACATTTATCTAAAATATGAACGCGGGTTAGTTTTATGTATATTTGCATATTGATAGTGGGGGATAGATTTTATGGATGCTCCTTCATTGTGAAATTGTTGTTAGTTAGTTAAACTAGGCACATTTCAAATATTTGAATTTTTTTACTAATTAAGATCATACAAAGGTAATTTTTTAATTACACATTACATTTTTGTTCATTAATGGTTATTAACTAACAAAAGGATGACATTTTATCACATTTGAGTTTGTTTTTTTTTAATTTAATTTACTTGCCTTCTTTTCACGAATCAATAAATAACAATTATCGGCTAAATTCGAAAGTTGAGTTTTTCGTAAATTTCCTTTTTTGATTTATTATTTCGAGTACGTATTTACAAATAATAGTTCTATTTATTTATTTGGAAGTTTGTTCTCTATGAGTTAAGTAATAATTTTCTCTTTAATTTTTTTTCTAAGGAGTTATAAAACAGACTTCCAAAACACAGCGACTATACTTAAATATATAAAATAATGTCTGAAGAGCAAACAAGATAAGAGACACGACTGCAATTGCACATTGCACAGTCACAGTGAGTGCACATATACGTATAAATATCTTATCAACTGAAATGATTTAGAAGAATGTGATAAGATCTAATGCACTTACTGGCATAAATTGACTGTTAGTATTAACCCCTTCGTCAATTTAAAAACAATATTGATTAAATTTTTTTTAAAATATTTTGCTTGAATTCGCATTAAACCCTCTTATTGACATTTTAAAAACTTTGACTTAAGAAATTACATAATGCCAATTTAAATTTACTCAATATTTGTAACAAATTAGCATAATTACAGATGTAAACAAAATAATTAGTCAATATTTTAACTTACTGAAATGCTTGGCAATGGCAACAGACAGGAATTTATAAGGTGTCCTTTTGTTTGGAAATTCTAAATATCATATGGAAATTTTAGTGTCTTTTAGGAGTGACGGGGATGGGAGAGAGAGTTCGCGAAGACTTGACCGGTACCACAGACTACAGGCCAGATTTATGGTCACCAGAATATTTTTACAATATTAAAATAATTTATTGCGTGTTTTCGGCCAGGCAAGGGGTGCGGGTGCGGCAAATCAAAAAGGATCCGATAAAGCTATGCCTTGCAGTCTAGCTTGGAACCAGGTTTGAACTTACCAGTCCCAAAAAACAGAGACATTTTTTTACTGCGTTCATTCGTAAGGTTTCTTCGTTTTCTTTTACTTTCTTTGTTTTTCTTTCTTTCTTCACAAATTTAGTTTGATTGCTAACGAAGATACTTTTTCTTCTCCAAATTTTCATTTTTGCACGGTCACGGATCTGCCCGTACTTGTGTCCGGCAGTCCGCACGGCCATGAGAAACACACACAAGGGGGCCCGAGTCAGGCGGGCCCCCCTGCAGTGCCGGGCCCTCGGACCAGGTCCGATTGGACAGATGGCTCAGTCCGCCCCTGTATTGTATACATATATATATATGTACACATATATACACTGCGTGCCAAATTATTATCGAGATAACTTTTTTCTAATATTTCAAAAACCGTCCAATCAATTCACACAATATGGTGCCAGTTTGTTTACATTGCACAGATCAGTACGAAAATTTCAGTGATTGCGCAGGTCAGTATTGCCAACATTGTGTGAAAATTTTGTGTGAATTGATTGGCCGGTTTTTGAAATATTAGAAAATAATTTATCTCGATAATAATTTGGCACGCAGTGTATATGTATACATATGTATACATATATACATATGTATACATATGTATATATTCATGAATCATTCATACAAAAAACAAATATAGAGATTAATGATTTAATTGGCGAGAATCCATCGTCGCAAACAATTCAAATAAGATACATAAACCCCGAACCTGTACATGAATGATATGATCCTCGTTTATAAATTTCAGTTGCATAAGGTCTTTTTTATTTTTACAAGCTTTCGTCTGTTCCTACAGACATCCTCAGGTATGGAAATAGATTTTGTTCTTGTTTTTACTCTCAGTAATAAGAGGACAACGAAAATAGAGATATAATCCGAAAAATGCTATGAGAAATGTGTTATTGTTTTGGAACGTGCAGTCGCAACGCTGAGTTTGAATTTAAATTTTAAGGTTGTGCGTTTTTGTACAAATATAGCAACAAGAGAATTCTTTTTTACTGGTAGATTTTCCGTCAAAGTGGCATGAACTATATTGTTCAATACATACGGACGCGTAGCCGTGGTAAGCGATCAAAGAAAATGTCTGAAGTGTGATTTTTGATATTTCGTAAAAATTTCAAAAAATAAAATCCTAAGATCATAAACCCTTTGATTAATTTTTTTTTTTTTTTATCGCTCCCAGCGTTTTCAGACAGTTTTGGTTGCTGATAGTATGAAAATATTTTTCAAAGCAAAGGTTGTTATACGAAATAGAGTCAATGAAAAAGTTGGTAGGAAGTTCGTGTTAGCGTCTCGAGGTCGTCAAGGTTACGGAAAACGGTGGTGCGCTTCGTGTTGTCAGCCGTGCGCGTTCTTTCTCTCTTACTTTCATTTATTTTTTTAATATATAGCTCTCTTGCTTGTTCTCGCAGTCGACTTTCGTTGATCGCTCATTATTCCTTTCGTTCCTACAGCCAGTACGTTCACTTTGAAAAAATTAGAGTGCTGAGAGCGGGCTGTTCAAGCTTGCATACGATAGGCATAGAATTATGGAAGAGGGCCTCGTCTACGTCTGTCGGTCTCCGTCTACGGCGAGGTAATGATCGAAGGGAGCGGTCGGGGCCACATGTGTTGCGACGTTAGAGATTAAATTCTTGGATCGTCACAAGACCAACTGCGGCGTGTGGCAAGCACGTTTTCCTCGATCAAGAACCAAAGTCGGAGGTTCGAAGACGATCAGATACTATTCAAACGTAAACGATGGCGACCGGCGATCCGATGCGTTCGCTTCCATGACCCGGCGGGTAGCCTGTGGGAAAGCAGAGTTCGGTTCCGGGGTGGGGGAGTATTGTTGCAAAGCTGAAACTTAAAGGAATTGACAGAAAGGAAACACCGGGAGTAGAGCCTGTGGCTTAATTTGACTCAGCACGGGAAAACTCACCGGTCCGGACACTGGTAGGATTGACAGATCGATAGCTCTTTCTCGATTCGGTGAGTGATGGTGCATGACCGTTCTTAGTTGGTTAGATCCGTCTAGTTGATTCCGATAACGAAAGAGACTCCGGTCTGCTAAATAGTACGCCAATGTGTGTTTATTCAACAGCAAGCTCGTCGTTAATCGCAGCGCCCGGGTCCGGGTCGGTTTTGCACATTTCTTAGAGATACGGGTGGCAGAAAGCACGCGCACTACATTGGAGGTATCAGCTGGGACTTCGGGAAACCTCTTAACTGCCTCCCGTGATAGGGTGGGGCTTGTAACCAACCCCATGAACAAGGAATTCCCGGTAGGCGCGGGTCAACATCCCGCGTTGATCACGTCCCTACCCTTTGTACACACCGTCCGTCGCTACTATCGGTCGAACGGTCCGGTGAGGTCCTCGGATTTGGCCAACAACGCCACCGGGCAACGTGCCCGTGGCGCAGCGGTCGACCCCGTTGCTGTCGCCGTTTCCCGCGCGCGTGGTACTCGCCTCGGCGTTCGATGCCTGGAGAAGTCGACAAAACCCGATCTTTTAGAGGAAATAAAAGTTGTAACAAGGTTTCCGTAGGTGACCCCTGTTATTAACCGTGATTACTTACGGTTTCGCGCGTCGTTGTTTTGAAATACCATCGCTTCTCTCCCCGCCATTTTTCCGAGAGACGGCTCGGCGATCGGGAGGTGAAATAAGTAGGCAGGTGGTCGCGGGTAGCACGTTTCGTCGGGTCGGGCACGTTTCTAACCGATGATGCCAACAGTTCGCCGGCTTAGAACTGATGCGAATTACAGGATTCAGTGAACATCGACACCACGAACGCACATTGCGGCCTCAAGATCCTTTGTCTCGGGGTTCCGTCCGGTCGAGAGGCGGAAAATTGCATGTCTTCTCACTCCATAGTCGAGAGGCATCCCGCCGTCCCCCGCGTCTTTTGCCTTTCTAGCGTGGAGGAAACCGAGACGTCGCAGGATGAAATGAAAGATTTCTTCCGTCTTCCGTCTTCCGCTTGCAGACCGCGGGATCGCTTCCATTACGATTGCAAGCAGTCGTCCACAACGGCAACGTCGTTTCGCTTTCGGAGGTCGAAAAACAAACCTTGAACGTCTCTGCCGCTGTCGACAAGATACGTCTTTTTTGTCAGTTGACAGCAACTCACTAATACGAAACACCGTCCCCTAAGCTCGGACGAGAGGACCCGCTGAACTTAAGCATATCGCTAAGTGGAGAAAAAGAAAACAACCGGGATTCCATTAGTAACGGCGAGTGAACCAGGAGAAGCCCAACGCCGTATCCCGTCGCAAGTAAACAGCTTCAGGACGTGTGGCACATCATTTTCGTCTCGCATAGTTCGGAGTTCCCTCGATCGTGGCCGCATGCGGTGGGTACCATGCCCATTCAGTGCGGACGGCGAGCGACGGTTTTCAATCCGAGAGTCGGGTTGCTTAGGAACGCAGCCCAAATCGGGTGGTAAGCTCCATCCAAGGCTAAATACCGGGATGAGTCCGATAGTCGACAAGTACCGTAAGGGAAAGTTGATGTATATATATGTATACGCGTATATATATATATGCGTATACACACACACACACACACATATATATATATATATATACAAGTATATGATTGGTGTATATGGAATGAATTCCAATAACCAACAATTACTATTCTTAAAAGAGTGCTCAATACAAAGTAGAGCAGATATAATTATTTATGTGTATATATATATATATATATATATATGTATATGTGTGTGTATGTGTATGTATATATATATATATATATATATATGTATATGAGGTGGACATCGTAGTTACCGTTGGGTGTTGACTTTGATGTCCGATTTTATATTTACATACACTATTTTAATATATTAAATAATATTATTTTTAATCATTTTTATCTTTGTATATTTACTCGCTTAAGTTATATTTCAATAGGTTGTTAGCATTCGTATTTATCAGTTGTGGTATCCGATTGTCTGGGTCAATATCTGTGGATGTGCGTGCATGTATTTATTGGTATCTATGTGTATGGAAAGTGCATTCACTTTTAATTGTGTATGTATGTACGTGTATGTTGGTTTCCCTTCCCCCCCTTTTTTTTTTCATGACAGACCGTGAAGATGTCCTCTGTCTCGTCTCTTTTTGTGTGTGTATATATACATATATAAATATGCCTTGGTGCTTAAGAATATGATTGCGTTTGTTTTACGTGTGACTTAAGGACCCCATTCACACACTCTTAAAATGTATACATTGTCTAAGGACCGGATATTAAATTAGCTAAAATAACTTCAATGAAGAAATAAATTGAATAATATATATATTTCTTCTTTTCTCCTCAGTAATTTTATAGTTGTAAACTTAATAGCGATTAAATTTTAAATTTTGATTTTGTAATTAGCAGTTTTAAATTTTAATATTAAATTTTATCATATAATTTAGTAATTATTGGTTGGAATAAATTCTTTTTTAATACTACCCATATTTTAAACATCTGAATAGATAACATGACTTCGTTGTCAAGCTTTTTGAATTTTCCTATACTTATGTTTTGATTGGTCCATCTAGCCTTTGTAACAACGTTTTCCCCTTGCAAAGGATTGTTAATTAATTTGAAACTTTTAAAACCATTTATTTTACATTCAACGTCATCACTTGATAAGACACCGAGGGTGTTGAAACAAAATGGCTATTTTTGTAGTGATTTTATAACATATTTATGTTATAAATTTTTTTAAAATAAATAATTATATATATATATATATATATATATATATACACACATGTATGTATATATTGTGAGTGATGAATCAACCTCTCTCCCACCATCAGGATGTGCCAAATCTCTCACTGCTCTACCACTACTTCCACGGAAAGTGCTCGGATGAACTATATTCTCTGGTCACACCAAGTCATAACTTCTTGGTAAGAACACACCATGCCATTTACATGGTAGCAAACCACCCACATTTCCTCCATATCTCATTAGTGAGGAGTAAGTTCCACTTGCGAACAACTGACCAACAGCATGTTTCCCTGATCAATACAATCTTAACCTGTTCAAAGCTGGGGTTAACTGTTATCTTCCACTCCTATACACACAAATGGCCTCCTAACATAACCCTCCAGCATGACTGGCCCCAAGACTTGTAAAAGGTGAACCTTACTGTAAAAAAAAAATAATGTATATATTGCTTTTTAATTTATTTTTTTTTTCTCCTATGGTTTTATTAGTTCCACGTGATGAAGAAGGGATTGATGTAGATATTCTTGATGCTCTCCTGACTCAATTCCATTCTTTAACTGATGAGTCAAAGCTAAAATCCAAGTTCTGGGCACTCGTCTACCTCATTCCAACACTCCACAATCCTACAAGTACAAGCACATCCCCAGGTAAGTTGGCTATTTCTACAGTACATTGCTAGTTCAGTTTCTAGGTTCTGACAATGATTATATATTAAACTTGCTTGGTGACTGAGGCAAACTGTATTTTGTTGCTTTTCCAAGAGTCATTTTTTTTTCATCTAGGCAAAAGTATTTAAAAAATTAGCTTTCAAGTTAGGCAGCCTCTCCTAACTAAATCTGCTTTTTCTTCATTTCTTTCCAGTTGACCTTGTGCCATATTCAGTTTAGCATAGTTTAAAATTTAGAGTGTGTATGCAGTTACAATCTTCTTCACATCAAGACCAGCTCAATGTGCTGGCAACTCAGGCAGTTGACTGGAGCACTATCAAAGACAAGGGTGCCATCATGCTGCCATGTCACATGTCTGGAATCTTCCAAAACTAAGGCTTATAAAAACATACTTGTAGCTGTACATGACTCAAGACTCAATTCTTTGGTTATTTTTTTAATAGAAAATGAGCTTGTAAAGAAGATAGGCATAGAAAGTGTCATGAAAAGATTTACAGATCTAGAGGCTAGAAAAAAACGTTTTAGGTAGGATAATGAATGTTTTCTTTAGCTTGTATTAGGTTGTATATTTTAATAAACTCATTATACTACATTTTCAGTTTCTCCCCTTGTGAATATTAAAAAAAGTTATACTTGTAAGGGCACCAAAGTACAGCTTGCCCCCCAGGAGTGCCAGCAACCCTTGGGCCATCACTGCTTTACATTTTAAATATTCATAACAATTATCAATCAACAGACAAATATTAAAGAG
This sequence comes from Acanthosepion lycidas, assembly GCA_963932145.1. NCBI lineage: Eukaryota > Metazoa > Mollusca > Cephalopoda > Sepiida > Sepiidae > Acanthosepion > Acanthosepion lycidas. The sequence continues at coordinate 35,716,460 of OZ010581.1, read as the reverse complement.
AATAAAACTTTGTTGTTATACCATTAACAGAAGAATTTATTTTTAACCATTGAAGTAAAAAAATACATAATCTTAGGTTTAAGTTTTCTCTATAGTCACTCCTGTTGCTATCATAGCCTAAACTCACCAGAACTTTTGAAAAAAAGACATATTTGTAACAAATAGACTCTGATCTTACTGAAAATAAGCACAGTTTGGCATTTGTTATTGAGTAGGAAAGAAAACATTGTGTCTTTGAAAATTATTTTAATGAATTAGAAAAGGAACCAGGTATGAAACCAATACTGAAAAATTGAACAATTTATTTTTATCTGGTCAAAGGAAACACTAGTTTATTGACTTTAGTAATATATATAAGACTGGGAACATGAACAGAAGGTATTTTTCAAATGATCTATGACATTTAGTATAAGAGATAAGGAAACTGAACACAAAATAGGCTGTGCTAGAGGTAATTTCACCCAACACTGCAAGCCATTATGAAACCTAAAAAATAGTCATGTTCTTAAATAGTCTTGTCAGATCAAGTCTTTCATGTGGATGTCATGCATGGCATTAAACTCATTCAGAAATATCGAAAGTTTCAGCTGTATACAACCACTTTCTCAGATCAATAGTTAAACATGGCTTTGAGTGAGTGAAGCATGTAGGTGTTAGTAAGGACCATCCACCTTCAAGCCTTGTAGACTGATGCTACAGAATAACAAAGAACCATTCTAGATAACAGAAGCCACATCTCTTGAGGATTTTCGGCAATAACTAAAATGGATATCATGTAACTTGAAGAGAAAATAATGGCATAATCAGAATGTTGATGTTTGACACTGCTTCAAGCAAAAAGTTAGGAAGGAAGACCTCCCCCATCAATATAGGAAAGTGTGATAACAGCTACTGGACTTGAGAAACATATTTCCCTGAAAAATTGTTTTAAGAGAACAAATTTATAAATTTCAGCCAAAAGCAGCACTGACTGCTTGGTTAATGAATGCTGAATATTTCCTTATAAGGAAATGGCTAATATTACCATTATCATTTAGAATACCTACTTTAACTCATTAATCGATCCTGGTCAGTACCTTGATGGGTGACTGCTTGGGAATACCACGTGCTGTAAGCTTAGATGTATGGGTTGTGTAATGGATAATGACTTGGAATTGTTCATCAGAAAGCCAATTTCCTATTCCAGTTGGGTTTCTTATATTCACATATGCACAGATAGCCTTGGGAAAGTTATGAATCCACATCTTCCCCCTCCCCAGCTATGGGTTAATTAGTAAGACATGTATCAATAAATTATTATTATCAAAAAAAAATTCTTACTATCTAAAACTATTTTCTGGTTTTAAACAACCAGCAAAGGGTTGATAACCCATAAAAACAAATCAATCCAGTAAACCCATTAATGCCTATTATCCAATTTTGTATCTATTATAAGTTTCTACCTATAAGCCATTAGTACCTAATGGCTTATAGGTAGAAACTTATAATAGATACAAAATTTTTTAGAAGCCTATAAATAATGCCATATTTTTATTTTTATGGTGGGCATTAATGGGTTAAATTCACTCAAAAGGACATGACACTTCTAAATCTATTGACACTTCTAAATGACACTTCTATTAGGTTGGTGCAAAAATAATGTCGTTTTCTCACATAGTAACATATGTTAGAAAACGACATTATTTTTGCACCAACCTAATAAATCCATTGAAGTTATCTATACTCCTTCCACCTGTAAACTTTCCAGGAAAATATGCACATTTGGAAATGTTAGTATTGAAGGATTTAATTTATAAAGATATGAAAGATACCATTAAGCATATTTTTAGCCATTCAATCCTCCTCGGTCAAAAATAAAAATTAAACAACTTCAACTTAAGTGAGAATTTAAAGACATTACATTTGGCAAAGCAGAAATTTCTTAGAAGTGAGTTTAACAAAACTATCTTATAACCATTGAGTTTTACCAAAAGGAATAGCAATAAGGAATGGTATGGGCTAGGTTTTGTCATTGGATAGAATGGAAAGCAAATATTTAGGTGGCATTGTCGTATCTACATTTTTGTTAAAATTTTAAATGTGACAAAAACAATTATCCTCAGCTGAGATTAAAAAGGTTCTAGCTACAATTTTTGTTTTTCATTTATTAATGCCCCATTTCTTGTTCTCTCTGTAATGCCCTATATGACCACTTAAGTTTGGTACAAAAAAATCTTCATTTAATCTCGAGAGTATGTAAAGACATGTTTCAGCCAATTTATGAAAAAGTTATGGTTAAACAAAGTTTGAAGTCAAATATCTCAAAACTGCAAAAAATGCAGATTGAAAATGTTTTTAATTTTGGGTGACAATATGATGAAGGAAGGCTAACATTACTTTTTTCCATTCTATTCAGTAGGGTGAAGTAAAAGTTTTATGTTGTTGAGCAACAGGAGTTTTCAAGATTATTAATTTTTGCCTCATTTATGTTCAATCTTTATTTTTGATTTTTATTGCAGCAACTTGGGCATTTATTGTGCCACCCTGGTCTTTTATTACACTACTTTGGTCATTTATTATGCCACAATGGTCATTTATTACACCAGTCCAGTCTTTTATTGCACTTTTCTAAGTGTCGAGTAAGCAAAAGAAACAAATAACTTCAACAAAATTTGAAGTGACATATTGTATACTGAAGGACCTGGATATAAAATTCTTACCAATTCAGCCACAGAAACCCATGAACAAACAAACATATGGCTAAATTCTCTCATGTCAGAGTAAAAAACTAACAACAGTCTAAGAATTTTAAACATCTGAATATCTTTACCAGAAAAAAAATTTAGTGAAGCCCAAATTTACAAGTTATAGATTGTTTTAACTTCCTTTCCAAAAAAACTCATCTTAAAACAATGAATTGTGACATTTGAGAAAATAAGATTAAGACATAACATACAAATATATTTGCAGCTTTTAGTAAAATGACAATTGTAGCAGTATCTCTGATTCACTGTATAGTCCAAACCATTTTTGTTGGTTTCTTTCTGATGATTCTGAAAGGATATTTTCTCTTCAATTATTTTTAAATTTAAGCTTAATTAAAAAAAAAACTTTTTAAACCAAAAATTATGGCAAATACCTCTTTTTTTTTTAAATATTAAAAAAAATTTCTATTATTTGCATTTTTTTTTAAAACATCAATTCCATCTTGCACATTTACAAATCTATCATTCGTAGGTGCATTTAATACTGCTGCTATATCTGGTCTGGTGCTCCTGCTATTTATCTCGAGGTTCTTGACAAAATCCAGAGAGGGATCTGCAATGTAGTCAATCCTGACCTAGCATCTTGACTTCAGTTACTTTCTCACTGACATGACATGGTTTCCCTCTGTCTTTTCTACAAATATTTTCATGGCAACTGCTCTGAAGTTTTTTTTCCTGGTGTCCTGACTACATGAATTTAAGTGTGCTACTAGATTGGCATCTAGGTCCCATCCATTTACTGTTGAAATAGAGTAGAAGTGGCGGTTGCATTTAGCTAAGAGTTTCTTTTCTTGGACTTCTCACCTGCAGAATTCCTTTCCATTTACTTGCTTCCCTGAAAACTACAATCTTCAAAAATTTAAATACAACATCAATCACCATCTTCTGTCATCTTGAATGCCATTCATCTTTTATTCTTTCCTCAATCCTTCCTATACCCAGTCTTTTATCTCACTTTCACACTCTGTAGCCCTTTGCATACTAGTGGCATTCCCACCTTGCTTGGGGGTGAAATGATTAAAAAAAGAAAATCTTCTCAGAAATAAATTCCTTATTATATCCCATTCTATACAGAAGAATGCTCATCTTGGTTGTTAATACCCTCATTATTTCAGAATTTTTAAATGAACCCTTTATTCAGTTCAAGTGATGGATTGTTCTCATTCTATTTTCTAAGCTTAGGGAATGTCTTATATCAGTTTTTTGTTTCTTCCACTGCACCAGAGTCTATGATTTTCCTGCACTATACAACTCAGGGAAACCAGATACACTTCATCCATTAGGCCATATATCTAAATATAAAGCTAATGTCTGTACTCAGGTGGTAGTAATTTTGAGTGTCTGTTCTTAATGAGATATTCCCAGATGGTGTTCACCTCTATGCTAGATCTACTGAGGAGGTTGTCAAGGCTTAACATATGTGCTGATACATTCAGCCATCTTATTCTCTAGTGGTGTTCACCATTATCTTGACTTCATGTCACAAGGACTGCCATTTTCCTTCTATACATGATAAAATTCAATGCCTATCCTCAAACTACAGCCTTTTGATGTTCCTCCACTCTTACTTTTAGGAGTGGCTGCTCTTGCCTTTATATTCCTTTCTACAACTATATAGGATGGAACACACAGAGTTCTTGATCATCTCTTCAGAGGAAGGCTTGGTTCAGGAAATATATCTCCAAAGGATTAATCTGATTTTGAATACTGTTTTGATGTTGTATTGACTGCAACAAATATCCTTTATTATATACCTCTTATGTATGATAGATCATGGCAGATATTTTATTGTTCCCCATGACAGATCTGTCTCTACTCATGAAATCTGATGCTATATATGCAGGCTAGGTGTTACTTTGAAGATTTTTTTATGCTGATCATCTTCTATTGGTATGTTTTAATTGCTATTGTTCCAAAGTTCACCCTGACATAGGGGTGGTAGCACTTGTTAGGGTCCCAGCTATGGGTAAATAGTGAACTCACAAACAAAAACAAAAGTCTGTGAAAGTATAAAAACACATTTTTATAGTAAAAATAACAGCAAAACATTTTCATATAAAAAAATTACCAACAATACCTATTTATAGCAGAATTACTAACAATAGATTTTATCTGTAGTTGAAGCCATAAGATTGTGTTCAAAATAGATAACTCATAGAGGTTGATATGCTGCTAAACAAAATGGACCAATCCTAGATATGCATTTGGCTTGATGTTGATGCTGCAGGCAGTGGATGATCCCATTCTTAACACTATATGGATGGTGAGAATTAAGGTACAGAAGATCCTCATGTTATGTCAAACCTGACGTACAGTGTTTCATGGTTACAGCACCATCTCCCATAATATAATACATCATCACACGGTGATATATTAAGAAGACGGCCTTGTTTCTTCATCAGCTGTACGCCATATTGGATTGTGCAACATTTGCAACCTCTCATTTGTGTTGGTTATTGTCTTTTTTTTAGAACTCTTTGTCCTTTGCCTTATGCTTGGGAGCCATAACAAACTCATGGGTGCTTATGTTGGTGAGTTTTGACCTACACCAAAAATCAGGTTACGTTGTGCCATAGGAATGGATCTCCAATGTAAGTCAAAGACCACCTGTATTGCACCATAAAAGTTGATGTTTCATATTCAAATGTTTTGAATCTATATATAGGAATGACAGATAATTGTTTGCTTCTTTTTCAATTGTGAACTCTATGGAAGGTCTTATTAAGTCCACATGGTCCTGTAACATTTGTATATTTTCCTGTTGGGATTAGAATAGATGATTTACTTATCTAAACTATATGACTGGCTTTAGTGGTGACATTCCTATAGCAATTTTTTCCATGTATATGTTTGCCCTTACTGGAGATAATAGTACTTTCATAAATAAGCCTTCTTTCTGTTGTTATGTCAGAACCAATTGGAACTAATTTTTTCCTTTTTTACTTTTTAAAATATGTGGTTTAGCAGTTTTCATTTAGTTTCTTTTTGTTTATATTTTTATTACTTTTATTAAAAATCTCACATTGTGATAATAGAATATCTGGCAAGAAAGGTGAAATGGTGTAAGAACTTGAATGCAAATTTAATGTGGATGATCTAGCAATTAAAGCACATTCTATATATTCTATTCATTATCAATTGTTAAAAATGTATGCAATCAACTATCGCAAGTGCCTGTGAAATGAGTATTTGTGAACAATATCAGAGAAGTTTAGAGAGTACATTACCTTTCTGACTTTTTCCAAAAGTTATTTTTTTTTATCATACAGTGTAGTATAGCTGGCCACTTGTATTCGAGAATACTCGTCTACTAGGGCGACTAGCCAATCCCTATTGCAGACACTCACTCAGGCACATTTGTGTTTATTCAACACCCATAGACCCCACCTGTGATTTATACTGCTACTGAGCAGACCTTAGTTACAGTTCTGGAAAAGAGCACATTATCTAGCGTGATTGACAATTTGAACAAGACCAGCACGCTCAAGCCTTCAGCCACGATGGCTTGTAATTTTGTGCTAGCAAAACTATCGATGGCCACCAAGGGTTCTGTCTACCCAATTTCACTCACAAGGCTTGCGTCAACCCATGGGTATGGCTTTCAGGCACTTTCCAAAGATGCCACATGCTGGGATTGACCCCCTCCAGTCTGATAACATCCTTACTGACAAATCAACCATGGTGAGATTCAAACCCGGGTCCCATGGTCAGAATGCAAACGTTCTAACCACTTGGCCATGTGCCCATATTTGTCATACAACCATACTATTAGCCTATATGGATTTGATTGATTGTTTTATTCATTTTTTACAACTTATCAACCCTTTGCAGGTTATTTAAAGCCATAAAATATTTTCAGATTGTAAGAATTTTTTTTAGAGATAATAATGACTTAATGATATAAGTCTTACTAATTAACCCATAGCAGAGGGAGAGAAGAAATAGTTTCATACCCTTCCCAAAGGTATATGTGTGTAAGTGTATATAATGAAACCAATTGAAATTGAAACTTGATTCTCTGATTAACAATTCTGAACTTTTATTCATTACACCAACCACACATCCAAACTTACAGCATGTATTATTCCCAAGAAATCACTTATCTAGGTACCAATATAAGGAATTGAGTCCTTATTTTGGTTTTTATAATCACAATGTTTTGTTTGATGTAGCCTTCTTTAGGTATCTGTCATATTCAGTTACCATTTGGGAATTTCAACCTGAATTTTTTTATTTAGCTTATAGATGTAGAGTGTTTATATTCCATTGTCCAGTTTAGAGAATACTTTGTATCAGTTCATTCTTAATTTGTCTTTGTGATACCCATTTTCTATCAAACTATAGTATATAAGGAAGTTACTAGTCTGTGTAGATCATTGTATGATAATAATCTTCCTCCATCTTAAAAGTCCAGAGGGAAGCTCATAACAATATCCCAGAGATAATCTAATCTTCATTAATATTATAAGAAGATAAACTTAAAAATATCCATTGATAATATCAGTTATGATAAATATCAAGTCATGATTATTTTATTGTTTTATTAAAGTGTTTTCTTTTTTTTAATTTTGATTTCAGAACGTTGCCAACAATTAGTAAAAGTAGCACGGAAACACAAGGTGCTTCTGTTTTGTGATGATGTCTACAATCTATTGTGTTTTGAGGATAATGGTCCTGCCTGGAGATTGTTCTCTTATGATGAAAAGTAAGTCTGATTACTTTTTGCAAGACAATATCTGATGTTTAAAAATTTGCACCTTTGAGATAAATCAATGAAATCTAATTATATCATTCAAACAGAAATACTTAACTTTTTATTTTCTTTACATATATAAAATGTGTGCAAGTTCTGGCTATGGATGTGCATTATAAAATATATACCAAATTTTGACCATTTTAATATTGGGATAGAAGCCAAACTGAGTCTACACCTACATTTTCAAACTGAAGTTTAATCAGTTACTCTTAACAGTAAACATACATGTGTGTGTGTGTAGACAGTAATTCCATTTCTAATTGAAGCTCCACTGGTTAAAAAAATCCTTCTGTTTGGGATTCTTGGGTAAATTAAAAAATTAATGTAATATTTGGCTTTCTGTAGTGATATGTAAATGACTTTCTAATTAACATTGTTAAGGCATAGATACTATATAAGTTCTCAGACAGTAAGGGTAGAGAAGCTCTCAGTATGCGAGATAAACGCCTACCACTGGACTGATAAAATATGAAGGAAATCACACTTCATATCAATTCAAATCAACCTACATTCATTCCTTTAGAATTTACATTTTCCATGTTTTTTCTGGTCTATCATTGCTATAATCACCAAAATGCAGAAGAAAGACATCTTAAAAAACCTAATATATAATTAAATCTGTTAATGATACATCCATGGTACTGGAGGGTTGTGGAAGCATGCCCTTCTCCTGCAAAAACTGAGAACTAAATAGATGATGAAATTTGGCCTCTTTGCCTAAAACTATGACAATGCTATTGAGCTGAGCTGGAATGTTTGTTGTAAACCATTAATATTATTAATTTTCAAATAAAATCAGAAAACTTAATTTTCAATTTCCCCACAAACATTAGCTTCTGAAATTCTTATATAAGTTTTATATACAGAAGAAAATCTAGAAAAAAATCTGTTGTGCTAGACAATTTCTCTTCCCAGAATCTATCTTACATGTTTATAAATCTACTATTCATCCTTGCTTTGAATATTGCTGCCACATCTGGTCTGGTGCTCCTGCTATATATTTAGAGATTCTTGATAAAATCCAAAATAGAATCTGCACTGTTATCGATTCTGACCTGGTATCTTGGCTTAAGTCCCTTTCCCATTGCCATAACATAGCTTCCCTGTGTCTCTTTTATAAATCCTTTTTTCTTTTTTTTTTTTTTTACTAATGTTCATCTAATACAAGGCTCGAGAGCCACTCAAGGTTGAGGGCTGCTGTGTGGAGTTGTATTAGTGTAAGAAATGGCAAGATTACAGAAAAGATAGCTAATTCTAGTGAATAAAATTTCAGAGTTCAGGCAGAGCTGTTAGGTGTATAGAGTTGAAGTAGATTTTAGAAGGAACCGGAAACCCAATCCTAAACAGGAAACAAGGGATGAACCTCAACTCCTGTTTCTTCTATCACACTTCTTGCTTGTAGAACTCTTTTTTGGTTTCTTGATTCCCAGTCAAGTTTGACCTTCAAAAATTTAAATGCAATCATAATCTTCTGTCTTCTTAATTCATATTCTTTATAGTCCTCTCTCTTCAATAGTAGTTTTTCTCATATTCTCTAATACTCAGTAATATCTTGCATCCTAACAGCTTTATTGCCTTGCTTAGGGTGGAATGATTTAAAAAAAAAAAAAAAAAAGAATGATTAAAAAGAAGCAAAAAGGAAAAGATTGCATATTTAAAATCAAAACAACAAAAAAATATGTTTGCAGTAGGATAACAGATCTAAAAAATAATATTCATTTTATGAGAGGATCCAATAAAAAGATATAAAACTTAACATCTAATTTAGAATCCACACTTCAGATTTAGACCTGTTGCAGGAATGCTAGTATGTTTGGGTGGAAACATGTCTCCTGGAAAATCTTTATCCCACAGCAATTATCACAGGCTCAATGCAAGTCCAAAACTGATTAACACAAAACGATAAATATAAAACAAATGATAATGCATGTATTTACAAAAGGAAAAAAAAAAATGAAACTAGCTATAATAAGAAGGTGCTTATTTATGTGTATGAGTGAGTGTGTGCATAACAAGCATGTGTAAGTGAGTACAAAAGTCAAGAGAGAAAACCATGAAAATGAACATGCCCTAGTGGGGGACACATTACCCACGTGCAACTACATCTTAAAAACATAGTTGAAGAGGTATAAAAGAGGCGAGGGAGAAAAATGCATGCCATCTTATAGGTTTAAGAATGTTCCCTAGTGACGTTTTTTTTTTTTTTTTTTGCAAAGTCCAGTGGGATAACCCATAGATCCACCACTTTTTATTTTGTGACACCCTGCTTGAAATAATAATTACTTACCTGTTATTTAATAGTCTTACATTTATCTAAAATTGGCTTTTGAAACAAAACCTTTTTTGGTTTTATTTCTAAAGCCAATTTTAGATCTGAATTTTATTTAAAGAACTGATGAAGATTATGATGGCAATGTGTTGTCAAATGGTTCCTTCTCCAAAATATTCAGTCCAGGATTACGACTTGGTTGGATTGAAGCATCTGATTATGTCTTAAATTTTATCCTCTCAAGGTAAGTCTATCATTGTACTCAAACTGTAACATACAAAAACTGATAGTTATTATAAGTAGAACAGGCACATTTTTTTTTATAAATAACATAAATTCTCTGTAAAATGATTAATTAAATATTTCAATATTTGACTGTATCTTTTTAGTGTCTTCAAGTTCCTATTTTACATTTTCCCAAGTAAGACAACTTTGATAGTCTTTGGGATCGAAGGGAGACAATCCATTAGCAATATATATTTAGAAAAATGAGTTAAGCCTTGTAATAAAAAAATTGTACAGAGCTAAATTTATAAGGCTCAGTAAAATTAAACATTTAGAATCAATCCTTATTTACAATCAAAAATCAAATTCATCAGTGAGAAATCTTGATTAAAAGGGAAAATGCATCAACAGAAAAACTTTCAAAAATATCTGAAAAAATCAGACAATAAATATAAAAAATGTAGTAATTTCTGCTTTTATGCTACACAAAGCAAGTGTTAATGAATAAAAAAATATCAGCATACGCTTTCTTATTTTAGATTGTATGAAGTCTTGTTAAAAAAAATGCATTCCCAAACAAATTAAAAAAATGACAACAGATGAATTTGCAATATTCTTTATTATGTCAAACCTGTATGAAAAAGGAAATAATTTCAGTATACTGACAACACACTCACCACTCTCTACCAGAATTTGTGTTCTACCTCTCTTTGCACCAACTAAATTGTTTAATTAATTATAATAAAGGTTGTTTATTTCTAACACAGCCTGTAATGGGTTTGTTAAAATCTTTAATTCTATAATTAACAATTATGGATGGATATCCCTTTGTTTTGTTCAGTTGTTGAAGTGAGTGCCAGCAAGTAGACAAACATATATAACAACATCAAAAACAATTCATAAGGGAACTTATCAGTTCCAGGAGTTTTGTCTGTCCTGAATATCTTCAGTGCTTCCAAAACTCCAGTCTCCATTTATAGGGCCATTGCCTCTAGCTACTTCAGTTGCTTCACAGTCAGTTAAATATGTGTTGAACTGTCAAAAAGCATCTGGTAGTAGTCATCAAATTCCTCACAGATGCTTTTGTTTGTAGTTAAATGTCACCAATTACTTTGACATACACTAATCTATAGCACTCTAAAATTCTTCTGCAGCCATATTTATTGTCTCAGTAAATATTCTTTTTAATCTACCTCTAACTACTTTCTTAAGCCAGGAGGCCAGCTTGCTTTAGCTATAGCTACTTCACCTTCATCTCCCAATTTGACAACCAAGTCAAGATTGACTGCTCAAAACTCAATTACTATGTCTGCTGCTAATCTGAATCATCAACAAAAATAAGGCTGGTTGAGGCTGGGGGAAACACAACAGATTGTTCTCTTAACAACTAAGGGAAGGGAATAGTCAAAGAAGGGAGAGAAATGAGAAGAAATTAAAAAAACTGAATAACAAGGAGTGAGTTCACTGCCTCAAAAACCACAACACAGCAGGTAGTACACAACTTTTAGAGCAAAATCCACCAAGGGAACATCTTTGCAAGACACCGAGTCTCTGACAATAACAAAGCTTTTCCCATCGCTTTTATTGACAAGAACTGATTGACAAAGACTCGGATCTGAACCAGTTGCAGAGAGGCCTGAATCTGGATATACCAAGCTGTTCTGCTGTTAATGAAGAAACCTGGATGTGACTAATTGACATCAACAGACATGTCCACATGCGACTTGAGTCCTCTTTTGCATCTGTACCAATATGTGTTCGCTACATAATTGGAAGCAAATGTCCTAATTTTATATTTCAATTTATCCTACCACTTACTCCAAACCCTGTCAATTCCCTCTTTAGGGTTAATATTAGTTATCCTAAAAGTCCTTCACATCCAACAAGGATGTAGTCAGTTTCTTCTTGCTTGGAATAAAGTTCCATAATTGATTTCTTTCACCAACCAGCATAGCTTAAGTCAAACAATCCAACACACGTGTCTTCTGTTCACTACCACAGTCTTACTGCTCTGTTGCTTTGTTAAGCACTTTTTATAGCTTAAGTGACAGGTCCAATTTGCATAGGTGCAAAAAAGAGTTTCGCAAAAGTATCCAACTCCAAGATCTATCTTTTCTTAAATATACAAGTCATAAAGCCGCCATTTTCTTTTTAGAATACTTTACATGTGAGACATGTCCAAATACATTTTCTGTGATGTTACAGATGTGTTAAATTTTCAGTATCCATCCAATCTAGGCCGAGGTTTATTTATCTCACTCAGAATAGCCTATAGTCCAAATAAACTACACTGTAGAAAATTGGAAAAGTCTAAGAGCCCCAAGTTGACTCTCCTAACTAAAGCTTGGTTGATGTAGCTAGAATGTCCCTGACAGAATCAAGCTTACTGATAACTTTATGAAAATTTTTTACATTCTTTTTTATCATCACTATGGTCTTCATGAGGAGCAAAAATGACTTTTTAGTTCCTCATTTAAAGTACTAATACTAAGTATTAAACTAATTTGCTACCACTGTAAAAAGAATAACTAAACTAGAAGATAAAGAGTTTCAGTCAATGAAAGTAATTAAAAAATATATGACAGTCACAAAGGAATCAATCTGCTAAAAAAGATATACTGCTCATTGCTGTCATTGGACAAATGTGTCCAATGACAATACAAAAAGAAACCATTCTGTTTCATTTGGTTTCTTCAGCATGCACAGTAATACCTACTGAACCTGTGAAGACATCACACCCAAAGAACAGTTTAGCAGATAAGAAACACTTCTTGAAAGCGCATCAGAACAATTGCCATGGAAATATAGAAAAGGCACCCAGAAGCTATGTTATAATGGTGGGAAAGTGACTGAAACTGAAATGCTAGGTCAGGACTGATAACATTGCAGATTCTTGTTTAGATTTTGTCAGGAATCTTGACATATATAGCAGGAGCACCAGACCAGATGTGGCATCAATAGTCAATGCAGAAACAAATAGTAGACTGATAAACATGCAAGATGAATTCTGGTAGAAAAAACTATTTAGCACAACACAGTGAACCAACTATCCTAACTGCAAATTTAGAAATTGATTCAATATAATCATTCAACTTCATGTCAGTCATATCAGACTTACTATTAAGACTGTAGTAAATAGTTGTGCCATCAGCATAGATACCAAATCAGGAACTGATATCAAGAAGGTCATTGTTAAAGATTAGAAACAAAGTAGGTTCAAGGTTAGAGCCCTTGAGGACACCCATATTAATGCAAAACAAGATCTACAAGAATGGCTATTCTAAACAAGATCTACAAGAATGGACATTTATTATATGATTTATTAAGTAAGATTGGATCAAATCAAGAATTTGGTTGGAAACACCGTAGCACTTCAGCTTGTTAAGACCAGCATGCTAAACCCTGTCAAATGCCTTCACTGTTCTTATTTAAAGCTTGACACCCTCTTTTAGTAATAACTATTAAGAAAAAACATACCAAGGGTTAGGAACAGTGATGGCATGTCCCACCAAACATTTGCCCAATTCAGTTTTGATGGTACTATCATGAAACAAGCTCCCAGTGTCTCTTGAGAACACTAACCTAAGCACCCTGTAGAGGATTGGTGCTATGGAGACAGGGTCTCTCTCTAAAATTACTTTAATTTTTTTTAATTTTCTGCAAGAAACCTGGATCCCACCAAGAGTTAAAATCATTAAAAATCACCTTAATAATCACATCTCTACAATTATGAGTGGAAAACTTGACATTAAATATAATTGGAAATAATTTTAATTATCATTTATCAATTATAATGAATTTTAATTAATTATCATTTTATAAAATGATATAAATAGAAAAGCATAATTCTAAGGTCATTTCCAAATTTGCTTCAGAATGTTTCTCAATTTGAAAAAGTAAAATATTATGTAAAAACAAATTTAACATAGAAAAAAATCTGGGTACATGTCTCATTTTGTGACAGGAGCCTTCTCCAAAGTTCTGGAGGATTGAATCACTACACATCTGGTATAATGACAACAGTCCTTCGAAATGGCCACTTACAGTCTCATTTAAAATTCATACGGGATATGCTTCAAGTAAGTATCATTTATTTTTATTTTGATCTGCAAGACTTGATGTGATTTGAACCAGAAGAAATTGGCTGCTTTTAACAAATTTGTATTTGTAGCCTTATGTCTGTTACATATAATATTTCATATTGTCAAAATTAATCTGGCATACTTTTATATCCTTTTCTGAAAATATTTTTGGCAAACTTGTACCTTTGTGTCTCAAAAAATGCTATTATTTTAACTTCCTACACTCCTTGGCAATGTTTACTGTTTTAAAAAGTGATAATTAGAATTGTAATAAACACAAACATATGAAAGTGAATTTATACATTTTCTTTGTTCATGAGAATTTACAACAAAAATATTAAACACAATTTATTTATAAAATTGTTTATTTGTACTATTTATTTATTATATTTTTTATTAGAACGGTTGGCAAAAAACATCTGCTAATTGACAACTGATTTGAACTTTATAAAATTGTAAATAATAATGATTTCCTTGTGGTTGATTTACATATTTTGATAATTTAGTAAATGTTTATAAATTTATAAATAAAAATGATTTCATATTTATTTCTTTATAAACTGGTAAATGATAAATATTGCATTAGTTTTCATATAATTATATTAGGTTTTAGAATGTTGTGAATATAAAGTTATTCTTGTGAATAAACAATCTAATAAATAGTTTGATATTTTTGTTGTAAATTCTCAAGAACAAAAAAAAAAATGTATAAATTCACTTTCATCATATTTAGCTTTTATTACAATTCTAATCATCACTTTTTAAAACAATAACCATTGCCAAGGAGTGAAGATAGTTAAAATAATATCAGTGTCAATGGAAAAAACATCCTTTGACACTGGCATTATTAAGGATTATTATTTCATTTTTTTTGTAGGCATTAAGATCCAAATTTGCCAGATTTTTTATTTTTTATTTTTAAAGCAATTATCTAAATCTGCCTTTAATATATAAATGTTTTTTGCTGAATACATGCACCTGTACAGATCTCTCTCTTTCTCATTTTAACGTATTGTGCTGTGAAGTTGTTAGAATACACGATAACAATTTGAAAGAAACAGCAAATGAAAAGAACAGTTAAAACATGGATATAATATCTTAGTGTGTTTAATCCTCTCTTGTCCTTAACACTTCCAGGTATCTTTTGGGCAGGATATGTCTCAGTGAAGTATGTCACATGATTAAATTAAAAAAAATAATACTTTAATATTTGCTTGTCTATTCAATGAATCAATAAATTTTCAATGGACTTATCTCATTGATTAACTCCAGAGTTCAGTGTCAAATCGCTTGTCAGTGTCAGATGTTTGATAAATCTTTTGGCAGAAGCTCTGTTGGCCTAAGAAATATATCAAATTCTGGTAATTTTTGCATATTTTTTTTGTAGCTTTTTGATTTGTATTATTTGTTTATCGATTCAAAACTAGTCTAAAAAGTAAAATGTATTTTGCACTATCTTATTATTATAATAATAGCAATTAGTATATCATTAAATCAATTGAATTCATCTAGTCATACTCTTAAATATTAATTTCTATACCAAGGAATAAACTTGTTTAAATTAATTCTTTTAGTAGAGTCCTCTAAATGCTGCCTTGTTAAAGTAAAAAAAAAAAAAAAAAAAAAAAAAAAAAAAAAAAATATATAGAATCTTTCAAGGGAGATAATTTCCGATATTTTTCATCTCGTTACAGTTAATATCAACAGACTCAATTTTAGTAAATTTTATATTAGAAACTAATATAAGTTCAAATAAAAATGTTTGCTATTTAAACTCATAGCCTTTGAATGTTCTGTAATTTTTAATTTTAAAACAAACGTTTTATTTTTTTTTTCTTACCATCACAGTAATGTGACTAAATATGTCCCCTTGCACTTCTTGTTGAAATTCCTAGTTGTATTAGTTTCTATTTTCTTAGAAGTCAGTTCTACTGTTTTTATATTCTTTTGACTTAAATACATGAAAATTAACTTTAGGTCAATAGTGTGATTTTATCTGGATAATGTTACCAGAAATAAGTTTTCTATAAAAAAAAAAAAATAAAAGATGAACTTTCATGTTGTTTTTGTTTGCTATACTCATTGTTATGTACTATAAATTTGCCTAATACAATAAAATTTTAAAACAAACTAGCTAGAAAATTTGTGAACCTTGTCATCAGCTTTGAACATATAGCAAAGAAAACAATGGTGTTATATTAAGCGTTTGGTTGCAAGAGAAAGGAATAATGAAGGTTAGCATTTGAACAACAATTATTGTTAATATACATGGTGTCATACAGGATTCACAAAATAGGTAGAATGTCCTTTTTTTTCTTTAAAAAAAAACAAACAAAACAAAACAAATCACATCATCAGCAAAGGATTAATGAACTAAACAGGACCAGCCAACCATTCTCTCCTTACCAACAATCATCTCATTCCTGACTTTGCTGAACTCGCCACTCACTGCCTATGAATCAGACTGATATCTGGGGGAGCTGTTATACTTCGTTGCAATTAGATCTCTTTCTGATTCATTCTGCATGCTAGCCAGATGTGAATACCATGAAGGCAGAGAATGAAATAAAAAAAGATGTTTTCAGTGTATTGGCTCCATGTATTGCACCCAATCTATGAAGCAAGCTCCAATCGCGAATGTTCCTGCTAGAAAAAAAAAAAAAAAAAAGAGATGCCCCTGTGGACTACCAAACCTGCTTAAAAACAGATCTCTGAGAATGACCAAGTAAGTGGAGGGCCAGCAGGCCAACAGTTGTCATGCAGGGTGCTGCTGTTGTTATCAACGCCAATTTGTCACCATCACAACCACAGTTGCAGCCCAGTGGGCCACTGTCACTATCACCACCAACTCTCAACATGATCATTCCTCTCCCTGACCGTTGACACTCCCAGGCTTGACTGGCCACCTTGGTTGTCCAGCTTCAGCATGACAACATCTTGGCAACCCACTGCTGTTACCTCAGCATAACCAGCATCGGGAAAGTCAGATTCATGACTTCTCCCGACTCTCCATGCTTGCATCTCCTGTATCAGCAAAGTCAGATTCGTGACTTCTCTTGACAACTCATGCTCATACCCTTGTATCATCATAGATTCATGGTGTCTCTAACCACTCCAGGATAACATCTCAGTAACCCACTGCCATCACCAATCATAACTAGCATCCAGATTTATGACTTCTGACTACTCACCAACCCAATGCCATCACCTTGACATAACCAACACATACACTGTGACCTTGGCCAGCACAAAGAATAGGTCAGCTGCCAGCTTTCCTTTTAACCATGAACACCATCCTGACAATACACCAGAAACAGATATTCCACTTATTTTGTGATATCTATATGACACCATGTATATACTAACAATAAATGTTGTTCAAATTCCAATTCTCATTATTTCTTTCTCTCACAACCAAACACTTAATATAACAACTATAACTACTTGGATGTGAGTATAGAAAAATCTAACTAAAATCATATTTGATGATGGAAAAATTCATGAAATTGAATTACAATATTTCTTTGCATTTTGAATCATTTTTATTGCAAAATTTTATAATTGAAAATTTTATTTGTTATATATTTTGCAGAGAAGGATTAAATTACTGACCAATATTTTGAGAAAACATCTCCCACCAGAGTTTATTTTCTATGAGCCAAATGTAAGTCAATTAGCTTTGTTTGAAAATATTCTCATTATTAAAAACCCCAAAATTACTCTATTCAAGCAAAATGAAAGTGTGGAAATTGATTACGGTTAAAATCTGATTCACTCTCTATGCGAATTCATTTGCTATACAAAATGTTTACTAAAGGTGACTCTGATCCCTGAACAATAGTGTGCTTGAATTTCATTATTTGTGTTGTCATGTCCTGCGATGGCAACAAAAAACAACTTGAAGACAATAAGGATACTGCAATTAAGAGACCTTGAAAAAGAATGCAACAGAAGGAGAAGTAATATTAATAATGCAAAGTGTTAAAGGTTAAGTTTTAAAGATTCCAGATTCAATACTTTTTTTTTATATCTGATCCTCTCATAAAACAAACATTTTTTTAGATTTATTATCCTACTGTAAACATTTTTTGTTTTGATTTTAAATAGGCATCTAACAAACATTAAACTCTCTGGTAACCTAATCCAGAGGATAAGAAGAAAAATTTCCCCTACATGTTCATAAAATTATACAACTGTGGAAACTAATCACTGTTTCTTCTCTTTCCATAAAAATTTCTACAAGAAAAAATTTGGTTTACCTATGGGGTACCCAGTGTTCTTATTTGTATGTTTATAGAAAATTTAGAGTCTGACTCATTTAAACACTTTTTTTTTTTTTTTTTAAAGCTTTTCACCCCAAGCAAGCATGCAAAAGGTTACAGAGAGTGGTTTGGTTTGGTTTATTTTGTCTTACGGCATATCAACCTCAATGGGTTATTTAATGCCGACAAAATTTTTTATTGCTGGTAATATTTTGTTTTGTCAAAAATCTGTTTCTGGTAATATTTTTCCTTCAAAAAAGTATTGCTGGTAATAGTTATCTATTTGCCCATAGCTGGGACCCTAACAGGTGATACCACCCCAGATCAGGGTGGACCTGGGAACACCAGCAATTAAGAGGTGGTTCCACGCCTCTCAAAAACTCCTGAACAGAGGCCTTGCTGCTGGACATAGTTTAACGTCTTACCCAAGATGTGGATGTGGTTTAACATCTTACCCAGTATGATACAGAGAGTGGGAGCAAGAGTAAAGAGGTGTGAAAGAGGAAAAGATGAAGAGAAGGATGGGGAATATATCAAGGCATTTGGAGATGTCGATTATAGCTATCAGGGAAGCAAGTAAGAGGAAGAGAATTCCACAGACAGGAAGTGTAAGACATGAAGATATTGGAGTAGAAGAGATGAATACATTTAACCATTTCAACAGTGAAAGGGTGAGATTGAGATGCCAACCTAGTATCATGTTTAAATTCATGCAGTTTGTGAACTAGTGAAAGTAGCTTGTTGGAGCAGTTACCATGAAAGTATTTGTAGAAAAGACAGAGGGAAGTGACAACATGTCTGTAAAAGAGTGACTGTAGACAAATCTCTACCTTTCCTCAACATCCTATTAATACAAAATAACAAATTAGAGTTTAAAGTTTACGGCAAACAAAAATGATTTAATCAATTTCTATTTCTACCGCAGTCAAAAAATAAAATCAGGACTAGTTATAGGTTTTTACCCTTAGGATATGTAGCCTAGAATACCTGCATGAAGAAGAGAAATATGCTGAAAAAAAAAAAAAAAAAAAAAAAAAAAAAAAAAATTTAGACTTCTTAACTACCCAAATAATTTTATCCTCAATGCTAGAAAATGAGCATACAAAGTTCACATATCCTAAAAGTAGGTACTATCAATGACAACATAAGCACTTCTGACAAACCCAAAATTCATAATCCTACACTCCAACACTATCAACAAAATATGAAAACAAATTAATTATGACTGACAGTATGACCTTTACTACTACCCCTCCAAGACAATCAAAGATATATTTAAGAAAAAAAAAATAGATCCAACACCACATAACATGCCAGGATATACGACATAAAATGTCTGCAATGTAGTGAAAGCAACATTGATGAAACATCTAGGAATCTAAAAGCCTGCATCTACGAACATAAGAGAGACCTATGTTGGGACAACTGTTTAAACATGCTTGTAATGCATAGAAACAAAACAGACCATAACTTTGATTTTATAAATGCCACTCTAATAAGAAAAGAACATAATTCTTTATGCAGAAAATACTGAGAGGGAGTTCTGATAACTATTTTACCATCAATAAATGTATGTCAGACACACATTATTATATCACCAACTTTTATAAAATCCATGCTTAAAGAATCTAGAATATGACTACCTACAACCACAACTGGTGTAACTTAAATACTTTCACCCTCACACAAAATATCCCCAAATCAACATGCTGACAACCACCAAACATGAATAAAAATACCTACTAGATGTTTGCGCATACACACACACTAATACACATCATCCAAACCCAGCATAGACAAACACATGAATTATACATCTGGACGCTGCTTGATAAGCATGTGAGGTCTGCTTAACCAATGAAAACAAACAACACAAAATTTAAAGATACTAGAATTTTCTTTTCTCTTCCATATTTCATTTTCTGATGAAGCTTTAATAAAAGTGAAACATGTTAAATTTATAAAAGTTTCCTATTTGTTCTCGATACTGTCATTCTGTTGGATTCCAATCCCTTTTTGATCCCAATTCAGTAAAACTTAACTAATTTGTTTTGTTATTTATTAATTTTTAAAACTTTAATATTTTAACTTTTTTAAATGTTATTCCTGAACATTCTATTATGTCACTAACAAATATAAATGATAACAAAATTTAAAAAATTGAAGAAAGTTAGTTTGAAGGTCTGGTTATAATGTTGTTTGTGAAGACAGAAAATTAATTGTTCAAATGAATCTTTTGTTCTCTTAAAAGAGACTGACACTAGTTAAGTAAAATCATAGGATTATCATTAGAAATATTGTACTTGGATAATTAACACATTTATAGTTTGTAATATTTACCAGAATGTAAAAATGGTCATTTTGGTTTTTATGAAAGCAAAATTCTTTTTGAATACTTCTCAAAAGTAAAACATGTTTATTTATTATTCTTTTCTTTATTAGATATTTTTACATTTGGAAAAAAAAAAATCGTTATATTTTCTAAATATATTGTCTGAATATAAAAACATATCTACTATTTAAATCCAGGGTAGTTCTTATGTATGGCTACAGCTGCCTGAGTCATTAGATGGTGAAGCAATTCTTCCAAGTGCTGTACAAAAACATAAAGTTAGCTACAGACCAGGAAGCAGGTAAGAAATTAACTAATCTTGTAGTTGAGAACATCTTATATTTGCAAGTACCCAGTATGTGAACCCAAAAAAAAAAAAAAAAAAAAATTAAAAAAATGACATTCTTCTAATATATATTCACAATAAGAATCTACTAAACGTTTAAGAAGAACCTACCACTGAATTCATAAATAAACCCAATTTAAAAAAAAAAAAAAAAGAAAAAAAAAAAAAAAAGAAGACAAATTTTAACATTCACACCCTAAAAGAAATAAAATAAAATATCAAAAGGATTTTTTTTTTCTCTTGACACCACTATTACTGTATACTACCTCAGCAATTTTTGTTTTAAAAGCTATTTTTAGTATTTTAATAAAACCCAAACATATGAAAGTAGATTTATAATTTTTTTTGTTCTCAAACTATCTGTGTGATAATAACAAAGACGAAGACAATATTCTACATTTAAATAATATAAATTCATAATATAATCTTTGGGTATTGGGGAACTCAATTATAATTTAGAATTGCCTGGATACTTGATGTATAACTGGGGCCATGGAAATGGATTTATACAGTTTGTATACAGGGTGTCCAAAAAAAAAAAAAAAACAAAAAAAAAAAAACAAACAAATGTACTCATTAAAAGAAAATAATTGCAGTGTTTATTGACTTGCAAACAAGATTAAAATTAAGTAATATTAATATTAATTGACTTACAAAGAAGATTAATGGTTAAAATTAAATATTAAATAAAATTAAATGCATCAATCTGAAAAAAAGAAAAAGAAGTCAAGTTATAGTAAGTCAAAAAGTGAGTGCATTTTTTTGAGGGGGGGCAACTTGTATTAACCATTTTCTATCTCTAGTTTTGAAGAATAGATTAGTCGAAAAGTTGATTTAACAGCTACAAGAATGAAAACAAAAGTGTTCATGTGTTTAACCAATATTTGGTATGTTATAGACTATACTTCTACATGCGTTTTTAAATATCTGAAGAGAACAAAGTAATTCACATATTTTCAATAATAAATACAAATGCAAATCCATTTTTAATTTTACAATTTTTATGAAAATTACATTTTCTTTTTCAACAACTTTCCAAAAGAAGTTTATTGGGGAAAAATATCTTTTGCTTTATTTGTCTATAGTTTAAAACTATTTTATTTTAGTATATCTCGATAATAAAAAAATAAATAAACCAACACAGATATTTGCCATGGTTAAATATTAGCCCTAACAAATATATTCCAAATTTGGCATTTGATATTTTTTATTAGCAAATTTTTAATTGAACATTATAGATTTTTTTTCATCTCAGTTGGGTAGCTGCATAAATTTACAAATAAGCAATTATTGTTTTTAAACAGTCTACATTTATAAACATAGTTTAAGGCTGGTGGTAGTAGATTTTTTGTTTTACTAATGTTCACCCTATATAAGGTCCAACAGCCACTCGAGGTAAAGGGCTACTGAAGAAGTTTGTTTTGCAAGAGGTAAGAGGCACATTTTAGAAAGATATGTAAGAAAGATAATGGTTAACTCTAGACATAAACAGGTTAAGTTTGTAGTTGTTGGGAAAGCATCCTCTTGAGAGTCAGTTTCACAAAGAAGTGTTTCATGGGAAGAAGCGGTTCAAGTGGAATTTACTTCTCACTAATGGAATATCAAAGGAAATAAGGGTGGTTCCTCTCAGTGTATACACCATGGCAAGTCTTATTTGTGAGAGTTAGAATTGAGGGAACTAAGGAAAATAGCTTGTTTGAACATTTTCCAATGAAATAATGATAAAGTAACAAGAAGCTCACAATGTATTAGGTTGGTGCAAAAATAATGACGTAATAATGTCATTTTTTGATGTTAAAAAATACGTCAAAAAACGACATTATTACGTCATTATTTTTGCACCAACCTAATATGTATATTCCCATAAAGATTTTATAATGACATTTTTTGAATGGTACGATGATAACCATTTGTATCACACTGACAGTTTAAAAAGTGTTTTTTTTTTTTTTAACCAAATTTGCAAATATTTTTAAATACATTCATCTCTCCAATGAGTCTTTTGCACAATGTCTTTTACGATTTTTGAACTACAGTGATAAATTTATAAATTAGGAATTATTAGATATTAGGTGATGAGAACTGAAATAGCTGCTTTCACAACTGCATCCTTATAAACTTTAAATCCAACCAAGGAAAAACTAATACTTCATACATAATATTCTGTTAAATGCTATTATGACCATTTATTGGGTTGTCCAGAAAGTTCAGGCCTATTTTTAGTCATTCAGTTTCCAACACATTAGAGTACGTCAAATTTATTGACAGATATAATATGCTTACAGTTCCGATTAGAGCACACTTCAAACTATCTCTAGAGAAAGAAAGTTTAAAATTATTTAATTCATGTCAACTTTGCATCCCTATGAAATTGGAAAATTATAAGGTGTATTTCAAACACTTGATGCTTTTTTTTTACCATAAAGGCAAAAATGCCGTGCAAGCAAAAAAACGATATGTGCTGTGTAAGGTGAAGGTGCTTTAGCTGACAGAACTGTATGGAAATGGCTCACTAAATTTAGAGTTGGTGATTGTAGCCTTATTGATGAAAAACGCTCACACAGACCTTCCCCCACCACTACAGATGACAACCAAATTAAGGCATTGATTGAGAATAACCTGCATTACACAACACAGAAATTGGCAGAAACACTAAATTTATCAAAATCTAACACCCATGAGCACTTACTGAAGCTTAGGTACTCAAATTGCAATGATGTTTAGGTACCACGAGGTGAGTGAAAATAATCTTTTGGATCATGTTATCTGTGATTTGCTGTATAAATGCAATGAAAATGCACCTTTTTTGAAGCAAATTGTGACAAGAAATGGATTATTTGTAACAATGTTCAGTGAAAATCATGCTGTGTATCTGGTGGGATTGGAAAAGAATCCTGTACTATGAGTTTCTGCCAAGTAACCAAACAATTGATTCTGAAAAGTACTGCTTGAAACTGGATGAATTAAAGGCAGCAATTTAAGAAAAACAATCAGAATTGGTGAACAGGAAAGGTGTTGTTTTCCATCAGGATAGTGCCAGATTTCTTTGGCAACCCAGCAAAAAATTGTTGCAACTTGGCTGAGGTGTGTTACCAACCTGCCATATTCACCAGACACTGCTCCTTTAGATTTTCATTTGTTCAGGTCCTTGCAAAACTATCTCAATGGTAAAAATTTTAATTCTTTGGATGACATAAAAACCACCTTAATGAGATTTTGCTGAGAAACCACCAAAATTCCGAGAGGATAGAATCATTGAAGGAAAAATGGAGAAAGTTTGTGCAACAAAATGGTTCATATTTAGTTGAATAAATATTTAATGGAATAATTTTGTTTTGTGTTTTTAATTTCAACCTAAAAATTGTCATGAACTTTTCAGCAACCCAATTTACACACTGATTATTGAACTTATCTTTGTTGTTATTAACATTTTTCAACCATTGTGCCCTCTAGCCTTCATCAGATGCTAACCAAGCTCGGTAATCTTCCATGTTAAATTGTTCTTGTTCTGCTGTCCATGTTTAGGGATATCTTGTCTTTTCTTATTCAGTACTGCTCAGTTATTGTTTTCCCCCATTTCCTCTGAGTAAGTTTGAACTACCCAGTTTAGGTAGACTCTGTGGATACACAGAAAGTAATAACTGAACAGTACTAAATAAGAACAAGATGTGACATCCCTGGACATGGACAAGAACAATCTACACCTGTAGATTACATAAAGGGTTCAGTTTGAAATTCCCTGAAGGTTATTTGGATTGACAAGCATCAGATGATGGCTGGAGAGCATAACAACTAAAATGTTGTGATAACAAAGATATTGACAACAGTCCAAGTGTAAAAAAATGGTAACTCTTCATCTTAGAAATTATCATCTTCATTTTACATAAATGCTTTGCATTCAGTTATCATGGTAGAAATAAATAGATAATATCTCTAACATTTAATAACTTTTAAAGTCCTATATTTAGTTTTAGTTAATGCAGTTGCTTTACAATTTAAGCCATTCTTATATAATCAATACATGTAATATTTTATTTAATTAAGTCTAACTATAGCATTCTTTAAAATTTAAATGATTACACTATTTGATAAATTCTATTGACTTTAATATGGAAAATCCTCAGTCTTGGTTAGAAAAACATGATTTAAAAATTCATAGGATAAATGACTAGAAAGCATGAGGTATGAAACTTATCTGATGTTTCATGGGATAATTCAAAAGTTCAGTACTTAGCAAACTAATGTAAAATTTTAGAATAAATGGTTTACAAATATAGTACAAATAGTATATGTAAAAGTTTAATTTTGGATCATAACTGTGACAGTTATTTTGTCACAGACCAATGTCATCATTTTTATGTTCAAAATTAACTTTTCTTTTAAACAATTGCAGATGTTCCTTATCAAAGAATTTCAAAAACTTTATACGCATCTCTGTTAGTGCCTGTGAGGAGGAATTGCTAGCCCCAGGTGCTCTCCGTCTGTGCAGATATCTTGAAGAATGCTGGAAAGACAAAGCTTGAAATTTTGTGAGACACTGCAAAAAAATTGCCAAACAACATATTCGATACAACTGTATGTACAGCAGTTGCCAAAAAATTGGTAGAATTTTCTTTTTTAAAATAAAGATTTTAAAAAAAATGAAAAAATAAATTAAACTATTATGGAAAAGCTACTTCAATTAATATCAAACCAATTTTAAAAACTGGCTGAAGTTTATAAAAAGAAAAATTTATTACAAATTATTAATATTAAAGTTGAAAAACTTACAAGTTTTCATATAAAGGCCATTTTAATCTTAATGTACTGTGTACTTGAATTTTGTTTTAGCAAAATTAAGTTCTAAAATGTTCATTTTTTGAAAGAATAATTATAAATTTTGGTCATTGTTTTTTTTTTTTTTATCTTTAAAAAAATACATTACTTTGAATTAATGGGATGTTATCAAATGTGACTGTTTTGTATCATCACATTGAGAGGAATAAAGAGTTCTAAAATATGACCTCTTTGTACACTTGTGAATATAAAAATAATTCACATAAGCAATTGTATTTCTTGAACAAAATGACAGTGGAAGTTGCAAGGTCCCATTAAATTCTTATTCCCATTTATTCACCAAGATATGAGCAACTTTCAAAATGCCCAAGAAACTATTTAGGGTAAAAGGTCAAAGCTTGTTGGTGAATTGTCCAAGTTAACTGAATTGTGTAATTCATGCATCATGCAATGGATCTATTCATGATAGGACAAGATGCTGAGTTTAGGGTTATGAATGTTCAAATGATTTATTCACATTACACATCTGTAAAAACATTTCTGTCCACATTCACAATTTAGAAGTATATTAGTTAATACCTTAATACTTCATCAAGAACATAATAAGCAGAAACTACAAATTCTTGAAGCCATCTTTGTTAAAAATTAAAACAATACTTAATAGAATTAATTATGAATATAGTACAATTTTTCTGAAATGCTTATAGTATATAATCCTGTAAAAATATCTATGTTAAAATGAAACAGTTTTTTTTAAAAACAAGCCAACTATAACCTACCATAAGAATACAATTTTTAACTAAGTTACCTCCCCTACATTATAATCTTTACAATATGGAAAAATTTCAAAAATCAGCATTCGTGATTTTTCGCATGACTGAAATTGTTAATGGTTTAACCATAAAGGCAAAAATTTACTTCAGACACGCAAACTATTTGTTTTAGCCATCATAACCCCCAGAAGATGATATTGTGAATATATCATAAGTATTCAGAAAAAAAAAAAAAAAAAAATGAATAAATACAACCATGGTACCTTCCTTGCCCTCTATATATATATATATATATATATATATATATATATATATATATATATATATAAAATGAATACATATTGCACAGTGCTCGGTGTATAATAATGGAGCTAAAATGCTATATTAATAATAATCGTACATACCGATAGCACAACTCCGAGTTTTAATGATGATTGTGTCATGCATAAAACTCAGAGTATCTCACTATGGGTTCACCTATCACTCCAACATTATCAGAATTCTATATGTAAGCCTTAGAATAAAATTTTTTAAACCAAAAATATAAAATAAAAATGATTTGTACCCATTATATTGACAATATATTAACTAAAATCTTGACAAAGTCCCAAATCTCAGATTATTATCTCAAATATTAATTAACATTGAGTTCCCTAAACAAATTAAACTAACCTTAAAAGAAATTAACAATACAAATAACAAAACAATATCAAACTATGCAATAACCAAAAACTAGATGATAAAAATTCTAAGAAACCTAATACACTAATATATATTGTCTATCAACAAAAATAAACTGAACACAAATCTAAAATCATGGTTAGCAATGATGAAAAATCCCTCAACAAATGTACGTTGTTTATGAATTCACTTAGACACTTCAAGAATGTCTAACAAACATGTACATTGGTTACAGAATTACTACATTATGCTTGTTAACTTCTTATTTATCCACTAATTAAGCACAACCAACACAATAACCAAAAAACAATAAATCTGAAAAATACTTATTGATAACATAAAAATAGCATAGCATAAAAAAATGATTACAGACATTGGAAGTGTTAACCACAAAAGACAAAGTCATCTAAGATTTCAGTCAATTTCGGAACAAACATGAAAAATCTATTTTACAACTAACAAAGAATGTCATGACACCACAAATTGCTGCATGAAGACATGATACTAAAATAACTTGACATCCCACATGAAGATATGACACTTGTAAACAAAGAGAAAACAATACAGACACAAAATAATCAATAAACTCCACTTTCTTTGATAATGGTGTCTGAAAGCTAAAAGACATTAAGCAATTTCAAATTTTCTCTGTAAACCAGAAAAATGGCCTGAACCATAGAAAAATTAAATTTAAAAAAGAATGTTAACATATATTGGTCTTCAAATCTGCATAAATTAAAAATTGCTGCTGAAATATAAGCAGACGATGTGAAAGTTTAAGCAAGTTATTTAACCAACAACTGAATGAATTTGTAGCAACTAGTCTCAACTAACCAGCACCTTGATTAAAGGCTAGTCATTAGTTTTCATTTTTTTGTTTGTTCTTACCTCTTCTCTGCTTAAAACTACTACAGAGTATTACTAAATTTGGATTTAGTAAGTGACAAACTTCTTTGCACATTTAAAAAGAACTTGTCAAAATGCATCTTATAAGGTTATCTTTTATGCTCTATCACACGACTGAGACATTCCAAGTGCATATAAATTAATTTTGAAATTATTTTAATAAATGAACATATCAGTTAAGTGATAATGGCAAAAATATAAACATTTTTTTTTTTTTAGAAAAAAAAAAAATTTTTTTTAGAACTTCCTACAGAAATATTGGTCTATTTAGAAAATTTAGTTTTCTTCATCAATTATGAATATTTCTGTATCAATAAAATTTTGTATTAAATATCAAAAGGATGAATGTGTAATCTAAAGATTGTGTCATAGAAATGTTTGCAAAGCAATATAAATAAATAACCACTGAGAACTAAGTTCAAAACTTATAAATTTATGATTACTTGAAGAGAAAGAGAGTGTGGGTAGGAGGTAAGAGGGGGTAAAATCAGCTGGAAACTCCAGGGAGGTAACTCTTTGGCATACAATGGCTGATATATTTAAATTAAAAAAAAAATATGTAGATTTACATTTTAAATATAAAGTAAAAAAGATATATATTGAAAAAAGAAATTCCTTTAACTATTTCATGGGATTTTTATTTTAGATATTTTTGGGTGCTAAATTAATAAATGAAAGCTATTTTGTTTGTAAAAATTAATAAATGAAAGCTATTTTTTATGAATATAACTGAAACAAGTGAAGGAATAAGCCTAATGTTTAGCAACTGGACGTCTAATATTATTCGGTTGGTGCAAAAATAATGACGTAATAATGTCGTTTTTTGACATTATTACGTCATTATTTTTGCACCAACCTAATACATTGATGTCATAAAGTATTGGGGATTTACTGCAAACTTGTTAATAGCAAGGTTTTCTTTTGCTTTATAGATAAATTAGAATATTAATCATATTATAGTGTGTGAGGTTATGTGAAGTCTTGATTACACAATTTTGTTGTCATGGAGTGGGGGGGGGGCATTTTAAATTGTATTATGCTACTTTTGAATAAGACTTGGAGACCAGGAGAAAATCAGGCCTATGACAATATCTGTTGCAACACTGAGGCCATAAGGTGGTTAAATGTTGATTGTGAGCAGAAGGGGGTTAAGCCCAAAATGAAGTGTGCGTGTGTGCATGTGAGAGTGAGTGAACATTTTCCTTGGTGAAAATGGGACTGTCTAGATTCCTTCTCTCCTAAAGTTTATTTTTCTTCTCTATCAAGAGTCTGACATGCAGATGAAAACAGATTTGGAGAACAATTTTATCTCTTCCCTGAGAATTTAGGCAAACAAATATATTTTTGTTGACAAAAACAAATTGGGAAATGAAAACAAGGAAGGAACCCAATGTGTGGGTTGAAGTTATGAAGATCAACCCTGTCGTGGTTTGTGTAATTAAAATTAATAATTAGAATAAACAAAACCCATTTACCCACATGATTTGAAAATTAGATTTGTCATATAGACAGCTGGGCCAGCCCCGAGAGATGGGCAGAGGTGGAATACTGAGAAGGAAGGAGGAATAGGGTGTATTCAGCACTGCCTCTGTGGAGTGGTGGTACAAAATGTCAAGTGAAACAGTTTAGTTTGGAGTTGAGGGAAGAGCAATCACTGTAACTACTGCCAAGGAGGTGGATAATTCTCCAAATTTGAGAAGTTGATTAAGAAAGCAGAAATAGGGAACAAAGAACCCTGATTAGAAATAATGTGGAACTTGAAGAATCAGCAAATACCAAGAACCTTTTGGCTCCATGCCAGTTTTGGGCTGATGTGCATATAAGCAAATGGCTTTGAGAGCTTGAGGACTTGTGCTGAGAACCTGCATCAAGAGCCTCTGGAATCCAGAGCAACTGACACCCAATTTCCTGATTCCGAAGAACTTTGAACCCAAATTATTAGGCAAGGCACAGTGTCACTACACAAAAAGATTCAGGAAGGGTTAATTTTTGTTGTGTCAAGACTATTTAAACCAAATGAATATTATTAACCCAATGAATCTTTCATTTTATTTTTTTTGTTGTGAAGATATTTCTTCCTTAATATAATCAACCTCCACAGCTTGAACCAACACTGCAATTATGACATTCAATCTTTCACTGCTCTGACATGAAGAACACAACACTGGCAGAATTGGCATGGATCAAAGCAGCCAGCGACCAACCAGTGCAGTTAGCCCTGTGGTTAAGTGTTGTCATAAGACCCTGAGTACTGGACCATTAAACATGATATAGGTGTAGGAAGTGGTCAAAGGTGTTATATTGTTACATTTATGTTGAGGAACTAAGACAATGGAGAAAAAGAAAGACTCTCTTGGAATTCCAGTGGAAGAAACCAAGATTATTGTAACAATTACTATTTTTTTCCTGCAGAATTTAAGGCTTAAAAATAAAAATTCTTATCCTAATCTTCCATAAGATCTATACTAGATCATTCTCTGCTCTACCTGTTAAACTTGATTATGTAGAAAGCAAGAGGACGAAAATATTGTAAAGATGAATAATTTGTTATAGCATGTTCAAGCAATGAGCTGTTCTTTTTGAATGAACTTAATGATTTAATGGCAGATATCAGTTTCCTCAAAGATGTAAAGTAATTTGGTACTGAATTTAAGAAGAGATAAAAGAGAACAACATACTCAGTTACAACTTTCTTTGGTTACCGAAATAGAGAAAAATATTTGGCACTATATTTTAATTCACTAAAGATGGGTAATCCTTCATATAAGTGGCACTAAATAATCTGTCAAAGTTCTGCTTCACTTAAACAGCATAAAATAAACTGTCATTTTACATCTGTAAATGTTTTTTCATTATTAATATCACCATGCAGAATAGGTATTTGGTGATATCAAGTGAGGTTCGGGAAAATTTTTTCTTAGTTGAAGAGCAGAGATTCTGAAAGAGACAATTGTACAGTATATTCATATTGGAAGCCATATTGTTTCAAATGGCTGGGCTGCTTATGTTGGAATCAAGGAAACCAACCACAGGATATACTCTTATGAAAATGTTTTTAATCAGCAGTAATTTGTGAGAACATTCCCATATTTTCAAGCAGTTGTTCGCTGTATAGTCTGTTGTTAAATTGTAATAAATGTATATACATGGCTCTTATGCCAACCAGGGAATCACAGTTTATTTTACACCGCTTAAGGGAAGGATTACCCAAAGGTGGGTCTTTAGTTTATTGCAAACATTTGGTATAGATGGCACCGCAGAAGAATGGATACTAATTATAGATTTGTTTGAAAGGATTACTAATTCTTAGTGGTAATAGATAGATATCAACACCTGTTGTCATTTTTGTGCATTTAAAACAAACGTCAGAATTTGGCAAAAGCCCTTGATAAAATCTATAGAGACTTAAAAATTGTGTATATTACTGGATCAGTAGTCAGTATATACAAAACCCCATATTTTCACTAAGTGAGATAGCAGAATCAAGGATCTCAGTGAAAAATAATGGACATTGGTTAAAAAAGAAATAAAATAAAATGAAACCTGGCATGGTGAATCCAGAAAATAGTTATATCAAGCATTTTGCCAAAAGCCTATTGAAAGATGTGCACTGATTTAGATATTTATACCAAAGGTTGCTTGGTTTGTCTGAAGTAAGGATCTGATAATCAAACAAATCATTACTATATCTTTAGGTAGCACCTGAAAGTATTGGACTGTCCAGAAAGGTCATGCAGATTTTTAAGTTGAAATTAAAATTCAAAACAAAATTATGCCATTAAATATGTATTCAACTAAATATAAACCATTTTGTTGCAGAAACTTTTTTTCTTTTTTAAAATTTCATCCCAAGAATTAACATTTTTACCATTGAGATATTTTGTAAGGAGCTGAATAAATGAAAATCCAAAGGAGCAGTGTCTGGTGAATATAGTGGGTGGGGTAACACATTTCAGCCAAACTGCAACAATTTTTGCCAGGTTGCCAAAGAAACGCGAGATCTGGCACTATCCTGATGGAAAACAGCACCTTTCCTGTTCACCAATTCTGGGTGTTTTTCTTGAATTGCTGCCTTTAATTCATCCAGTTTCAAGCAGTTCTTTTCAGAATTGATTGGTTATTGGCAGAAACTCATAGTACAGGATTCTTTTCCAATCCCACCAGATGCACAGCATGACTTTCTTCTCATGTTGCTTACCCCCAGGATCTTTTCCACTGAACA
This sequence comes from Acanthosepion lycidas, assembly GCA_963932145.1. NCBI lineage: Eukaryota > Metazoa > Mollusca > Cephalopoda > Sepiida > Sepiidae > Acanthosepion > Acanthosepion lycidas. The sequence continues at coordinate 35,684,086 of OZ010581.1, read as the reverse complement.
TTGTTGTAAACGATCCATTTCTCATCACCCACCACAATTTGCTTAAAAAAAAAAAAAAAAAAAAAAAAGGAGGAGGGTGCATTTTAATTGCATTTATACAGCAAATCAGATAACATGTGATAAAAGATTCTTTTCCCTCAGATCATGTGGTACCCAAACATCATCATAATTTGAGTACACAAGCTTCAATAGGTACCCATGAATGGAGGATTTTAAAAAATTTAGTGTTCCTGCATTGTGTAATGTGGGTTATTGTCAATGTCTTGATTTAGTCACCATCTGTAACATGTGTGTGCGTCTGCCTGAGCGTTCTTCATCAATAAGGCTCCAATCACCAACTTGGAAAACCATTTCTGTACAGCTAAAGTACCTTCACTGTATATATATATATATATATATATATATATATATATATATATGTGTGTATATATATATATATATATATAAAAATCAATCAAGTGTCTAAAATGCACCTTATAATCCTTCCATTTTCATAAGGATGCAAAATTGACATGAATTAAGTAATTTTAAACTTTCTTTCTTAAGAGATAGTTTGAAGTATGCTCTATTTGGAAGAAATGTAAACATATTATATCATGATAAATTTGACATGTTCTAACCTACTGGAACATGAATGACAAAATTAGCATGAACTTTCCAGACGACCCAAATTACAAGAAATATAACAATCAAGTTTAAGGAGTTAGATTGTGACAGGAGTCTCCAAGTTCGCATTTTTGGATTTGCAATCTTTTTCCGAAAATATTTAATCAGGAAATGAAAATTGAGTTTCAGGGATATTGGAATATTAGCAGGATGGTTAAAAAAAGGGAACACAGAAAAAATTATAGCTACCTAATAAAAATTAAAAAGGAAAAAAAAATACTGAGTCTAAAAGTTAAGATAATTGAAAATATATATAGTTGTTTGCTTTGTGTGTACGCTTTTAAAGATTACATTAGAAAAATATTTTTGCATAAATTTAAAACAATAATCCATAAAAACTTATTTACTGTATTCATAAATAACTATTCAGAACTGAATTTTCTTTTAATGACTAATTTTTCAGACCTGTGTAATTGGTTACTGCTGTTTAAAAGTAAATACAATTACTAACAATTTAAAGATCACACAATTTGTAATGAATTTCTAAGACTCAAACTTCAATATAAAATATTTAAATTAAAATAGTCATGAATATATACTGGTATCATAAGGTATCATAAAAGTAATATTTAACATCAAATAATGAAAAAAGTGAACCCATAAACTTTTTAAAAGGAAATATGAAAGAATAAACAAGTAGAGAATGTCAAGGGAGACTAATGGGATACAATGTGATTGAAATAATAAAAGTCAACATTCACATCAAGATAAATTAAAATACAATCTGTAGATATACTTGGGGAAATTTGTGTTTTATAAATTTGATACAGTAAAAGTTAAAGAAACATTATTTAATATTTTCTTTTCCAAAAATATGAATTATATATTTTAAAAAAAAGCAAAAAGCTTCAGATTTAAGTGATTCAGTTTGGAATAATTTTTTAAGTTAGCAATTAGATTTTCTTGTTGGTAATAGGTTTCACATTTGCACAAAAGTTATAAATTGTAACTTTATGTATTTTTATGATAAGATGACATGAGACTTTATACAAAGATGCATTCAATTGAAAACAGTAGTTATTTCACACACAATTGAATTGACTTGCATAAATGCAACAAAGTCAGTAATGAGATTTAAATGTCTAGCCAGATAGCCATCATTGTCTAACTGAAAGACTGTAACAATATTATTACACATGGTGATTACTATAAATGATTAACTGTTAAGTGATAGATGTTTCAGGAGATATATATATATATATACTGAAAATCATGATTGCAAAAGCCACAACTTCCACTTACATCAAACCATATAGGAAAGCTTTCAAAGTGTTGGCAAAATTTATAAAAGTACTAATTTTTGTACTAATACACTGTAAAACAAAAATACTTGATTCTACATTGATTTGAGAAACTTAATTTATCTATAGGAATGAAAGACATTAAAAAAAATCAGTTCTCTGAATACAACAAAAATGTTTACCAATTTGCTTTCATTAGCAGTCAGATAAATAAAAATTTTGGTTATAATCTAACCTCTAACAAGTAATTTTTATTCATGCTTGGAGACAAAAAATTTTTTTTCATGGCAGCTTGAAGTAAAATATTAGTGACAATTACCATGAATAATTGTGGCAAACTTTTGTTATACAACATATCCAACAGCATTTCCTTTTTTAAATTAATGCTCATGTTCTAACAGACCAATATCATAAAGGACTGCAATGAGTAAAATAAATACAGAAAGATAGATAGCTACATATATGTAACTTACAAAGTCACAATAGCCATTCATGTATAGGAGTGGGATTCACATAAGCATTAAATTCAAGCAATGTAATTTTATTACTGGACACATTATGAGAATTATATATAATAATCATCCAATATCATTCTATAGTCAACAGTGTTGCACCATTTGTATTTTGAGGTATATATAAATAAATAAACTGTTCTTATGGCAATTTATGGTATAACCTTAAAATGAAGATTATATCAATAATAAACAATATTATATAGTTAGGATTTAATCTCTCTCTCTCTCTCACTCACACTTTCCTTTCAAAAAGGAAACTTGTACTTCATGGGAAGAAATTAACTACACTGAGGAGTTAACCTCCAAAAACATCTTTTATAAAATATTTTGTATCTGTGAAATCAAAGAAAATACTGCTGCTAGTTGGGTGGACAAGTTGCAGTAATCTCAAATGGATCAAAAGTTGCTCATTTACAATATTTTAAGGTAATTAAGATTGGTTTCATTCAATTTCTGAGGATATGATTAAAATCATGTCAATTTTAAAAATACATGGTAACTAGTGCACACCAACAAGTTTGAAAATTAAATTAGTGAATAACCAGGTTGAATGCAGGCCAGGAACATGGACGTTAACAGGAAAAACAACACGCATCAGTATTTGAGACTTTATTGCATACACACTGGACACGTTGATGGAACACGTAGAGTTAACAATGTGAAACAACAACAGTTAGTGTGATAAACAGATATCACGTCATTTCTTAAACGGTTTAGAGATAGTGGGATGGGAGAGTGATTAGCTGATTAAGTCGTTTGGATTCCTTTTTTTTCTGGTCATAAAAAAAGAAAAGAAAAAATTCTACCCAACAAGTGATAAGGAAAAGTGGAATATCTATTAAAAATGGATAAAGTGGGATAAAGTCTGTAAACAGTGAAATGACTTATCAATAAACAGTGAGGAGACCAGCTTTAGATCAGAACAAGATGCACGCACACATACACACAAACACTGACATACCAACATTCAAGCACTAGGAAAGTTTGGGCTGGAGTTTCTAATCATACCTTTGATGACAATGAAATACAAAGTGGTAGGGGGATTAGGGTGTATGGGAGAGAGTAGCTGGACTGGCTGACACTGGTTATTTTTAATAACAACCAAAAATATAACTTCCCAAATGTATTTTCTTTTGTATTTTGTCATTTTCTCTCAAATTTAAAAAATAAAATTTGTATGATAGTTCAGCAGTGACAGCTTGTTATTTAGATTGAATAATCATTAAAACAGGATCTGAATTTATGGGTCCCAGGGATTGGAAATTGATAAGAGGAAAATTCAATGTATTAACCAATTTACAGTAGGAGAAACAGTTCTTTTTTGTTTTGTTTATTTTTGTGAAAATATTGCCATCTTTGTTGTTTTGTTTTTGACATTATTCCTACCAGTGATGCCACAGCTGGAACACCACAGCAGCTTCAATACCAGAATAAACTGATAATATTCTTAAATGGGGACAAGACAATTTTTTTACTATCATTATGGTTGCTGCAGTGATAATACAACATCTTTATTATAAAAAAAAAAAAAAAAAAACAAAAACAAAAAAAAAAAAGATAAGAAAAAGGAAACTTATGCCAGTGATCAGGTAAAACTGGTAAAATACTAGAGTTTGCCAACATGTTATTGTGTGTGTGCGTATATATATCCCCAATGTGCTGACAAATTTTCAGGCCTTTCCACCATTTTTGTTTAAATAGTCCAGCAAAATATTAATTCTAGAATTGCCATTTAAAATAAGACACACAATCTAACTATTGTAATAGGTCCATGTTACTAATACACACATTTATGCAGAGATATTAATAAACAGTCTAATTGATAACCATATTATTATAAAGGTGAAACGGATTTGAAGTAATAAAATTTCAAATCAAGAGACAAGACTGACCAGAGTGGTAGCTACTTATAAAATTAATAATGTCTAGCTGAGAATCTCTTTGGGAATAAACAAAATTTGACATTTCTAGTTTGCTAATTTGCCTGCATGTGCATTAAATTAGTGTAAGGGAGAAAAATCAAAGGAATTGAGTGTTCTAGTGTTGGTCATACACTGAACAAGGAATAAGAGGAGGAGGGAAAAAAAAAAAAAAAAAAAAAAAAAAGTAAAAAGAAAGTGGCAAGCAAAATAAAACATCAAAATGAAATTAATAAATGGCAGATAACATGGCCTTTATCAGGAATTTTTTTTTTTTTTTAATACACTTAAAACAAATTTCCTGAATTTAAGTTTGTGGAAAAGGGAATAGGAAGGAATGAAAAAATAAAACATACAACAATAGATTTATGTACAGACTTTCTTTTATCTGATCATTTCTTTCTTAAAGATTTTAATTCCAACAGCTGTTCCTCTCATTCTGTGGTTGGGATAGCAGAGTGGAGATATTAAATATAACACCACAAAGTCAATTATAATTATTATTATTAATAATGATAATTATATTAGTGTTATTAGGTGCATTGAGGTATTCCTCATTTTCCTGCCAGATTGATCCTGGATGACTACAGGATCAAACAATTAGACATACAGAACATAAACATGCACACAGGAAAAATTAAAAAAAAAAAAAAAAAGAAAAAAAAAAAAGAAAAGAAAATGAAGAAATATAAAGAGAGAAAAGACGTGACAGTGGAGGGTAACAAAGCTCTAATAAGAATTAGTAAGTCGAGCTTCTTAAGATGACTATTTACAGAAGCTTACAATTTAGAGAGAGAGAGAAAAAAAGCAATATAAGAAGTATAAAAATAGGGTACTCTGATTTGTTTGATTAAATAATAGATTTTTGAGGGAGGGGATATTTTTTTCTTTCCTTTTCTCCACTAGTCTGTCCAGACTTTCAGTCAGAAGCAGCAGCACTCACTCTTTTTCACACACACACACACACGCACAAAGCACAGGGGTTAGATGAGGGGAAAAAAAAAAAGGGGGGTTGGTGGGCAGACAGACTGCAGTATTGTACACAGTACAGACATCAGCTGGCAAGCAAAAGGATGCAAGCAACAGCAAAAAAAATTATAAATATGTAAGTAAATAAACATTTTTTAAGTTTTAAAAAAAAAAAGAAAAAATAAAAGTTGAGGAAAGTGTTATTACAGGCAAGTTGAAAATAAAATAAAGTTGTAAATGTATAAATGGCAATGCAATATTTATAATTGTGTAGAGAGAGAGAGAAAAGCCATATAGGTGAGCTTATACAAGGTAATCAGCCAGGTTGAATAGCATTTTTATTGTACATAGTACAAATGCTAGTTGTAAGGCATAACAGAGTTCTTACTGAATTAACTAGCAGATCATGGAGTATTAGTGCTACTGCACAAACAGACATTGGCTTCCAGGCTCTAAAATTGCATCACATCCAATAGAGAAAAAAAAAAAAAAAAAAAAAAAAAAAATCGTTTATTTTTTTTTTTTTTAATTTTATTTATTTATTTATTTTTTTTTTTTTTTTTTTTTTTTAGGTAATTTTCTTTGTGGTTTATTTTTTCTTTTTGTTTTCCCTCTATCTACAGCAAAGAGAAACATTAAGTATATAAAAATGTTCAATTACTAAAAACAAGACACAGCAAGAGAGTAGTATAGTTAGATGTAATGAGCTCAAGTCCAATGATAAGTACATACATAGATCTGATCGATGTTCTGGGAATGATTTTCATTTCATTTTGTTAGAAAAAGAATTTCTGAGTTATTTTTTTAATAACTTTTTTTTAAAGAGTTTTTTTTTGTCTTAGACTTCACTCTTTCTGAAAATTGTTTAAAATGGATTGTTCAATTTTTTTAAAAAAAAATTTTCAATGAGTGTGCTCTCAAGTTTGCTTTTAATTTTTTTTTTTTTTTTTAAGTCCTTACCTACAAACAGGTATGTAAAACCTTTCATCCAGTTTTTTTCTTTTGCATTTTTACAGCAGATGAAAGGCAGTGATGATGCAAGCTTTGATGGAGCTATTGGCCACAGAAAACTGGCAGGGAATAGAGTAGCCCTAATAGAAAGTATAAACAGCCAGTAGTAAACCAAGTAGCTGTCAATGTCTGTGTTGTGCTTGCTTCTTTCTCACTGCTGCTGACTTTTGCACCACCACCTTTGCTGCTGCTACATTTACCATCATCAATTTATTTTTCTACCACCAATACCATTGCTACTGCTGTTATAACCAGAACTAAGTCAAGAGTTTATTTGTCCCTCCACATCACAAGAGCATTAAAAAAAAAAAAAAAAATAAAAAAAATAATATAAAGTGGGGAGACCATATGAAGGGTTAAAAATAAATAAAAAATAAAAATAAAAAATAAATGAAAAGAACAATGTTATTAAGACTACTATTATTACTTACTAACTGCTTAAATATTACCACCAATAATATTGATAAGGACATTTGTGTCTCTGCTTTATTCAATTCAGAGAGGAGGGGGGGAAGGAGCGAACATAAGATTAACAACTTGAATTGGTGAAATGATAAAAAAAAAATAAAAAATAAAAAAAATAGAATAAAGGCTGCTATTCATATGCCATTACTGCTGCTGTCACATGCAGTCCACAAATCACAATACTCAGATGCACAGATGAAGTAAATGATTCATCTTAGTGAGGATGGGAAAGTGATCAACAAGACAATGATAAATGATAGCAGACATATCACACAGTGCATAGTAAAAGAGGATGTGAAGTTAGGAAGCTGTTTCTAATTTGTCAGACATAACTGGAGGAAGTATATGGGAATATTTCTGCAAGAACAGAAAATTAAAACACAGAACATTCAGGACTACATGATTAAGGTTAAGCAAAAATGTGGGATTTTTGTGGAATACCAAAATTGTCCATTTTATAGAAGATAAAATGGTTTGCAATGAGATTCAAATCTCCAGAATGCTGCCACCTACCTCTTATCTGTTCTTATTGTGTGGTAGTCTCCAACATTTTAAACAGTACTGAGGATGTAGAGGTGGAAGAGAAATTGTATTAATTGGCTATGAGATAAATTAAGACAAAAACTTTATGTCAGCTGGTGTATTGTATCAATAACAACCAATAAGTAGTAGCAATAGACCAAGGTTTTGTTAAATCAAGATTGCCAAATCCAAATTAAAAGATAGTTCAAGTTTTACACCAAGAACCCAATGAGTTTATTTAGGGGATTTTTGTGATATAATGGATAAGCTCACTTAAACTTTTCCTGTCCATATATACACATTTTAAAATTCATAATAAACTTGCTTTTACACACACACACACACAATCGTTCAAATATGCATACTCCACCACATAAAATCAGGTGCATTACATTGTGGAAATAAGCTCCTGTGCTTTTCATGCATTAAATTTTGTTCTTGAGCAAAGACATCTCAGATGATGGTGGCTGCCATAAAATTCTTATACTTGTCAAATCCTTTCTACCAAAATCAATCTAATTGCACAGCCAGTTCAAAGTGCAATGGAAAACAAGTTAATCCTTTAGTATAAATTTGTCTTTACATTTTTCTTATGCCAAAGTACAGTGAAAATCTTCTTTCCCTGATATTTATATTTTCATTATGAAACCTTTCTTCTGAAAAACAAATAAAAGAATCACTTTCATAAAAAATTTAATATGAAAAATAAAAACACATTATGTAACTTGTTTTGCCTTTTCATTTCTTTCTCAAAAGTAATTTACCATTATTCTAACAGCAAAACTTTCCTTGGCCAAAAATATAAGCAGCTAATAGAGAAGGAAGTGTAAACATACTATCATTCTCTTGTAATGTGGGTAAGAGTAAAAGTCTACATAAAAGAAAAAAGTTGATGAGAAGCAGATAATTGGGCATACTAAGATGAGAAGTGTACATTTCAAAATCAAATGTACATCTATTTTACCATCTGCAGTTAATGCTTAGGAACATGTAGAGTCATGTTAAGTAGGTATACCATTATTATAGAATTGAAAAGATGTTACTTTTTCAATGCGATAATAGATAAATAAACACAAGACAAAAAAAAAAAATAAAATAAAATAAAATAAATAAAAAATCTAAATTGCAGAAAACTGGAGTTTCAACATTTTTAAGTTTTAAGGTTTTTATTGTGCCTTTAAAGATGATCAGAAAATAGGTAATGCCTTTGTTGGTGAATGGTTGGTGATAAGCAATTGGATGATGACTTTAGATAAGCACACACACACACTTTATACAAAATATATATATATATATATATATATATATATATATAAAAAAAAATAAACGAAAATTAGCAATGACAATATGTGGGGGAGAGGGCTAGGAAATGGGTGTAATTGATGGAATATGACAATAGATACAAGCAAGAGAGCAGAATCTATTAACAATGAAAGCTTTTAACAAACATACATCCTGAGTAGTGTACAAATGTATGTATACTAAAAGCATGCAGACTCATGCATGCACACACACACACACACGCATTTATTTACATAAGTCATTAAGAAAAAGAACGAATTAGATAAAAACATCCATCCATCCATCCATGTTGCTAGAATTAATCTGGGATAAGAAGGAAAGTGAAGAGGAGTGAGTTTACAAAAGCCCTACTATACAAAAAAAAAAAAAAAAAAAAAATCCTAATTCCATCTCAGCATGGTTGTTTAACATGCAATTAACATGGATTTTTCATTAACAACTTTTGCAGAACTCTTAACATTCATATTTCCATCTGTGGAGAGAGTATTGATTAATTTAGGTCCTAACAGCAATATTTTAAATCCTTCCACACCCCTCTTTTCTCTAACCCCAATCTTACTTTTTCATAAACGACACAAAGATGTAGGTGAGTGCTTATGATCAGATTGGAGTATCAGTACAAATGAAGTTAGTTTGTAATAGTGTGTGGTGGAATAAGAATGTTGTGATAGGCAGGTTAAGTGTCCAGTAGTCAGTATCCAGTGTATACATCGTTTTGTATCTACTGGCATTTTTTGAAATTCACAACAGCAGGAGAAAAATACTGACCCCACCCCCCATCCCCCAACACCAACTCACCTTCCCTTTCTTTCCATTCTCAAGCAGATTGAGATCATTTGTTTATTTTTATTTTATTTATTTATTTATTTTTTTTTTTTAAATAAGTTGGTTGGGTCTGTCAGCACAGTTTCTTCCTGTCTTTTTTTAAATTTTTTTTATTAATTTTTTTTTTTTTTTATTTATTTATTTACTTTTTACTTCATTTCACCATTAAATTTCTTTTGCATCTACACCTCACAAGCAACATCAACATTATGATCTCAAGCAGATCCAGTATGTTGACAATGTTACTATAGTTTCAATATGAAGAGGTTGTAGGTAAGGTTAAAGAGAAGATTTTTGGAATAAATTACAACCAGACAACACCGTGAAAAGAAAGTTGGGAAGGAAAAAAAAATCTGTAAGGGGGTATTGATGGGGTGGGGCAAAGAGGGCAACAATGGTATTTTATAAGTCAGTTTTAGCCTGGTTTTTAAGTTTATAAATGTCAATGGTTGTGATAGAGTGGTGGTAGTGATGGTTAATGGTGGTGGTAGTGGTAGTAAAAAGCAATGAAAAGCAGCTTAAGCTGTCCTTCATTGAAAATGTCTTTTCCCCCCCCTTATCCCAAATTGTCATCATGTTGTATTAATTATGTCAACTGATATTAATAATAATATAATAGTAATAATAGCAGTAGTCAGTGGCATCATCATCATGGCTCTGCTCCAAAGACAGGGAGCAAGAGAGGAGCTGCCATTGTGTCCAGGAACTGCCAATCAGCCAAATATGAGAAATATGATGTGGTATATGGTGAGGGTGAAGACAGCTGTGCACATATTACAAGTCCATTTTACCACTGAGAAGATTCCACCACCTCCAAATACCACTAGTCTTCAGTGTCGATGCATCCTCCTCTGGATGGCAGCAGCAGACAACGAAGAGGAGGAGGAGGAGGAGAAGGAGAAGGAAGAGGAGAAGAAGGAAGGTGTCCGGTGACAGCAACAGCTTCCTGATGTCTAACACTTCAGAGCATTCCTTCAAATGATGCCATTAAGTCACTCTGTTCATTTAAATCAATCTGATTTGCCGTCTGAAAAATAAATAAATCATACATAGACAAAAGAAAAATGTGTATTTAAGATATTTTAAGTGAGCAGGTTTATGATAGAAGAAATGGGTATTTAATAAAATAAAGAAAGTGTGCAATTTATAAAAGTGGATGGCCAGAAGAATGAAATGTTCACAACTTACTGCTTCACGTCGCCGTCGTTCCTGCTCTTTTAACCTTTCTCTTTCTTTCTGCGCATGTAACCGTGTCATTTCCATTTCCTGAACCCGAACAGCTTCTTCATGTTGTGCCATCACCTGAGCTTTGCGTACTTGATCAAATGTTGTTTCTTCATCCTCACGTTCTCTGTAAAAAAATCAAAATTCTCTATAAAAAAATGTGACAACAGTCAAATATGAAAAAAAAAATTAACACAAATACTATCAAATGGGGAAAATTATTATGGATAATACTTCCTTGTGCAATTTGCCACTAAAATATAAATGAAAATGTTCTCTTTAAAACAAACTGTAACAGGCAATAAAAAAGGTCTATATTTTACAGCAAAGTAAAATGAACCTCCACCCTCATCAGAGCATAGACCAAAATTTAAAAGGTTGTGTTTCTGGTGTGATTGGAAAAGTTATATATAGTGAGTACCTTTTAAAGAACAAATTAATTGATCCAAACAAGTACTGCTCCTAATTGGACACAGTAAAGGCAGCAATAAACAAGTGTTCAGCCCAAATTAGTTAGTTAAGAGAAAAAGGTATATTTTCATAAGGATAGCACTTGTTTCTTTAGTAACCAAGTAAAAATTGCTTCATATTAGCTTGGAAGTTTTAACTTAGACAAATTCACTAAATATTGCATTTTCAGATTACATTCATTCTGATCTTTACAAAATTATCTTAATGAAAAAGTTTCGATTTTTTTTTTTTTTTCAGAAGAATTATCCCAAACTGCTCTAGTTTAGTGTGAAAATGTGCAAAACTAGTGAAATTTCCTTCCATTTTAACTGCTGATATTGCATTTATTTTCTAGGCTATTTTGATAAAATTCATATGTAAACAAAATTTTATAGTTGTGTTTTTAAAACTTCTTGTGATCCAAATAGCCCCAGAAAAAAAATAAGCTTGTCAATTTGGTGAGGTAACCATAAGGTTTCAAGCTGTTTTTCACAAAAAATTTCTAAGTTGAAAACTTTAGTGGATGAAATACCAGAGAAATTCAACACTTAAAAAAACGAAAATTACACCTACTTGTAGAGCAATGCCTAGTCTTTAATAATCAATTTGGTTTCATATCTCTGTACCTATACAATTTGAGGGTAAAAAGAGGGAATGCGGTGTTCATTTTGTGCAAAATTGTTGAATCCGATGCATCAAGATTTGTATTGCTAATAAAATGAATGAACATGAACCTGATTTTAAATCAGACTTATTTCATCAATGGATAATATGACACAGTTTAAATCTTTTTCTTATATTTACTCTAATGATGCATTTTAAAATTATAAAAAGTCCTTATTGTATGCTCAAATTACTTTTGCCTTGGCTGTTGTTCTTATGCATTTTCTTAAAAAAAGAAAAAAAAAGAAAAAAAAAAAAGCATTAAACAGAATTCATATTATAAAATAGAAAACTAAATATATAGACTTTAAAATAGACTTTAATATATATATATATATATATATATAAATATATATATTCTTAGTTCTTTAAATTTCACACTCACATTTGTCCATAAAAAAATAAAATAATTTTTGAAAAAGTGTCTAGTTTTCCTTTTGAATGATCATTCATTTCATTTACATTTGTGGTTGGAAATATTTTCTCTAATTCTCAGAATTTGGAGATTAAAGTGAAAATTTATTTACAAATTTTCAAAAATGAAACCGAATATATTTTATAAAAACAATAAAATAAAAAATGAACTGTATAAGCTTAACCTTGGTATACGGGTTCATAAAAAATTGAAATGTAATTAGTAATTTTCAAAATGTAATCATTTTCCATTATGATCGTTTACTTGTTATGGGAACTTACCTATAATGATAATGGACTCTTCCTGACACTATAAATACTGCGCCTCTCAAGAGGTATAATGAATGAATCGTGTAACAAGTCGAGACAATATTAGTTCACCCTAAACCAGACAGACAGTCATTACTAACACCTTCAACTATTTGTACTATATTTCTGTTGTAATATATCTTTGTTATTCTACTCTTGTGTTTGGGTTGTTTTTCCTTGGTTCTAACCTTGGACCATAACTGTGGTGCGAGGATATTGGACCATAACATTGGCGGCGAGGAACTGAAGAAACAAATTCTACGCGGAGGACAAACCTTTTTGCTATCCATCAGCCATAACAGTGGCGACAAAAACAACTGAAGAAACAAACTACACGGAGAAATCCTAAAAAAGTATACTCAAGAAACAAGCTCCATGCGAAGAATCTACAAAAAAAAGTTTTTGTTATCGGTCGTCCATAACAGAGGTGACGCAGGTAGTGAGAGTGAGAGAGAGAGAGAGAGAGAGGGAGTGAGGGAGGGAAGAAGAAGAAGAAAAAAAAAAAAGAAAAAAGAAAAGAAAAGCGAGAAAATTTTCTTTTTTGGACACCAACTTTACAGTAGTAACAAAGACATTCTACACAGGAAAATTATTTTTCGTACTATGGTTTCAGAATAACAGACAACAAAGACCTGAAGTCTAAACTAAAAGAAAAAAATACTTACATATAATTACGGTAAATATGGAAGATTTTAAGGCAACCATATTGGAACTTATGAAAATACAATTTGAACAGCAACAGAAAAACGAACAGAAGCATCAGGAACTACAAGAATTATTGCTACGGGTAATAACAAATAAAGGGCAAAATTCCAAAAATGAAACAGTTCTCTCGCAAAATACTATATGGAACTATCGAAGATTTCATGTATAAACCAGACGAAGACAAAACCTTTGCAGCTTACTTCAGAAGGTACAAAGATTTATATGAGTTTGTGGGAATTGGTCAGACACGAGAAAAGTACATCTACTACTAAGAAAATTAGGGTCTAGCGAACACACAATTCATAGACTACATCCTACCAAGGAAAACAAATGAATTAACTTTCAAGGAAGCCATAAAACTTAACAGAACTATTTAGCCCAAATACCTCACTATTCCACAAAAGATGGAATGTCTGAATCTAACAAAAAAGGACAGCGAAGACTATATGACATTCGCTTCCATTGTAAATAAACACTGTGATGACTAAATTATCTGAACTCAGCCTGGACAATTTTAAATGTTTAATATTCATTCAAGGCCTGGTTTCAATGAAAGACGCAGAGATCAGACGCAGAATTCTTACAAAACTGGAGAGTGAATCAGATTTGACACTACAAAAATTGGCTGAAGACTGTCAGAGATGTATAAGTGTGAAGAAGGACTCGAAAGATATAGAAGAATCTGGCATCGCGCACATATGTAAAGTACGACAAACGTTTTTGCACATCCTCAAAAACAAACGAAACCAATTTTCCCTCCTCAAAAACAGATCAAACAAATTTTTCTACTTCAAAAAGTCAATATCAGAAAAAGTACCACACAGTCCATGCTATCGTTGTGGGATTTTGCATTGGCATAAAGACTGCCCATACCACTTTAAGACTTGTCTGTCGTACAAAAAAGTGGGTCATAAAAGTTCTCATTGTTGGACTAGGAAAGAAATCAAAAGTAGAGTAAGAGTCACGAGGACTGACCAAGCGGACGAGACGAAAATACGTGCAAGTAGAAATGTTAAACAGAAAGGTCAGACTACAATTGGATTCCGGATTGGACTTAACTATTATTAATGTACAAACATGGAGAAAATTGAACAAACTGACCATGTTGAGAACCGATAAAATTGCTAGGTCGGTAACTGGGAGAAAAATAAAATTTGAAGAAGTTATTACAAATGTGACATTCAATGGAATGACCAAAAAATTAAAAATGTATGTGCTAAGAAATACAGAAAATTTATTTGGAACGGACTGGATGCCGAAATTTGACCTCTGGGATTTACCAATAAGTACATACCTCCAAAAAGTGAAAAGTTTATCGACCAAGGCAGATAAATTAAAGGAGAAACTAAAAGAGTGTCCCCAATGTATTTTCAGCCGGCCTCGGGAGCAAATATAGAAATAAAAGAAAATGTACACTATCTTCAAGAAGAAAAGGAACGTACCTTTTGCTTCAATAGAAAAAATAAATCAAAAGTTGGATAGACTCAAAAAAAAAAAAAAAAAAAAAAAAAAAAAAAATCGGTATATTGACAAAAGTGGAATATAGTCAATGAGCCGCACCTACGGTTTACGTCAGAAAGAAATCGGGGGAGATACGAGTATGTGCTGATTTCTCAACGGGATTAAATGCAGCAATTAGGGATTACCACTATCCTCTACCCAGTCCAGAAGTTTTCACAAAACTAAACGGAAGAAAATTTTTCTCAAAAATAGACTTGAGCGAAGTGTACCTACAAATACCAGTAGATGAGGAAAGCTCAAGATTATTGTGCATAAACACGCACAAAGGATTATACAAGTTCCAAAGATTACCATTCGGGATTACGGTCACGCCGGCAATATTTCAACAGATAATGGATACTATGCTAGGCAGACTTGATTTCACGATTGCATACCTGGATGACATACTGGTAAATAGCAAAAAACATTGAGCAACACTGGGAACATGTTCAAGAGGTTTTTAGGAGAATACAAAACTATGGTTTCAAGGTAAAAGAAAACAAGTGCGATTTCTTTATGAAGGAAATAAAATATCTGGGACATATCATCGATGAAGAAGGAAGACAACCAGACCCAGAAAGGGCTACAGCAATAAAAAAAAAAATGCCAGCTTCAAAAAAACGTAGCCAAATTACAAAGCTTCCTAGGCTTAGTGAATTATTACCAAGAATTCATTCCAAACATGTATAAATTACACGCACCCCTAAACAAACTGTTGAAGAAGGAAAAAGTTTAGGAGTGGACAGATGAATGCCAGAAATTGTTTGACAAAATAATTAAGACGCTAACTGCAGATATATTTTTAGTGCACTATGACCCAAAATTATAAGTAATAGTCGCAAGTGACGCGTGTGCCTATGGAGTTGGGGCATGTATACTGCATAAAATGCCAGATGGAACACTAAAACCCATCGTGCATGCTTCAAGAACTTTACTACCAGCAGAGAAAAATTACTTACAAATTGAAAAAGAAGCGCTGGGAATTATTTTTGCAGTTACAAGATTTCATAGATATATTTACGGTAGATTTTTTATTTTACAGATGGACCACAAGCCGTTATTAACAATATTTGGATCGAAGAAATGTCTACCTGTTTACACTGCAAATAGGTTGCTAAGATAGGGTACAAATTTACTGAACTACAATTTCAAATTGGAGTATCTTCCCGTGAACAAAATTGGATATGCAGATGGTCTCACGAGGCTAATACCTAAGAAAACGGAGCGCAGCCCTACAACATGAAGATATCAGGACATCACTATGTAGTACAGTTGAAAACATCCCTGTCACACTACAAGAGATAAGAAATGAAGCAGAAAATGATGAATTCATAAAAGAAACAAAAGCAAAAATTGCAGAAAAAAATTAAAATGTATCAGACAGTTTTTCAGCATGTGACAATGTTCTACTATATAACGAAAAGGTAGTAATTCCAAAAACACTACAAAGGCGAATCCTAAAGGACTTCCACATGGGCCATCCAGGAAAGAATAGAATGAAATTGTTAATGCAAAGTTACGTATATTGGCAAAACATGGATCAAGACATTACACACATGGTGGAAAAATGCAAGGGTTGTTCCTTAGCAGCGAAAGCACCGCCGATCATCCATAAGTCATGGCCAGAGACAGATCGACCGTGGTCAAGAATCCATATAGACTTCGCAGGTCCAATTGATGGTTTCTATTATTTGATCATAGTAAACAGTTATAGCAAATGGCCAGAAGTGTTTTGTTGCAGAAAACATACTTCTGAAACTACCATAAATTGCCTCCATGAGCTATTTGCTTGCTTCGGAGTGGTTGATTGTCTAGTCACTGATAATGGGACACAATTCACATCTGTGGACTTACAAGAATTTTGTGAAATTTTTCAAGTTAAACATATCAAATCCCCGCCATATCACCCAAGATCAAACGGGCAAGCGGAGAGATTTGTAGACACACTCAAAAGAGTGTTAAGGAAAGCATATGACGTGCCAACAGAAGAGGCGTTGCAACAATTTTTACAAGTATATCGAATTAAACCAAACAGTGCTACGCCATTGGCATTGCGGAAGTGATGTACACCTGAAAAATCAGATCAGTATTTGACAAATTGCTACCAAAACAAACAAAGCAAATACCAATGTCGTGCTTACCAAAAAGAAAATTTCACCCAGGAGAGAAAGTTTTTAAGATGTATAAAAACAATACGTCCTACTGGGAGCAAGGTACAATTGAAAAAAGAATCGAGAACACGGTTTACAGGGCACGAAATTCTCACATAAAAGACCTGTAAATCAAATAAGAAAGAAGCTGTTAGATGATTCTAACGGTCCACCTCAGGAAGAAGAAGTGATGGATATAATATTCAACACATTTGATATGCAAAGGCCGCAAACAATGTCTGAACCACGAAAATCAACCAGGAAACGAAAAGTCACAGAGCCTTTGATAATAAATCCAAAGAGGAAAAAATACTAAAGACCCCTGAGATGCAAAAGCTTTGGAAGGGGGGGGGTATGAGAACTTACCTATAATGATAATGGACTCTTCCTGACACTATAAATACTGCGCCTCTCAAGGGGTATAATGAATGAATGGTGTAACGAGTCAAGACAATATTAGTTCACTCTAAACCAGACGGACAGTCATTACTAACACCTTCAACTATTTGTACTATATTTCTGTTGTAATATATCTTTGTTATTCTACTCTTGTGTTTGTGTTGTTCTTCCTTAGTTCTAACCTTGGACCATAACTGTGGTGCGAGGATATTGGACCATAACATTACTAAACTAAGGATTAGGTCTTATTGCTATATTTTCTAAAAAAGAAACAGGTCTTTTTGCAATTTTATTTTCCCCCCTTAAGTTGTTATAACAGTGTTATGGAAGATTATCAAGCATAACATCTTTTTTAAGCATCTGTTCCTTTTTTTCTTTATTAGTGCTTTCCACGCCAAAGACCCCTACCTGAGTGTGTAATAACATTTAAATTTAATATTCTGTTCGGTAGATGATAAACTCAATACCCTGAGAAGTAGTTTTCTTCTAAGTGGGGGAAGCAGGCTGATGAAGATTCAAAATTCTTTACAATGTAAGCTGATAAAGTTAAAAACTGTGCAATGAAGGGAATAGACATTACGGTGATATATCTTTTAATAGAACTTAATTTCCACCACTAAAGGAAGAAAGTGTACCCAGTGAATCTGAGTATTCAAATAACTCTAGCATTTGTGATGAAGAACCACTTCAAATGACTTTCAGTTACAAGCACCAAGTCCAGTAGGTTGCAGTATACTATTACTTCAACATTTACATCACCATCCAGTGCTATAATCAAAATTTTAGTTCCAACCAAAAGCAGAAACAATTTTTGATGGCTTTTGTTGGATGATATTGCACAAGTGACATCAACATTTATCTTTAGATGGGACTTTGATATAATACCACTTTCATGAGATGATAGAATATGGAGTGTTCCAGGAATATACTGGCTATAGTAGAGAGAGGCTTATAAACAAATTCAGACTGCAAATCACCATTAGAAAAGGAAATACAAGGGGATCATTCCAACTGTTCAGAAAGTTTTCATCAGTTGCAATAAATGTATTTTTATTCCTTTCAGTAGTTTTTTAGTTTGAAGGTAAGAGTTTAAAGCTTTACAATGAGTATTTGTTTGAAAGATTGACCAATAATTCATTTCATGAAGCAAATTTTTAAAGTTTGTAGTCATTACTGTTCCTTTGTGACAAGTTAAAAATTACAAACTTTTCCAATTACAGAGGACATAACCATTTTATTGAATTCCTCATCCCTGTACCTACAGGGGATACTTATAGCAAGTACAGGATGACCTGTTTCTACCTTACTATCAAATTGTGCTTCTGGCTATATTTAGATAGTGTAAATATTTAATTTTTTTTTTTTTTATTTATTATAGATATACTACTGAAAGAAAATTTTAGCTTTATCTCTTGTGCTCTGAACCATAGTAAGAAGTTGCAAGGCATTAACTGTTGAATGAAACTCATAAACAGTAATAATTGTCCTGTGTCTTAACCATTTCGTTTTTGAAAACAATTACTCACAATGCTTAGGCTGGTCTGAGATAATAATTGATCCCATTAATATATTTCTTTCACTTCAAGACTACTTATACGTCACTACATATATAATGATTTTTCAATAGTCTAAAGCCTGCATTTTCAGTTATACACTTGAAATTGGCCTCTTGTCCAGTAGCACACAAGACTGAAAATGACAAACTTTGAATGGTCATTGCAAATTGAGCTAC
>OZ010581.1:35553120-35660620 GCA_963932145.1 Acanthosepion lycidas | reverse complement strand
ATTTGTAGGTGTAAGGCTTAATTTTTATTGCAAAGTGCTAATAAAAGTGCAAGGAGAATATTAAATGTAAACTATGGTCCAAATTGATACTCTAAATGTAAGGAAATATTCATAACACAATTTTACTTTCTTTATAACCGACTCAGACTTACACGCTCTTCCTTTTCTTTTGCTTGTTTTCGGAAAACTTCAAAGCACTCCATAGCAGATGTTTTTCTTACTGCACTTCCACTTGTGCTGCTATTCATTACTAAGCTTGACCAAGAACCGGCATTCTTTAGTCGAATATCTTGCTGTAAAGAGAGGGAAAAATATAGAGCTGTGGTTAAACAAAAATATCCCAGCAATAACATGTTAAAATAGCAAAATTTTGAAGCCATTATTATTGAGTGGAACTATTTTTTCTTTTGCTTCTCTCATTTCAAATTTCTCCATCCAAGAATCATAATAGACAAAAATTGAGCAATAATAACTATTAATATGTGGCAAGACAGTTTTTGCAAAAATACAAGACAATTCAACATGTTAAATATCTAATTTGCACTGATCATGCTTTAAGTATAGCATCTTTAAATCAACTTGAGTATAAGAAAGCAGAGGTGTGGATGTAAAGAAAATCTTGATATCGTTTGCAGGATGGAAAGAAAATGACAACTGACTTGTTGCTTTTAAAAACCATACAGGAGTTAAATGCTACAAAACCACTCATAATGTTATAAATTGAGTAATTGTTTTGTTCATACATTGAAATGTTATAAATTCTAGATTATGCTCTTTGACTTCTGCCTTCCTTAAACTTATAGTTTAACCATTTATCAGATCTATTTTCTAAAACTTATAATTTCAGAAATCCAAGCAATATACTGTTATTGAAAAACGATACAAGTATTTTAAAAAAGAAAACTAGAGAATCTATTCTTGCAGAGGAGATATTTAGAGCAACAATATTATTTACTATGCTATATGCATTCACACACACACACAAAAAAAAAAAAAAAAAAAAAGTATATGAGAAGTTTTCTGGGTTCAAGCTATTCAGAGATAATGTTAAACTTAAGATACAAAATAAGCTTGAATACAATTTAAACAATTTTTCTTAAAACATTCAGAAATAAATAACTAAAACAAAATGAAGACATTTTATATCCTTTCAAGGATATAATCCTACATCAAGCTTGAATATTTTTTTGAATTAATACATTGTAGGCAAAAAAGGGGCCCAAGTCTATAAGTTTTTTCATTTCAAGCTGTATCAATTACAGGACATTTTAATGGGCAGATTTTTGTAAGAAACTCAATACACACCACAAAATTTAAAATTAGTTGCGATATTTATTAAAACAATATTTTCAGAGATGACTACCAAGATTCCAAAAGCCAATAAAACTAAAAAGGAAAAATTTCAAATTCAAGATTATTACCTTAGCATTTACTTTTTTTCCTTTAGGTTCTTTTTTGTTATCCACCAGAGAGCCAATACCAAAAGATAAATTGGAACCTGTTAAAGATAAAGCAAGTGCATTATAAACATTTATTACAGGGTGTGTGTTATTCAAATTTAGGCAAAGAAGTCTTGAAGACTAGTGAATTACTTGATCAATCCCTTGCTATAGCAAACTTTTGCCAGGCAAAGTTCACACAAACTCATGTTCACACTGAATTTATGATGCTTAACTCCACCCTGCACACTTTTTAAAAATTTAAAATTTGTTTTCATGTTTACAAGTAACTAATACCTATTTAGTAGCTGAAGAACCCTGTTCTTTAACAGACTTGCACACACGTAAGAGAGTGAGAGTGAAAAGTTATACAAGATTTCAATTTAAGCTGGAAATATTTTTAAAATTATGTGTTCACTATCATTTATTATAGTCATACACAAAAATTCAAAGCTCTATTTTTTCTTTAAGAAAAAAAAATTTAAAGGAGTTGAATTGCTGCATAAAAAAGTAGCAAGTATTTAAGTTAAAAGTACTTTTAATGAATATAATAAATTGAAAGAAAAAGTGTAAGAAAAAAAAAAAAAATAAAATAAATAAAAGGAAAAAAAGCGGAGTTGGTTCAATTATAGAATCTTACAGAAGTAAAGATTTCTTTTTACATCATAAAAGTGCACAACTATATTACGAAACAGTAACAGGCAAAAACTGAAAAATAATCAAATTTTTTTCTCAAAACTATGGGATTTGACAAAGCTAACCTAGAAGTAGATTTACTAGATGTCACATTCAATCTGAGAAGGTACATATCAATGATATTGAAAACCCAACACCAAAACAATTTACAGACATCTTCCACCAACCCACCATTACTAATCAAGCAGATCGCACAATCAATTAACTGCAGTTTACCTGACAATTTTTCAGTGAAACCATTTTCAACAAAGCGAACAAAGATTATGAAACAGCTCTAAAAGATAGTGGATTTTCAGCAACACTAACATACCACACACACAAAGGAAAAAAAAAAAAAAAAAAAGAAAAAAAAAGGAAAAGAACATATGGTTCAACATACCATACAAAAAAAAAAAAAAAAAAAAAAAAAAAAACCCCAAACAAACATAGGAAAAATATTCATTAAAGTCATCCATACCATCCACCCATCAAGCACCCTTCACAAGATATTCAACAAAAACAATCAAAATTAGGTAGAGTTGCACAGAGACCATGACACAAATAATGAAACACAACAAAAGAAATAACCAACAATCCATCCACATAAATTAAACCCATGTGTAACTGCAGAACAAAGAATGAACGTTCTTTAAATAGTAATTGCTTAAAAACAAGGTAATATACCAAGCCACTGTAGAATCAGCACATAACAAAGAAAAAATATATACAGGAGTAACTAAAAGACCCTGGAAACAGAAACTAAGCACACAAAACATCCATTACTAGATATGTTGAATACTTTGTTAAAAAAAGAGCATACCCTGATGAAGAAAAAGGCCCAAAACATGATTAAATAATTTATCATCTGAATGTTTATGTTATTAAGGCCAAAGTTTGTTTTTTTTGGAATATTTTAAAATTATTTTAGTCCTCTCTAGCACGTCCGAAATTTTAACTAAAAACTTTTTTTTGTTATCAAAATTGACAAAATCAGTCTTGTAAACAAAAGTGAAATTCTCCATTTAAAAATCTTTTTAAATTCAATTATATTTTTTCAAAAAGTTATTTTAAGAAAATTTAAAGTATACTAAATGTAATTTGAAACAAATATTACTTAAGTTGGAAATAAGTGAAGCATGTCTAACCATGGTGATTGGTTTAAGATGTGATTTGACGTTTACGTCAATGTATCAACAATGTTAGGACAATTTATCAGACGGAAGGGTAGAAGTGACAGTATTTTCGAATTTTAAGTGAACCAGCTTATTTAATCAAAGTAATCCTTAAAAAATTAAATACGTTATTGATTTTTTTTTTTAAAACAAAAATATGCCCAAAGCCTGCTGTGTTTGTCACTAATATTTAAGCTAAAGAAAAAATTGAATATATTTACAAATGTTTTTTTTTTGTAAATGCGACGGTGGTCAGAGAATTTAATATGAAATCAACACAATTTATGAGGCCAAATCATCACTATCAGGAGAAACAACTCTAGCACATGTGACATTATTTCAGAATTGTGTTTCTGTAGTTTTATCAGAAATTATTTTAATACGTTTTCTTGGCATATTAAAATATTGTATAAATAGATGCTGTTTGCAGATTATAAGCTTTCAAATTTATGATCTGTAAAAACAGATCTTTTTAATAAGAACATTTCCAGAGATACATATATTCAAACTTAATTTTAAAATATTTAACAGCATTATCACATTTTGTATTAAAAAATAAAATTCTAAAGTAATTTCATTCATTTCTGAATAAGCTCTAAAAGTTCCATTAAAATATGAAAATTATTTGATTTTTTTGCAGGAATTTCCAAATTAATATTTTCAACTGGAAAAAAAAAAAAAAAAAAAAAAAAAAAAAAAATTTAACCAAAATTTTGAACATGCTAGAAAGGAATAAAGAATTTTTAAAAAAATACTTTGGTCTTTCCTCTTATTAATAACAAACTTTTTCACGATAAAACTTCATTTTTATTAAGTTTGGGGCCTTTTTTTTTCAACATGCTATGCTGTTTTGTCTCCCCCACCTCTTTTTCTGAATTATTGGACATACCACCTTTATAAATAGTAAATACGTGAACAGTACAATGGTTTAAAAACATGTGGGAAATCAAAATTACACCAAAATTATCATGGAAATTAAGGAAAACAGCATCAGGCTACAATAACAAATCCCAAAACTAAACTGTCTGGAGGAGAAAATATCTAATTACCTTCCCAGACCAACACAAATTACTAAAACAATTAGAACTCATTTCAAAATGCAAATACAAATTTTTACTAAAAAAATACACATTATAAAATAGCTGTAAATAACTGCATTATTTCTATTCAAAGCCTCCAGAATAATTTGAAACATAAGCATTACTGCCTACTCAATAAACATTAGGATAATAAAATAAACCACTGGCTAGCATATATAGCCAAGCGAAAACACAACACTTAATGTCCATTTTTATATTTACATATGCTCTATCCCTGATAATGAGTACTTAACCCATAAATACAGAATACCTTAAGATTATATTTTTATCATATGAAAGGATTTTTTTTCATTTGATATTATATTACTATAAATGTTACTTTTAGTGGGGGCATGTGTTTGAGTTGCTATCCCTAGTAACGCGAACACACACACACACATATATATATATATATATATATATACATACACACTTTAAAAATCAGATCATTTGAATCTGCTACATTGGTTTCAACCTTATAGTATCCTCAGGTGATTTTTATAAAATGATCTTAATGCTTTATTTAAAAAACAAAAAAAAAAAAAAACCCAAAAAACTAATGAACATTATCCTTAAAAAAAAAAAAAATAAATAAAGCACATGATGTTGGGTGTAATAGAAAGGGAGGAGGAGGATGTGAAGAAGGAAGAAAAGCATTATTATAAAAGTATTGATTGGTTGGTGATGGTGATTGAAAAGTACATTTTTTTTTTTTTTTTTTTTTTTAATAAATATCCATCCTCATATATGCTTAATAGTAATTTCTTAATATGTATGTAATGACTAAAGACATCAGATTTCTGGTTTAAAAGGTTCTTTGGACCCAGAAAAAAAAAATATATATATATATATATATATATATATCAGTGGTGGATGTGCAAGGCAGGTTTGTTTGACGTTGTTGCTTAGCTGCTGGCACTCATGTGGTCTTTTCTGCCAGGCTTGTCCTTCCATCCATGTAGAGGGACGTTCTCCTTCCACATCATGGTGGTTCCTAGATTTGATCATTTGAATGTAGCTGTGGCTCACACTGTGTGGGGAGAGCAACTCGGGTTTGGGGCTGGATGTCTGAATGAAGCAACACATCCCAACAAAGATCTGCTATCTTAAGTATACTCCTTCAGATATTCTGACCAATACTATATGGGTCTTCCATCACAAAACACCTAATAAATAGCCATAACTTTGCCGCTAATTTCAGCATGAGTGCATTTACTATTCTTAGCAAGTTCCACTCGAATTATCATGTGAAAATGTGGGAGGCCATTTATATTTCATCTTTGAAACCTTCTCTGTGCAAACAAAGATTTTGTACTGGCTTCAAACTAATTTCCATCTAAGCAATATTTTTTCCCCTCCAATACATATTGTTCATCTCTTTTTAGTGATAATTCTATATTTATTAACCTCAGTTCAGCTCTGTTGAGCATGGTTTGAAACCAGTTAACTAGCTTTTCAGTTTTATCTTTTATCACCATGAGTGGTAATAAATATAAATTTTGTCTTTTTATGGCAGTCATAAAATTTTGTACACCAAACATATATAGTCCCCTGTATCTGCAAGTGTTAGGGACAAATAGTTAGAATTCATATACTTGTAAACCCCTAAAACTGCTTATTGAGTACCTATTTTGAAAGACAGTATTGGTGAGAATACACTTAATGTAAATTTTCTTTCATACATACAATAACCGTTTTTAATTACGCATAGATCCATACAACCATTGAAAATACTGTATAAAATTTAAAGTTTAAAACATTTTCTAAGAACAGAACTGTGATGATGCCTCAAACTTAGCATAAGCCACTTTTAAGATCCCATCTGCAGCACCCAACAAAGATCAAAGCCCAAGCACTACATGTGTTTTTGTGTTTGTTTTCTACAATCAAAACATACTATTCTACCAATTTTTACCATAAAAATGGATGGTTATGTTTTAAGTCACTTAAATAACAGGAAAATAATACAAGAATATTTTTAAAATTTTCCATTGAAAAAATATGCGAATCTAGAGGTTCTCAGTGAATAATTTGTACATATATTCTTTCGAAAAAAGTTTCCGCGAATAACAAGTAAATATGTTCTAAAGAAAAATCCACAAATGTGTGAAGGCATGGGCTCAGTGTGTGTGTGTGTGTATATATATATATATATATATATATATATATATATATATAGAGAGAGAGAGAGAGAGAAAAAAAAAAAAAAAAAAGACATGTCATTAAAGTTATTTTTGTTACTGTGGAACAAATATAAATTACACTAAAAGTTAAAGAATCTGGAAGTTAATTTAAGAAAATGTATTTAATCTTGTGTACATGCAGGAATTGCTTTAATAAATTTATCTTTTCAAAATTCTTACAGGGTAAATCTCTCAGTCTTTCTATTCATTTATTATAAAAGAAATAGGAAAAATTAAATACATTCCGTATTCCTATAGTTCTGCAACACTTCAGAAACCATGTAACTAGCTTCTAACTTACAGGGCAGTTGAAATTGAGCATTAAAGGACTAGAATATATGACACTATTTAGCTGAAATACTCACAAACTGTGTTACCAGATGTAGTCGTTTTGGGACTGGGCTTTGGACTATTGGATTCCTCATCACTCATTGGAAATTTGAAAGCCTCTTTAGCTCTCTCAGCTGGAGGTGTTTGGACAACAGGAGAAGATGGCCGCAGTTCTGGGATGGATTTTAATGGCGATGAAATAAGTGGAGGTGGTGAGCCTGGTTTCGTGCTGTTCTGTGAATTGGCCATGTTGGCACTGGAAACATTACCACCAGAATTTACTGGAACTGAAATATCAATGAAAAAAAGATTTTAAAATTTACATTATTAATTTTATAACAACTGCTCTAGAGATAAAAGCTAAATGATTCTGTCAAAAATCAATGCACTACAAATAAGTTAGTGAAAATACTTTATATACACACACAGAGTGTAACAGCAAAATTGTCCAATTGTTACATCAAGCTCTGAACCCATCTATCTTAGAAATGATTAAAGATATCTTACTGGAATTCTCCAAGGTTTTTATAACACGATTTGACTCTACTGTGAACAATAAAAATGTATAATTACTCTCTAAGCTTAACAGAAGAATTGCGATGAAATCGATCAGAAACAAAAATGACATGTTCATCATTAATTAATCATAGCTAAGGATCAGAAGCTCAAGAAGATGATCTTTGCCCTTTCTAAACCTAACTTTCTGTCCTGGAGTAACAAGGTGCCTCAGACGTTTTATGTATTATTTCATTTCCAAATCTTTTTTCACTGCTCTTTGGACCGTTATAGCAAATTCCTCACATGTGCCAAAAATCTTATGAATCAAGTTGATCTTTTCTAATTGGATTAAAATTTTCTAATCTTTAGCTTTAGGTTGAAATGATAATCCTTTTTCCTGTTGTGACCTACTGATCCAGCTTTCCTCTCTACTATTCCTTCTCTTTTAAACTTATTCCCCATTTTCTTGATGGTTCTTGAATGGACTTTGAAGATGGAAGCCAGAATATGAATGATGATACCATTACTGAAGTCCTGAAAGATCTTTTTTCCTCTCACCATTGTTCAGTTGGGAAGACAGTGCAGCTGACACAAAATGATTTTAACCTGTTCTCTTTCTAGCTGAATAAAGGGTTTTTCAGTGACTTATGAAAAATGGTGTCAAGATGGCTAAACGTCTTATCTGAAAATCTGGAAAAAAGAAACTTGATTAGTTTAATATCTTTACAAAAAAAACACTAAACACTTTGTGGGATGAATAATTATGCTGTTACACAATTTTGCTGCTACACCTTGTGTGTGTGTGTGAGAGAGAGAGAGAGAGAGAGAGAGAGAGAGAGAGAGAGAGAGAGTGAGTGAGATTTTTTTTTATAGGCACATTAGCTATTAAATTTCAGCATAATAATAAAGATTAAAAAAAAATAAAAAAAATAAAAATCTCACCTGGCGTGATTAATCATTACAGATTATAAAATAAAGTATTTCCTTAGAGCATGTACAAAAATAAAACTGAGGAAAATCATTGACATGATTAACATATTGCATGTAAATATGCAATGGTTAAAATTATCAATGTATATCGAATCTTTCCATACATCAATATTTTCTAAATATTTCTTCATAATCAATATATTAATCACAATATATATTACACATGCAATAAATATACGATATCAATTAAGGACACAAAAAAAAAAAAAAAAAAAAACCCTTTCGTGTTCTTTTCTCAAATCTGTTTTTGCTAATTTGTTAGTCATAGCAAAATGACTGAATGAAATAGCTTTTTATTACTCATTGTCTCAAATATAAAATTTAACACGAAAGGGTAGATATGTGAGGTGCATTGAAGGGATAGGAGCCCACACATAGAAATACCTACCCACCTGCCGATTGACCACTCTGCAGTAGGAGTTTTTTAAAATCTGGGGAACAATAACTAAATATCAAGCAAAATTATTTGTCCACCAGTATGCTGCTGCAGCTCATGGTAGACACTTTGATAAAGGATTTGACACTTACATGGAATTACAGAAAATCAATTTGAAAACCAGATTTTAAACAATTTAGTTTAATATTTTTGCATTTACATTAATTTATCCTAAAATCAGGCCCGATTACACTTAGGTTGGAGATATGACAACTGATACTGGCAGCTAAATTATAAAACAGCATGACACTCAGACTCACCTTGCAAATGATAAAATAAAAAGATTTTTAGATTCCCCCCCAAAATTCAGAATATGCACCCCACCCTTTTTTCATGAATATTTTGATTATCAACATATAATGAGCAATATTTTTAATCCTTTGTTGAAAGAGTTGGGAAAAAACAAATGTAAAAAGAAGGGGGTTTATGAAGCCAAATAGATGACACAAAACTGTGACAACAGACTTCCAGCAGGTCAGTAGGTATCCCTAGATACGGTGTTGGCCCTAATTAAGGATGGGTAGGTGGGGATGAAGCAAACTCTGGGAAAGGGACAGATTTGAAAGAAGGCAGAAGACCTATATATAACTTACTGGTTGTTTTGATCTGCGGTTTAACAGTTGCAGTGGCAGTTGGCCGACTAGGTTGCATTGGAAGTGCATGTGTTATAGGCTTTGAGCTTAGAGGAGGAACAGCTGTAGGGAAACAACAAGTTGTATTAGTACACTACCAACACATGGCCAACACTTTGCTTGCCAGCAATTATTCAGGCAGCAGAGGTGAATATTAACAAATAGATTTCACAAAAGCCAGCAGTAGCCAGCAGAGAGAAGACCACATGGCAATACTGTCCCACCTGAAAAAAGAATCCTCAGACAAAGTTGAAGATATTAAATAGATGCAAATAGCCAACCTGAAGGTCAACTTTGACAAAATTGGCTGAAAGTATATGTAAGATAATTCTTCAAAATTGTCAAACAGCATTAACATTTCACCTTAACATTGAACACCCTATACTATATATGCCTCATTCAATATTATTTTCTCCATTTCCAAATAGTTTAGGAGAAGTAAAGCAAAGATCGTGAGAGGACACATTATCTTAAGAGATAAATACATGCATCAGAACCCGAAAAGTTTTAATTCATGCAAAGATGAGATGACTGTACCACTTTTGAAAAGGAGGAGGGGGGTCTGATAAAGATAATAAACAAAATGCTAATTATAAAAAATTCTAACAACACTAAGCATAATTTCATATCTTAAAAATAAAGGAATTAAATTCAGCAACACCACAACTTTTTCATTTAAATTGTACTGCAAGTAATTTAAAATCACACTATGATTGATCAAAGTCTAAAATTTAGGAGCATCTAATTAGTTATAGTAGGGATAACTAAAATGACAAAAATGCATTGAATCTCAAAGGGCTAAGAGTAGCCAAATTAAATAATTTTCTATTATACTTTACATTTTACAATTACTAAATCAGTTTTATTTAATGGTGTATTAGGTTGGTGCAAAAATAATGTCGTTTTCTCACATGTTACTATGTGAGAAAACGACATTATTTTTGCACCAACCTAATAAAAGTATGTTCAAATGTTAGAGAAAAAAAAAAAAAAAAAAAAAGGTTGAATTTATTTGTTCTCTTAGTTTTATGGCATGTGTGCACATGTTCCAAAACTTCATCTAAAAAGATTGGAGAGGAGAGGGGGGAAAAGAAAAAAGGAAAAAAAAAAAAAAAAAAAAAAAGGCGTTTTTTTTTTTTTTGTTTTTTGTTTTTTGTGAGGAAAAACTATTTATTTGGATAAGCACCGTCATCTTTGTTGTTAAACTCATTTTGCCTGTTGTACCCTTTTGGTCATCAGTCATAATTGGTAACCTTCACAAAATCTGAACTAAACCCTTTATTCAAGCCAAAGGGGCAAATTATTCTCATTCTGTTTTCCATGCAGGGTTTGGTTCAAAATTCTGATGGTTACAGACTATAATGAGGACAGGACCTGAAGAAGGCTGGTGGGTACAGCAGCGGAAATTTAAGTACAGCAACTAAGATGACCATGATGGTTCAAATAGGTAAATGACAATTTTTTTTTTTTTTTTTTTTTAACAGAAATCTGATAATTAGTAAATTTTGAATGTTTTTTTTTTTTTCACCTAAAATATTTCACAAGCAAATTATCATATCCTATAGTTTTATGCAATTTAATACAAATATCTATTGCTCTCTCTATATATATTATAAATCTGGATTTTCTCTAACATTATCACAAAAATAAAATTGACTTTTATAAAAGTTTTGATTATTTCTTTGTTAAAAGTTTGAATATATGTATTGCTTAGTTGTGTTAATCCTCAAAATGAATTTTATCTTCATTGTTTAAATA
This sequence comes from Acanthosepion lycidas, assembly GCA_963932145.1. NCBI lineage: Eukaryota > Metazoa > Mollusca > Cephalopoda > Sepiida > Sepiidae > Acanthosepion > Acanthosepion lycidas. The sequence continues at coordinate 35,649,428 of OZ010581.1, read as the reverse complement.
TACATTCATTTCATATTAAGAGACATATTAAGAGTTTTACAATTTTGCCCTAAGAATTACTAACTTTAACTCTTTTTTATATTACTGATTTTTATTAACTATCTTAGAATTTTCTTTCAGATAAATATTTAAAGGAAGGTATTTAACAAGAAAAAAAAAAGTTTTAAATCATAATTTCATGAGACATGCTTAGGTCAAAATATAGTCATTTCAATAATTGTTGATAAATAAGGATTTAACGTTATATACCAAGTCATAACCTATAAGGATGATTTTCTAAGCCTAGTTTAGATGTGGCACAAGGCTGAAAGTATAGGACACCCAGTTAGGATTGAACTCCCTATTCAGTCATAATTGACATAGCAAGACAAGCTTGCTAACCATTAGCCCATGGCAGAGTGCCCTATAAAGTTATGACTAGAAGTTCCTTACTTGCTAAATGAGATTAAGTAAGTAGAGAATAATCTTTCCAACTTTGTATAATTATTATGTTCTTTAAAAAAATATTTACTTGTCTATTCAGATTTGATAATCAAGATATAAATAAATAAGCAACATTTATTCATGAGCAGAACTATCAGTTAATTTCAACACCTTGAATTTCTCATTTTCACAAAAATCATCTATATTGTCAGAAGTTACAAAACATTTCCAAAATATCTCTCTGCACACAATGGAGTTGAAAGTAAGCTGCATAGAAGATCCAACTTAGAAACCAAGGTAGCTATAATAATAGGAGATGGAGAACCCAATTAGTATCAGTTTCTAATTAATGGACCCAAGGTGGTACGTATATTATAGGCATATCCTTGATCTACGTACAATTATCTAAATATTTTTAAATTCACTTAAATTATGTCATTAACTTTTGTTCTCACCCAATACAATTAGTTTCTCATTATCTTACTGTTGACACTGTACCAAACTTCAAAAATTTCAACAAGACTCATTAATTAGACAAAATATTGAACCAATTGCATATGAATACATGCAGTTATATGTAAATATCATTTAGAGTTAAATGAATAGATTTTAATGGAATTTTTAAGACAGAGTCATAAATGTTCTCAGAATAATCAATCTACAGTTTTTTTTGTTTTGTAAGTTAAAAATAATGGTAAACACTTTTCTGACAGATTTCATTAGAATTCACCTGTTACTCTAATATTTATAGCTGTAAACCAACATAATTTCAGACTTTTCCACATTCAAAACAATAAATGCTCAATGCCGAGTTGAGCAAGAATTAAAAGCAAATTGATTGTAAAGTTTATCAAAACAATTCATGAAGATGTTAACTGGTAATAGCAATTAATACACTTTCCATTTTATTTTGAACAACTGTTTAATCATGATTGGATAAGTCTAAATGAATTGTATATACTAAAGTAATCTCAAACTAATCACAAAAAGATTTTATTTAAGTTGAAATGCTTTAGCATGTTTTTGTTTCTAGTGGGCTTACTTGACAAAGTGGTCAGTTGGAATTCTCTCAAAATTTAAAGCAAGAGAGAGAAATGTAATCTAATAATGTTTAAATAAGTTCTAACAATATTACTTAGTGTAAGAGTCCCCCAAATACTCTACAAAAATAAGTAAAAACAAATAAATCACAGAAAAAAAAAGAGGAATGGAAAAACAATGAAAGATTTTTCAGTTTACCAGTGCCACACACACACAAGTCCACACCCCAGCTTTTTAACTATAGTCACAAAATGTTTCAAGACAAGACAAAGTAAAAATGAAATTGGGAGATAATATTTTTAAAAAAACAACAAAACATACCTGCTACAGCTGGTGATGTATTAGGTGGCTTGTGTTGGATCACTGATGTTGGAAGACTGGCAGGGGAGGGCCCTGCCGAAGAAGCCATCTGTTGTTGGTAATGAGTGTGATGATCAGTGGCCTGAGCCATCTGAGTAGGAGTGTTCCCAGCCACACTCCCAGTACCAGCACTACCACCACCAGTGGAATTACGCTGCATTTGATATCCCTTATCTGGCATCTGTGATTGTACATTCCCTCCAATAGTTATTTTAACAGATGGTGACATGGCTGGACTTAACTGTGGATACAATACAAATATATTTGCAACAAATAAAAATACTCTTAACTACAAATCTGAAACTATTTAACGAACTAACAGAAGAAAAAAAAAAAAATTGCACCCCACCAAAAACTAACATACAACTTCAGTAAAACTACTTGTGCACTATTGTAATTTTTAATGCAATTAAATCCCAAAATTTCAATTCTGTTTAAACAATGTTCTCTAGTTCCAATTAAGTATAAAACATTAAAATAATCTGAAAATAAACATTAGAATTCGTTAACTCACTACTATAATTTACTATACAGGTCTTGACTAGACTACTGTGACATATCAATTAGAGATATCTAGTATTAAATGTTTTTAATGGAATTTCTCTTAAAGTGAGGGTAATGCATAGATCCGATATTCAGCAGCAACAGTACCCTGCACCTGAAAAAGCTGAAGAAGCATGTTTTATGTATAAAATATGTAAGTTTTAATGAAGATAATTTCTTCAAACATACAGTAAAATGTAGGCTATATCAACCAAATATACTAGAATCAGCTTGTTTATGGCTTAACCCCTTATGGGTCATTTGGAAAACATATTCTTACTAGTATGAGACCTAACTGTAGATATATAGATAAGTGTAGACGGAACCACATTATAACAAAGAAAATTAATTACATATTACCAATGAACTATACCAATCAAATTGCAACCTTCCGCAAAAAAGTTGACTAAGTGAGATATTAGCTACAAAGTGTGATTCCCTTGAAATTTTTCTCTATACTACATTAAATACTTAATTCTTGAGAAAAAAAAAAAAAAAATCTTAAAAAGGATAGATTAGCTGATCATACATTTATTATCAACATTATAAAAAGGAACTGTTCTTTATCCTATCAAAAGGAACTTATTGAATACAAAAAGAAAAGCACACCTTATTAACTATGCAATAAATAAATATACAATTGCCATAAATACAGTAAATCAAATGAAATGCACAAGAAAAAAAAAAAAAAAAAAATCCATTTTTCACTAAAATAATGCAATAATTTACCAGATTCGCTAATTTTTTTGGTGTTTTTATGATTGATATTAAAAGCAAAATGTCAAAATATATTTGACAAGTTTTCTTGTACATATCACAGGAAGTAAAGAATAGTTGTAATGATCATCCAAGACCTCGCACACACAAAAACAAAACACACACACAATTTGGGTTAAATATAAAAGGTGTTAGAGAAAATAATATTGACAATCTGGCTTTTTACTTTGAGTGGCTATAAGGAGAACTTTATTCATTAACATACTGCAATTTTTTTTATGGGCAGTATAAAATATTTTCTGAAAGTTTTAAAAATCTTTATAATATACTTAATCCCTGATTATATAAACAAAATTCCCTATATTGAATGAGAAGGAAAAGTATCAAAAGCAAAAATTCCATTAAGCATCTTTAATTATGTACAAACACATAACTGAATCTAAGGGAACTTTTCCTTCATATATTATCACAATAACAAGCTTACCTTTTGGGTTTCAGTCTTCCGTGCCTTCTTACGAGGAGTTTCTGCAAAGGAAATCAATATATACAATGCAATTAATTCCTTTAAAAACTAATTTTGATCCAGATTGAAGAGGAAGCATCCATGTTAAGTGTGAGAGGCTTCAATGAAACTTGAAATGTGAAGATAAGCACTTGTCAGGGAACAAACCTAATTGTTGAATCTAGGTTTATAAAGTGCTCACTGAACTTGGATGTTGGTAAACAAGGTCACCACTGCTCCAACCCAAAGTTTTCAAATGAAGGGTGGAAACACAGGATCTTATACCCATCTGCATCCACCCAAATTTAATGAACATTCAGAAATAAATGTATGCTATTACCTTTTGCATCCAAAATTGAGATTTTGAAGTTAAACGATTCATATTTAAAATTACAAATGTAATATTTTTCATCCAAAATTAAGCTATTAGAACAAAAGTAAAAAATAAAATAAATAAAAATATTAGCAATGAAGATCTAATGTTTGCTAAAATTATTCAAGAATATTCATAATACTACATTTTAAAAAGGAACAAACTTTAAAAATCTGGTAGTACTTAGGTACTATAAAGGGCAAAATTAGCTACAGCCCAAGCAGAGCATAGAAAATAAAGACAGCTGCTCAGAAGGCGGTTACATAAACTTTCAATACATGTACTCTTTAGTTTTCGTATGAAAACAGCTTGAAAGAATTTTTTTTTTTTGATGGCCAGATTTGTTTGGGAACCCTTTGAAAGAACAAGCATACTCAATACAGTGCTGTGCTACATCTAATTTTTTTTTTTTAAATTACAAATTTGTTAATATGATCCCTTGGGATAATAGATAAGAGAAATTTTGCTTATATGATCACAAAAACTTTAATGACAAGAGAGGTAATCTATACATTCCTTTGATACTAGAAATAACACTCTTCAAATAGCAATTATTTCAAAACTTTATAAAATAAGAGTAAACCAAAAAGAATAATTGTGATAAAGTGTAACTATTCCAAGCAAATTCTAAATGACACTAACTTTCAAAATTATTTATGCTTCCTATTAGTTAAGTTCTGGATAATTATAACATTTTAAATATAAGCTCTGAAGCAGCAAGCAGAAATTTTGTTTTACTAAAAACATGCTCAGAAACACACCACAAACAAGTAGTGCTTGAACTGTTTCAAATGTGAAATCTACATAAATTGTCCAAAAAGAGAATAAAATTCTAAAGAAAAATTAAACTAATGAATGTGTTGCTGGTCATTTATGATAAATAAAAAAAATTATGTACTGAAGCCAGCCATCTCATGAGAAAAGGCATAGAGACTAATCTTTTCATTTTGATAGTGAGGGGAAAAAAAGTAACAAGAAATATACAAATTTAAATTTCTGAAATTAGTAAGGTTATCCATGCCATGTTAGGATAACACTATTTTGTATACCATATTTCCTAAAATAATAGGATAGAATTTCAATTCAAATTAGCAAAGTCAGAAATAATAGCTATAAAGCCTAAGGTACATAAATCAACTAGAAAAATGGCCAACAGTTAGCCAAACTTTTACAGCTCTCAAACTGATGCCAATCTAAGCTAAGACTAATATTTTTTTTTTTTTTTCTTCAAAAAAAGTGAAGCCTTAATGTTATTCAGTTATATAAACAAAACAAAATTTATGAAAAGGAAATGAAAAATTGATCTGAAAGAATGAAAAATAAAAAATAAAACACACACATTGATTGGTGGTCTGGAATCATGTAGATCAGCTGTCAGCAGAATACCTCAAACTGGCAAAGATCCAAGGATGGAAGATACTCAATGAGCCATCAACTTACCAGTCTTCACAAAGGAGAGGAAACTCACGAGAATCAAGATTTAAAGAGAGGAGGAAAAAAATTAAAAAAAAAAAAAAAAAAAAAAAAAAAAATTAAAAAAAAAAAAAAAAATTAAAAAAATTTTTTTTTTTTTTTCAAAATCCCAAACCTGCTACCGTGAATGAAAGTCATCATTAGAGGAATTCCTTGAGCCAAGTTTGCAGTACTTGGCCATCCAAATAATCAAGGACTTGAGACAAAATATAAAGGCTCATTAAATTGCTGAAGATAATTTTTAGGGGTAATCCTAAAAAGTTATATCACATAGGAATTTTTCAAAATTTTCAATACTGATTTAACAATGTGTGTGTGTGTGTGTGTATATATATATATATATATATACACACACACACACACAAATTTACATAGAAATTAAGGAAATCAGTTACTTTAAAAATATTGAGAAATGACTTTAAAGCTAGGCAGTGTATGTTTTCCAACACCTAAACTTCAACAGTACTTAAAGCATCACAATATACTACTGTAAATACATCCAATGACTGCAAATAAATGTAAAGTTTTCAATAGTAACAGAAAACAATATTGGGGATACATTTTTCCTAAGTTTCAGCATTAAGAAAAATATCTATTTTCATGAAGAAAGTAGAGAGAAACAGTCAAAAGGAAAGAAAAAATTTGAAACCAATGTTTCTCCTAGTAAATACATTGAAAAATATGGTAATTTTATTATTTATTTATTTGCATTGAACATTATGTAAAGAATTACTGGCTGGTCAGCCAACAGAAGATAGTGATCAGTCAAGGAAATAAATTCACAGATTTGTTATTTGCACTTACCTAGATGAATGGCACTTAAATCTAGGGGATTGTGCAGGGGGGACCAATTATCTTGCTCAGAGCATATTAAATAATATATAGGAAAAAAAAAAAAAAAAAATAATGAAAACTGCAATTGGAGTCTGATAACAAAATTAAAAGGGGAAGAAAAAAGGAGGGGAGGTATTCCACTGAATGATGACCCCCATCACACTGAAAGAACATTGTTTGCAGGTCAGAATAAAACTCAAAAAGATGGTTAATTTGACACAATAGAGATATTATGCATTGCCTCCAACAACTCATTCTACTAGTGGCTTGATTGCTAATAATTAGAACTTAGTAAGCATTTACTCAATAAATGTAACTTATAAAAATAAAAAAGGGATCCCATTAGTTTAGAAAATTGAACTATTTAAAATAACTGAAATTCCCCAATTACAAATGTGTGTAAAAAAAAAAAAAAAAAAAAAAAAATAAAAAAAAAAATAAAAATAAAAGATAAAAAAATAAATAAATAAAAAAGCCCAAATACAATCATGAATAAAATGGGGAGGAAAATATGCTATTTTGAAATCAAACACTAAAATAATTGTACATACATTATCATTCATGCATTACATGTAAGACTTAAATACTAGCAAAGAAAAGAGTACTATTTACCCGAGACAGATTTTAAAAAATAAAAAAATATTAAAAAAAAATTCTAAGATTATAAAAGTGGTAGTTATTTCAGTTTTGATAGACCAAAAAGTAAGCATATGAGACTTACAACTACACATGACCAGTAGCAACACAATCATTACTTAAGATTTCCTTAACCAAGGAGAGAGAGAGGAGGGGAAAAAGAGCCTAGACAAAGTTCCAAATATGCCTTGCCGTAAATACAATGAACTTACAATTATCACAGAACCATACCACAAAATACCACTATAGTTCATTCAAAATCCAACCGAGATAAAAGACAAAGATTTAGCCAATACTAAAATTACAACAGCAGCATATTTTATTTCATATATAATATACATACACAAGCAAGCAAATGCATTAAGTAAAGCCATTCACTGAATAAAAAGCAGCTATGATTATCTATGTGAAGAAAAATGGACAACTAGCAAAGGCAAGGCACAATAACCAAAATTACTCCTTGCAATAAAAAATGAAAATGCTTAAAGCTCTAAAAAAGAAAAATTAGCAATTTATAGAAACAAATTGAATCACCACTAAGCCCATCTATTTAGAACCTTGGGACATTACTGAAACCATAGTGGTGCAGGGTGAAACAGTAAATCAAACAAAGTAAAAAAAATAAATAAAATAAAACAGTGTACCATTTCTGATGAATGGGTAATATGTGGCAAGTTCTTGCCATAGTAATAGCTGCAGGCAGTGTGAACAAGGAACAGTAGTGCAACAACATTTATACTATTTTATAAATCAGAGAGAAAAAAAAAAAAAAAAAAAAAAAAAAATAATCAAATGAAAATTTTGACTGCAGCTCATCTTAAAAGATTGGTCAAAGGAAAAAAAAAGAAAAAAAAAAAAAAGAAAAAAAAAAGAAAAAAAAGAAAAAAAAAAAAGAAAAAAAAAAAAAGAAAAAAAAAAAAGAAAAGAAAGTAAAACTGAATGGATATCTGCTCAGACAACAAATTGCTACAGTAGTGCACACAATAGAAAGCTGCCAGCAAATAACTAGTCATGATTCACAAGTGAACAACAGATAACCTACCTGGCTGAAAGGATCAGACAAGCAATATGGAAAGGTGATGGAAGAACATATCACCATGACAACCTTTGCAAAAAGAAAAATATTTCCCTACGAAGGAAGCCAATACTCACTTCACAAGAAAGAGAAAGAAAGAAAAAGAAAAAAGAAAACAAAAAAAAAACAAAAAAAAAAAACAAACAAAAAAAAAACAAAAAAAAAAAAAACCAAAAAACACAAAACAACCAAAAAACAAAAACAAAACAAAAAACCCCAAAAAAAAAAAAAAAAAAAAAAAAAAAAAAAAAAAAAAAAACAAAAAAAAAAAAAAAAAAAAAAAAAAAAAAAAAAAACAAACAACAAAAAGGGACGAATTATAGGAGAGGGCCCATCCCATCACTAACATTAAAAATAAAATAAAATAAAATAAAAATTTTCCATTGGAAGACTGATTTTTCTCCACCCCCAGCAAGTAATATTAAATAGTTCAAGCCATGAGTGCAGAATGTGTTGTTTTAGTAAGAGGCAACCCAAAATTAAGAGGCCAGTAAACAACACACACACAAAAAATTAGATCCTTTTCTTTATTTGTTTTAAAAGATTTATGCTGCACATGATGACGACCATTAGATGTATATACAAAATGAGGTAAATGATGTAGAATTTACAATACTGAATAAGGTACAAATGGTGAACTATTCACTACAGTAGTACTGAGTTGTTTATATACATACAGTTAATGACACACCACAAAGGTACACAGAGTCAGGCCAAGGTTTCAAAGATGACTACCTATGCCAAGATATGACCTGCAACAGCAGATAGTCTCTCTTTAAAATGACAGATGATCAAAACACCTGACAATAGAAAAATGAAGCTTATGGACTTGTATTGAGAGGAATGCAAAACAAAATACTCATAACGAGCCATGGAGTGCATAAGAAATGTGTTGCAGCAGAGGCCAGAGTTTCTTTTCATTAAATTGATTCAGCATTTTATTTTTATTTTCTTGAAGCAGCAGCCTGCTTTTCATGATATACCTGCCAACTGATGTAAATTACATTGCCTGCCCATAGCAGTCTACATATACTGATTTACATCTGGTCACGCCTCCTTGCCTTACAGACAGTATAGTGGCTGGCTCTAGTTCAAGTTGGAAGGTCAACACCCATGCACACCCAGCAGAAACCTGACTTATAGAACTTAGAATGAGAATGGAAGGTTATTTAAAAATGACACCCTATCATACCAGATGGATGATACATGATTGGCTGAGTTACTGAAAAATCATGAAAATTTTATATATATATATATATATATATATATATATATTTTATGTGTATGTAAAGATAAATATATGTTAAAACATATATTTGTCCCAATATATACAAGCTCAATCTGTCTTTTTGAAAAAGCAAGAAAAAAAAAAAAAAAAAAAAAAAGATGTAAAAAAAAAATAAAAAAAATAAAAACGAAATAAATAAAAATAAAATTAAAATGGAAAAAAAAAAAAAAAAAAAAAAAAATAAAAAAAAAAAAATGTGAGCATGTTGTAAAAGTAGTAATATTATGCAATAGAGATGACTAGGCTATATAAGTATGCCATGGAGGGAACCAGCCACTGATGGCTGGCCTCATACTACAAACACATTCTGCACTCTTGGCTAAAAAGGCTAAGTTGTTCTTCCATACAACTTGCCTTGTCATGATCCAGAAGTTTATCTGGAAGTTAACACCCCATTATTCCTACATGTACAGTATACACAGCCCGCAATCGATCAGCCTGTCATCTTTGGGTTCCCACTCGAACAATAAATGGACGAGTTGGCAACGATCATGAAAACTTCCAGTAAAAATGTTTATGTAACCAGAGATGGCCATATTATCATTTCCTAAAGTTTCACTTCGTTCCTTTGTGTTTGATCCTTGGAGACTACAAGTTAGAGTGGCAGCACTGGTAGTAGTGCAGTAGTGTTGTCATTGGTCTAACCTGATTCAGAGTCACTGGAGTCTGAAGAGCTTGATGAGGTGGTATCACTGCTTGAATCCGAGTCTGATGAGCTGGAACTGGTTGCACTCAAGCGAGAACCACTATTCACATCACCAGCAACATTTTCTTCTGTAAAAAAAAAAAAAATAAATAAAAAAAATAAAAATCAACAAATGTAAATAAAAATCAACAAATGTAAATAAAAAGTTGTGTAAACTTTTCTTTAAATGTTAATTTGAGAATAAATTAGAAGTATCAAAATTTAAATTTTCTTAGGACAAGGGGAGGTGAAGGGGAATAAAAATAAAAAAATCTCACCCTGTTGAAAGAAAGCAGCCTAAGAAAATCAATGACCAAACAAATAGTACCAAAGAAATAATTTGTAAAATAGGGATGTGTGTGTGTGTGTGTGTGTGTGCGCACACACACACACACACACACACACACACACACACAACATTAGGTTAGGTAACAACTGAGCTTTGTTCTGGAGAGAAGGTTGAACATTACCTTTCTTGATGGGTTTCTTTGATCCCTGAAGGTGTCCAGTAACATCTTTCAGTCTTGCTTCAAGTTCTTGCTTTTTCTCCCGTTGAGCTTCTTCTCTTGTTTTACCTGGTAATTTCTTTGCTACAAGAGAGTATACATACATACATACATAAAAATGTAGATAGAGAATTACAAATACAAAAAAAAACTTATTACATAAATTAAACCTAAAAACTTTAAATAAAAGAAAGGAAATTAGCAAATATGCTTAAAGCTATATACTTACGTATATATGGTTTCCGTGGTTTTTTCTTCAAACAGGACATCACATAAGATTCCAGCTCTCGGAGTGTTGAGGGCTTTAATGTTTCAAAATCTATTTCGATCTCATCAGGATTTGAATCTCTTAAGGACGGTTCTCTTGATTGAATTATATGTACAACCCTACCCAACTTGTCACCTAAATAAGAATAAACACCAAAATTTCAGTAAACAAACATGAAAGAGATATAAATATAAAAGAAAAGAATAATTATACAAAGAAAAGTTATGCAACAGTTCTTATAACTACCATAACCCTGCATTAGACACACGAGTGTATTTTGTTACCCACAATTTTTTTTTTTTTTTTTTTTTAAAGTACTCTTAATTCCTAGTTGGTAACTTGTTTCTTTTGCTCCCTCTCACTACTCTCCTGACTCAGTGAGAGTGTGTAACACAGTTGTAGCCAAATTGTCATGGGAGGCAGAAATCACTTACTCTTCTTTGGGGTGTCCCATTACCCCACCCGACTAATGAAGGTAAGTTTAGACATAAAAATATAAAGATTACTTTCAGTCCTGTACATATGAGGTTAGTTAATGTAATATCTTTCTATATTGTGGCTATTTTTGCTGAATAAGACTTTTCTCTATTTTATCAGTGTGTTATCTCTACAATTTACAACATATGTTATGCAACAAATTTATTATAATTTTAATTTCATTGAATAATTATATCTTCAGTTCAAGTTGATTTAATGTATATTGCAATGGAGATATGCTACTTTGTTTATTTTCTCTCCAGCAATACAATATTTTACATAATTGTAACACTATAAAAGCATTTTTGAATTAGGTGAGTAAACACCCCCTGTAGACTATCCATGTTCAGAAATCTGAAATGACTAATGCAGAGTTAAGATCGAGCACATGCATGTGATGTTGAAGATAACTTCCAACATAAAACTGGACAAACACCAGTGCAAGGCATAACAATATTTTTTCATGTCAAGGGCAAAAATCCAATCGTTGGTCCAAAGTGATTGGCTGAAGAAGTTCCAGTGCATGGAAATTTTTCTTCCAGATTATATAGTAAATGATGTGGACTTTCTAGAACACATTATCATGAGACCTGCATGTATCTTGTTATTCCAGAGACAAAGGTAGATTCTGGAACCATTGTTACCAATCCCTTTTAAGTTTAGTTGCCAGCAAATAAAAATGTGTGCTGTTCATGGACCCCATATTCCAAAGACATAAAACATCCAGATATTGTTAAACAGCAGATAGATCACATGTTAAAAGGTCAGAAAATTTACAAGTCATCCTGCTGCAGACAATTTCACACCATGCACAATCAACCTGATAAAAGAGTGAGTCCAGGAAAATGGTTGCCTTGTTTTACATCAGCCTGATTTTGCCCTCTTCAGCTTACTTGCTTGGGCCACTTGCAAATATGGCTCTAATTGCTTGAATCTATATTCACTGAGTAAATGTTTGTACCTCACACTTCATATTTAAATTTTCCTAACAGAAAGTACAAAGATAAATGCTAATTGCTTATTTTCCAAGCTGTTATAAATATAATATTAATTCTCTGTGGCATTATTTTTAATTTAGTTCATTACTAAGAAAATGGAAAGATTAACTTTTGTACGATTTCATTTTGCAAAATATTTTATCTACATATCAATATCAATCTTTATGAATCCCTATTTTTAATAATTTCAATTGACTAGCTTAAAGGTTGTGCTAAACTCAAATTTTGTAAATATAAAGATTGAATATCACTAAATAGTGTTCACAAGTTCCATGACCCATTAGTGCCATAGGTATACCATAAACACCGCAGGTGAAGTGTGCTAAGATAACCTGATGGAATAAAACCCTCTTCAGTTTTGAATTTTATAGTAGTACTTTTAGTAGTGCTACCTATATGCTAGAGTAGTATATGAATAATAAAAACATGTGTGTGTGTGTGTGTATATCACACACACGTGATGTGTTTAGATTGGCTACCAGAATTTCAATAAACAATTTGTAAATCAGTTCTAATCAAAGTTAAAAAAAAATTAAAAAAATAAATATATGATCTAAAATTGAATAGATGGTATTTTTTAAGATAACTGCATACTTGCTATACAATATACAAATTTATGTTTTATAAAAAATACCGACATGAAAAATTATTGAAAATGATAAATACATAATATAAAAATAGGAGTAATGTTAGATTTTTATAAAAAGCAATGCAGCTTAAGCAAAGAGCAAGTACTTTGAATATGGTCATAATAATTAAAAAAGCTTGATTACATTAAACCAATTATTGAAATTAAAACAGAATAAACTCAAAATGTATTAGTCTTATTCAAATTTTGAAAATCTATTTAAAATACTTTTCCATTTACAAGTTGTAAAAAATTGCTGAAAGTAAAACATTTATTCTACACTTAAAAGAAGTAGAGACAAAGTAATTTTGATTTTGTAGCCAATTGTTGTTTTGAATGTAATTGGGATTATCTGTCTTTTATATATTAAAATATTTTTAATTACAATTTCCAAATATGCAGATAATACAATTCCTTTTGTGTAAGTGATGTTATAGATCAGATTTTGGGATATCTTTCTCCATTAAATTTGAACTGGAGTTTTCATTGATACCCAAGTTATAATTTCATCTTGCTTTAAAATTTTGTTTAGGCAAAAATTTAACATGCATTTATCAGTTTACTAAAATAATTTCAGAATGAAAATGCTTTTTAACATTCTTAAATCTTTTATGGTATATTGCTGAAGACCATACTGCAATAAAATTTAAGTTTCTAACCAAGTGTTGTTTTAATTAAAAATCATAATCAGTAATAAACAGTAGTAACCTGCATTTTAATAGATTTAATATAAAAATTTATGTATAAAGTAAAAGTATTGAAATTACTATTATTGTGTGTGTGTGTGTATATATATATATATATATATATATATATATATATATATATATATATATATATAGCTTTTCCCAATTTATGACTTAAGAGTTTCATGCCAAAAGCAATCTTTAGGTATGAATATTAACATTCCTAAATGGAGATTACCTTTGACATGAAGCATAAATGATTTTATTATATAAATAGTAAATTTTGTCATTGCACATTAGTTCTTTTACTGCTACTTCGCAGTACATTTTATTTTATAGTGCGTTTGTATACACAATTACTCAAATGTGATATAGCTCAAGAAAACAAGCATTATGCTATTATACACAAATAGAAGATACTGAAAAAGTACTGATACAAATCTGAGTGTTAAATTTCAAAAGGTCTCTATATAGCTTCACACATGCACCTTGTCCTTTAATAAAAAATTTTAATATGTGCTTCTTAAACTTTTCAGTTATTCAATGGCCATAATTTTAACTGGAATACAAATGCAAAAAGTTTCAAATTATATGCATACATGCTGAAAAGCCCTTAGCCTAAACCATCTGATCAAACATCAGAATGTGTGTTAAAAACACTAAAAAGGTAAGCAGCTAAAATAGTTAATATTTAAATCTGGAAAAAGTTGGAAATTTAAATTGCTAATGATATTCCCATAAACTAACAACATTCAATTGTGTACTTGTAAAATTTGCACATCAAAATGTAAAAAAAAAAAAAAAAAAAAAAAAAAAATTCAATGCAATCAGCTTTGAATATATTAAAATGAGAAAAAAGTCCAATCACTTTATGGACACCTGTGAAATATGACCCAGTTTAAGTAATAGCACCATTATGGACTAATAAAAACTGTAAAGCAGAGTTACCTGGTAACTTATTAATATCCAAACTAAGCTGCCTCTTCTCATCATATGTCATTGGCTTTGCATTGTCTTCATCATCACTGTCATAAGATCCAGGAGTGGCAGGTTTACTTCGATTCTTCGAACTGGAAGATCGACTACTAGTCCGCTTGTTTTTACTTGATGGGGATTTTTGCTTTGATTTAGGTTTTGAAGACTTGGGAGGTTTAGGTTGTTCAACCGGTGTTGGCTGTGCTGGGACAGGTGGGGGTTGTGGAGGGGGGATTTCTATTACTTTTTCTTTTTCCTTCTCTTTTTCTTTTTCTTTGGCTTTCTTTTTTTTCTTTGCTTTTCTTTCTTTCCTCTCTTTTTGGCACTCTTGTGTAAGAATACCCAATTTTTCTTGTATGTCTCTGACCTGAAAAAAAGATAATAATCATTTACATAATGTAAATAACTCATTTTTCATAATGAGTAAATATTAGGTTGGTGCAAAAATAATGTCGTTTTCTCACATAGTAACATGTGAGTAAACGAAATTATTATGCACCAACTTTTTTTTTTAAATTAGATACTCTTGAAAATTCCACATTTTAGACAACTTATGTAGCATAATCTCTTACATGCATGCAGTTACAATTTCATTAAATCAACATCTAATTTGTACATACCTGTTCTTGTAATTGTCTGATCATTTTTTCTCTTTCATCTTCAGAGTCCTCCTCACTCTCACTACTTGAGCCAGACTCAGATGATGGAGCATCACTTGATGAAGCTTCTGTTTTGGGGATTGCCGTAGGTGTAGGAGGTTCAGGAGTAGAAGGTGGCTCATCTGGCAGTTTAGCATATTTCATTTCAAAAACATCCTTTGGGAAGGTGGGAAAAAAATGAGTTTTTGTGTAAAAGATTAGGAAGGAAGTTACAAATTACATTTTCATTAAGAAAATAAGAAAAACAGTTTTAAGAGGCATTTCATATTGTTAGCATTTATGTGCATCTCATGACAAAAAGATTCTACAAGGTTTAGAAAAAAATATTCACCTGTAACTTTTTTGCCATCATGACAACATCACTATCTTGTGGATTATATCGATAACAATTTGTGAAGATGGTCCGCACTTCTTCAGCAAATTCAGCAGCTGATTTGTACTCTCGGTTATCCATCTTTTGCTGAAATTGAAAATGTTACTTAAAGTAAAAACAAATTTAGCCTGCAATAAAAAAAAAAAACAACAAAAAAAAAAAAACACACACACAGAACCAAATTGGATATATTTTGGTATATGTGAGATGCATGTATGGGGAATCTGAAAATATCAATGAAGTCTGTATAAGCATCACTGATGCCACACCCCAGTTGCAATGTATGTAGAGATGGGTGTGAGTAATCCAAACAGCATTAATGAAAAATATTTGTTAATGAAGCAAAAAAGGGTTGGCAATTTTTATTCTTTTCCTTTAAATATTATTGTCCCCTATTTTTTATAATCATAAATGCATGATAAATGATATCAATGACAGTGAATATTTTGTTTGAATCCTCCTCCAATCACTTTTAGTACTACATACACAAAAACTTATTAAATGGTGTTATTTGAAAAAAAAAAAAAAAAAAAAAAAAAAAGGCATCAACACCATCTTTTTTTTTTTTTTTTTTTTTTTTTTTGAATGATTTAAAACTGCCCAGTTTTTAATTAATGCTTGCATTATGCTTCGAAACTAGTGTTAAAAACATACAAATTTGCCAGTTAAAGAAACTTATTTTTAGTATCAACATTGATACTTATTTTCAAACCTTTATCGATGCAAAAAAGAATTTAATTTTTACCTTGATACTTCCGAGATCCATTGGTTTCTTAATGATATCATGGTAGTCATGGAGACCCAATAATTCTGCATCTACAGGCTTGTAGAAAGGCCAAGCATAACCCTATAAAAATAAAAAACATTACTGCAGGAACAAGAAAAAACTGAGCACATTCAATATAAATAGCTTTTACTGAATGTACAAAATGTTTATTATATATATATATATATATATATATATATATATATATATATTTTACTGAAGTATAATCTAAGAAAATTAAGCTAGATGAGGTTAGTATGTCTGGTTATATCCGGTCTGAGGATGAAAGGTCTTCATATAACACTTATCAAATTGATGAGAGTGAAAAGATTTAGCCTAAATTCTTAGTTATTTTTCTAGCACACTTATAAAAAGCTGTTGTACATTTTAACTATAATTTTAAACTGCAATACTTACCGCATGTTTCTTGGCAAAGAGTTCTTTTAGTAAAATATTGCAATGTTTTAACTGTTCAGAAAGCTTCCCTTTTTTATTTTTTGAGCTATGCTGTGCCTGAAAAAGAAAGAAAAAAAAAAACAAAAAAAAACCTGCTTGTAATAAAGTCAAATTGGAAAAAACAAGTAGAGTAAGGAAGAACTTAAATATTTTTTTGGAGCCAATGCATGTAGCACTAAATAAAACAAATCTAACAATAGAAGCAAAAAGAATCTAGAATATATCAATACATACAAAAGGTGGTGCTGAAATGTTCTTGGCCACAAGGACTTCCCAAAAATCAGTTATCCGAAGTTTAGTCACTGAAATACTGATCTCTGAAAATCGTTTCAGCCAAAAACATTTCAGCATCCTCCTGTAGATGCTTTTTTTGCCTCTTGAGAATGAGAAATATGAAGTTTTATCAGTGTAAAGATTAAAGTTGACCTCTCAAATTATTCATCTCTTGAACAAATAGACATTTGAAATATTTTAACTACATTCAAAAAGATTAAATTTAGAATTCTATATTTTTAGAGTTATTATAAAAAATGTTTTAGATAACTGATAAAAAATGCAATAAAAAATTTAAATATATTAAAAATAAAATATCAAAGTAAATAATATTCTTTTAACTTTTATTAAAAAAATAAATTTTAAAACTAAATAAGATTTTTATAATAAAAGTTTGAACAAGTAGATCCCTAAGGCCCAGACAGAAATTGTAAGGAAAATGAGTCAAACACTAGAAAAAGCTGAGCTACCTAAATCAAACATCACGAGCTCAGAAAAGGTGGCCATCAAGACCCTACTGTGACACTTATCCTACAATGCTACAATGGCGATGGATGTTGGAATACTAAAAAAAAAAATTAAAAAAAATCTGGTAAGCGTAGTTGGAGATGGTAGCTCAAGCAAGGTGGAAAAAGGATCCAACTCTGAAAACCAAAATGAAGCGGTCACAAATCCTAAATAAAAACATGGACTACTTCACACTGAATAAGTATAGACAGCTAACTCCAGATAACACTAAGCTGAGACATATGTATGATCTATAGTTTCAAGGGGCTCAGTATGCCACCAATTGGTAGATATAGTTAACCCATTAATAGGGTAATTGTCATAACATTAAAAACTCTGGAATAAATTCAAGGTGCTACCATCCATAACAATCAGATGGTAAGACTGCATGAGGCGTTATCAGCAATTAGATAGAAAATGGAATCAGACCCTTCCATTCAGAAATACACTAACCCCCACCCCCAAATAAATAACAGCACTTCCAACTAGGGTCTGACATATACCAGCAAGAGGAAGGATTGGCTATGGGTTTGCAGTTATCACCAGTGATGATAAACATATGAAATACTTCAAAGAAATGGCTTTAGGAACAGTACCACACCATATGGCTAAGAAACATAGATCAACACATTTATACTCTTGCTTTACCAGAAAACTGTACAGATATTGACAGACCATGTACACATGACAAGACTTTGATTGGTATGTAAAGGAAAAAGCCAGCTGGTCTTTCTAGGTGTACCAAGAACTTGCAGAAAACAAGTTCAAGAGAGTCATATATCACAAGTCAACCTTCACTAAACAATAGCCTTAACTTCAATTTTCACCATCCATATAGTGCAAAGAAAGGGATCATTCCATGCCAAATTCATGTAGCAACCCAAGGACATACCAACAGATGATCAGTACCAAATGTACACTTTAGAATAACAAACTACCCTGCAAATATACCAGCTTTTGTAAGTAAACAGAAGGGTTTCAAAGATTAGGAAACTGCTATGGTGTGTTTTCCTTGTCAAGAGCTTGTTAGAATGGATTCAGATATGTATGGAATCCATACAACATCAGGACAATATTCAGAAGAAGCTTGACCTTACCAAGAAATTTCTGCAGAGTTGTCAAGATTAACAGAAGGAGCATAAACACATGATAAAGAACTGTGTATTCCATCCCTTGCAGCTGTGGCAAAAAAATACAAAGGTGAAACCAGACATCTAAAAAGGCTGGATGAACATCAAAAAGCTGTAATTAGGGATGAAACAATGAAGTCAAGCATGGCTGGTCATGCATGGAGGAGGCAATCACCAACCACAGCACAATAAGTAAAAAAAAACATTAAAAAAGAACACTTGGGAATAAGATGCCTGAAAAAAATCAGTGCATAAGCTCAGTTATGAGGTCCACTCCAGTAAGCCTAGAAATAAACACCATATGGGAGCCATTGATAAAGAGAAATGACAAGACTTCAACAGCAAGAAATTCTTTCCTGCCTACTGCTGATAGGCTTGAGTGCAGTGAATGCAGTCAAGCCTATAAGCAGCAGGCAGGAAAAGAATACCATGTTTAAAGCCCCAAGTTCAAGATTGTCCCATAAGACAATAGCCTAGTGGATTAAAGCATTGGTTTTTGAATTTGGTTTCATAGTAATTGTGAGTTCAATCTCTGGGCTGGGTGGCAGACATTGAGAAAACAGGGTGGACAATAACATAACATTACCAAATAAAATGTGCAGTGGAAGAAGAATCTAGCCATATAGATTAATTCTAAAAGGGTTCAGTTCAAAATTTCTTGAGTATTACACAGATCAACTGACACCTGAAGAAAGCACAAAGGGCCAAAATGTTATGATAAAGATGAGGACATTAGTCCAAATGCAAATAATGAAGAAATGGAATAAAGTTAAGATAAAAAGAAAGCAGGAGACAGTAAGAGACATTTAGTTAAGTGACAATTATATCTGTGCCAAATTCTTGATGCATATTATGGGTATATTTACAGTTTATTCACTGTTTAATTCCCCATTCTCACTGGAGAAGAAACAATATATTCTTTTGAATAAAAATGATTATGCACACATGAAGACATTTTCAGAAGCCTATGTTTCATTAATTACAATAAGAGGAAAATCACTTGGTTTTTAGCCTTCTACCAGAAAAATCAAACATGAACTAAATAAATTTTTAGATGCTGAAGGTTTAACTAATTTAATAATTTAAAGATTAAAGTTAATTTTTTTTTTTTGTAAGGCAACACAAGATGAGGGTTTAATTTTTGTGTTGATATGCAACAAATTTACCAGAAATCTTTTTTACACTCACATTTAGAAGTATCAAAGTAGAATATTCATGATTAAATATGTATTCTAATTACATATCTATAACAAACTATAGTTATTCATTAATAAATGCATAATATCCATTCTGCTGTCATCTACTTAAAACACTGTATTGAAACCTTGCAGTTTATAGTCTTTGAAGATAATCTCAAGTGTCCTTTTCAGTTACAGTTGTCTGACAAATATTATGTGAAGTGTATATAAATAAATACATAAATAAATAAAAAGGTACTGAGATTGAAAACAGTCCAATCAAGTTTATATATGTAAACACTGCACCAACTTAAAAAAAAAAAAAAAAAAAAAAAAAAATGAAGCAAACTACTTGCACACATACACAACAGAAATGAATACCAGCTAAAGCTGGAAAGTACAGGATAATAGCACAAGAATTTTTCCCTATTTTAAATTAAGCCAAGTTAAATATATTTAAAAAAAAGAAAAAGCCAAGAGGCATGCAAGATGCAGCTATCTAGAAAAGCAAGATTGATGTATTTTTCTTTAAAAACATGCAATTATGATTATGAATAAACTGGATAAACATTTTTAATAAGTGAACTGTTTAAATATGTAACAATATGCCCATATGGATAAATTAAATCACAAAAATAAAGCAAATTGGAAGAGGAGTGGAGTAAAAAAAAAAAAAATAAAAAATAAAATAAAATAAATAAAGAGCTATAAAGAATCATGCATAATGTATGAGTTGCAAGATGTTTTTTCTGCCTGACAAATGGTAGGGACCTTTTGCACGCGCAAGCATACATCTGACATCTTATACATAATAGGAAAATATACTTCATACTTGCCAACCTTTGGAACAGATTTAGGAGATCTCGACTTATTTCGGAGGGAGATTGATACATCTGGAGGGAGACTCTTGTACTCATGATTCTCAAGAATAACCATCTGAAAGTACACATGTTTATCAGCTACAAACGGTAAATATAACCGATTAGCAACTTAACAAAGAACAGTGCTTTCCCACCTCTTCATCCAAATTATAAAAAATTGATTTTTGTTTGTCAAAAAGATGTTGAAAATACCTCGGTTAAAAGCAATTCTAGGGTTTTTTCCTTTTCAGAGAAGAAAAGTAACATGAAAGAAAATTAATAGGTGGAAATTTAAAGCTTAAAATAATTCCAAGGTTGGCAAGTATGCAACAGCATCACAATGCTTTAACATAAGAACCAAGAGAAAACGCGCTGCAAGATTCCCACCCAATTGTCAAAGATGTTATACAATGGTTTATATTATGAGTGACACTTCATTTGTACTGAAGTATATTTAAAATAAAAATAAATAATTTCTGTAAAATTTAAGTTTAGTATTTTAGCAGAAATGCAAATCAAGTGAATGAGGAATTCTAATTATATGCTAATATTTTTCTTCTCTTCTCAAATATTGAATTTATAATTTTCATTGAAAATGTTATAACACCTTATATACAGGGTATTATACCCTTTTAGTAATAAATTATGAAGTAAAAAGGATTATTATAAACATAGTTGGTAAATAAATTTAGAAATTTGTGTTTTCTTTACTAAAAAAGGGAAAATATCAAGGTAAGCATGTAGTCCAAAAATAAGTTTTTCAAATTTGCCTAACAGAAGACTTACTAAAAATTAAACTAGCAAAATAATGAATAAACAAGTGCACATTACTGAAAACAAATATTTACTTAAATATACATGAATGTGTAAAATAACAGTACAAATTCAAAATGGTGGTGGCACAATCCTTTCAATCAATACCTGTTAAATAGACAGTTTTGTTCAATGAAGCTATTCAGAAAACTGAACAAGTCATAGGAAAGTTTATCAAACAAATCAAGTACAGCAGATAGTAACAACAAAAGTTATTTTAAAATCAATAACAATGAAGTAATTCTTCAAGAAAGTAAACATGTAAAATTTAAGAGACTGCAATCAACATAAAATTATGTTCTTTCCAACAATTTTGCTTAAAGTTCAAAAAACAACTAATACCTGATCTTCTGGTAGATCACGTTTTGGTTTCTTTACTTGACGGTTGCTTTCTCTTCGTAATGGTATTTTAGCAGATGAAAGTTTATTATCATACTTGTGCTCATAAACTGATGAAGACTGATAGACTGATGATGGCGCCGTGGATGGGCCAATACTGCCAGGAGTGGTTGTGTCTGCTTTCCGTTTTACACCCTTTTTTGTCTGTCACAGTAAGATAAAATATTGTTAAAAAGAATAATGAAAGGGGGGTAAAAATAAATAAATAAAATAAATAGTTGCAACATCATGTGCAAAAGAAATGAAGTTTTAATTCAAATATTTTTCCATGTCAGTCCTACCTAGATAAATTATTTTTTCTTGGTTGTGAGCCAAGGAAATATTTCAATGGAAAACAATTCAATCAAGAAAGATTCCTTAACTGCTTCAAATATTCAAAACTTTCTTGAAATAAAAATAAAAAACATGAGGAGGGAAAAAGGAAAAAAAGAACATCCCATTTTCAAACAATGCAAGTTTTTCTGTTTATTTAATTTTTCTTTGGAATTTAGGAGTAAAGTGGGGGATGATTTGTTTTTCAGTTTCAAACACCTTTACCAAGTCTTATTAATGTGTTCATTAACACAAATATTTGCAGCAAATTAAATAGGCTTTGGCTAAGGAATAATTGTCACCAACCCATTATATTTTACAAAGGTCACAGTGTTTTAGCTGGCCTAAAAGGTTTAAATCCTTAAGTGGAAAAAAAGAAAAAAGAAACAAGAAAAAAAGAAAGAAAAAAACAAACAACCAAAAAGCAAAAATGTTATCCACAGACCTACAGTTGTAACATTTATAATAAACTTAAAATAGCAACAATCAGTAATGTTCAATGTTTAATTGAAAACCCTTGCTGATTTAGCTTAGCAGATGATATAATCACCTACTTACTTTCATTATTGATAGATGAAAAATAACTTCAGTTGCTAATATTGTATATTTAATTTATGCTTCCATATTTTTAGGAGCTCAAATGTATTTAATTCACTGAATATAAAATAGCAGTAGTAAATTTAATACAATAGCAAAATATCAGGTTTGAAACTAGATTATCAATTTTAAGAAATTTATTGCTATTGTTTACTGAAATAACATTTTAGTGTTAGAAATTGAAAATTTACAAAGAATTTTAAATAAATTATTAAAACCGGGGGGGGGGGGGGGGGCAAATTAAAAAAATATTTAAAAATAAAAATATGTGGATAGGTAAACAAGGTAGGCAGGTTACCACGTAAATAATTTCAAAAACTGTAAATTATAAAGTTAATTCTTCAGAAAAAGAAAGGGTTGAAAAATATTGCTTTTAGTTTTTTTGCTACCAGTTGATGATGAAAACTAATAGCACTTAGCCAAATGACCCAAATTCAAAATAGACTGACCTTTGTGGGCTGAGATGGAGGTAAAACAGTTGCTTGAACTTGGGATGTTTCCGATTCCTCCTCTTTGAGGGACTTGATAATAGTACCAGACTGACTTGTGTTGTATCGGACTGGTGAAGCAACAGGAGAAGTTACCTGTGGAGGTGCCACATTAGTGGGGGGTGCTGTAGCCTGAGGCGGGGGTGTGGCCACAGAGGAGCCTGAATTTGGGCCAGATGAGGGAGGTGGGGCAGCAGCGGCAGAGGTAGCAGATGCAGAATTATTTGTGTTAGCAGTTGAGGAAGAACCTGCTTTAGAGCCAGATTTTTTACTGGGAACTGTTATTTCCACTTCCTGTAAAAAGAAAGTAGGGGAAGAGAAAAAAAAAAAAAAACAACAACAAAAAACAAACGAAAAACACATGCATAAGTATAGACATTTTTCATCAGTAGCAACTACTATATACTATTACTGATGCTCATACTGTGCCTTTTCAAAATTAACACGAGGTATTTTTGTCTCTTGTTAACAGGGCTTCATCATTTTAAATAGTTTTCAATTTTTAGCACTTAATACAAATAAATTGAAATAAATTAATTTCCTTGTCATGCTTCAGACTCACCAAGACATAACCAAGAACCACACAGGCAATTATTCATTGATTTTTAAACCATGAGATCCAGTAAAACAGACTACGTCCAACAGCAAGGCCTCTGATCAGGTTTTGAGGAGCGTGGAACCACCTATTAATTGCTGGTGTTCCCAAGTCCGCCTTGACCCGGGGAGGCAGCACCTGTTAGAGTCACAGCTATAGGCAAATAGTTAGCCTCAAAACTGGGCTAAAAACATTATGAAAGTGTAAAAAAATAGGTTTTAATTTTAAATTATTTCCAGCAATATATTTTTGAAAAAAATATTACCAGAAAAACATTTTTGAAGGAAAAAATATTACCAGCAATAAAATTTTTTGCCAGCATTGAATAATTGCGGTTGACATGCCGTAAAACAAAAACCGAACCAAGAGATAACTCGTGGTTAGCAGTTTTTATCATGATGTTGACCATGAGTTATCTTGTGCTTGACATTTTCTTGTATATTTTCCATCTGCAGTTGAATTGTAGTGATAGTTTTAATGTGAAAACAATGTTAAGACTTCAGTTGAAGTTATAAATCAACTCATAAAAATATTTTATTGCTCAAGTTGGCATTTGAAATCAGTTTTCAGTCAGTGTGCTAAATGTGTTTAAACTTGTCATCAATTTTAATGAGACAGTATCAGCTTCAAGTATAATTTCTAAAAGAGCAATTGATGGACTTTGGGTATAAGTGAAATTAATTAGATTAGAACACCAAACTTACATCTTGAGGCATTTGAGCAACTTTCTGAAGGAATAATTTTTCTAAAGTTTGTGCCATAAGAACAATATCCTGAAAGCAAAAAGAGAAAAAAGAAAATACATAAGGTAACTTTGAAAAGGAGAAAAAAACATTAGTTCAAGATGTAAGTATTACCGATACAGATTTGAATTAAAATCAGGTTTTCAAAGTCAAATTGTCTACAGAAATAAGAGTAAATTTCATAGAATGTTAAAACAACACACTAGCTAAAATTTTTGGACATCTTAATTTAAAAACAAATCTTACCTCGCCAGGTTTGTTGTAAACATAACAGTTTGTAAACATTGTATTAAAATCACTTATGCATTGTTTTGCACTGTGATAATAATTTGTTTCTAGGCGTTTCTTGATTGTTCCTAGATCCATTGGAGACTTTATGATTTTGTGATAATCCTGTAAAGTAAAAAATAATTTTTTCTATTAAGTATAACAACTAGTAATTTAAATGTTTAGTCTATTTGTAATGGATAGACAATCTTAAATAATAGAAATCATAAATAGATTACATGTAATAGTAAAAATAAAATTATACATTTTATAAAAATTACTTCTACAGTAGCCTTTCAAAAAAAAAAAAAAAAACACTTACTGGTAGGTTCAGTTTTTCAGCATCCACTGGTTGATGGAAGGGCCAGGCAAATTGATGCTTCCATACTGCTTTGACAACCACCTTCAGTAAATACTGAAGTTGGTTTGTCAACCGTCCTGGTAGACGGTTAGTTTCTTGATTGGCAGCATCACCTGACTGGTGATTCACCTAAAAAACAGTAGGCCATTTCAATTTTTTTTTTTTTTTTTTGCAAATTATTGAATAAAGGAAGTTTACTTGAAACCCTCTAAAAAGTACTTGAAAAGCATGAAGTTTTAAAGCTTAAAAATTTAAGTACCTAAGTATTAATGTAGACATAAAGGAAATTAGTATAAAATGTAGACAAGAGTTAAATTAGCCTAATTGAAAAGATTTTTTACTAGTAAATAAAAAACTATGCTAACTAAATTTATATACAATATAAAAAAAATTCTTAGTCACTCTACAAATTATTCTGTGTGTATAAAAAAATAAACGGGCCATCACAAAAAAGCAATACCTAGAGTTATAAATTAATTCTTTTTAAATGAAAAATCTTACTAAAAACTCTTATTTCAACCTAATAGATTAGGTTTCATATTTATGATAAGGGAAATACTTTTAAATACTTTTAATACTATTTAAATTGGGTAAGAATTTTTTTAAGGAAAAAACTCCAGCACCATGTTTAGCAACCATTCATTGGAATATAATTTTCTTTATTAAAATATACTTTTTGATACTTTATTTGACAAATATTATTAGCAGATTATTTAAAGTTTAATTAATCTGATGAGAAGCATTCACTTATTTTAAGTTTAAAATATCACAAATACATTTAAAAAAATAAAAAACACAGCAGTAGCTGTCTATTATTTAAGCTGTTGACAGATGAATCTTTCAGTTTTTCTACAGTGGGTTTGTTTAAAAAAAAAAAAAAAAGACTGAATATAAAGTGAGTGGCTTTTTTTCTAATAATTTTAAGTTCTCAGTAATCTTAAAAATATAGGAAAATATTTGCTGTAATCTAATACTTTATTAATTTTAGATACTTTGGATTTAAATTTACTATAGCTATTGCATTATCTGATAATGTTGTGCATGAACACCCGTATCAAAAATCAGCACGTTTCTACACATACAAGACAAAAAAAAAAAAAAAAATCAATATTTTATAAATACTGGAGAACATTAAATTGTAATAAGCTTTTTGATTTATTAGTAATTAACAATATCCCCTAACACACAATTGAAACAGAATTTTAAGATATTTAAGAACTTATTCTAATTAAAATTTTAATGAGTGAAAACAAATCATGTAAAAATTCATTGATCAAAATTATTCTTAAGACAATAGTGTCCTTAATATATCTTGTTTATAAAAGCAATTAAAAGTTTTTCTAATAAAATATCAGTTTTATTGCATTTTTTATGATTCAGAGCAGATTTACCAAGTCAATGTTTTTCACTGCAAAAATTTTTTATGCTAATTTATGATTCACCTGGCTGATGGAAAATTAGAAACTTAAGTTTTGAACATTCTAAAAAGAATTAAAAAAATAATGAAATAATAATAAAAAAAAAAAATACTTTCTTTTAATGATTTTTTTTTTTTAACACCAAGTTTGGAATATTTGTTTCATCATGGTATGGTCTTTTTTCAATGAATTCATGGATATACATGCGCACAATCACAGAATCAGCAAGTTAATTTTGCAGACTTACTTCAGAAAATTCAATCATTAGATATCCTATTATTGTCCTAAAACCAAACTTTAGGAAATTGCATTCAGTTTTTAATTCTGAATAATACCGCCCTTTTAGAAAGATTTCAATATTTTTGCAAATCATTTGAAGTTAGTTAACCTGTTGCTCCTATAAAAAAAAAAATCTTGGGTGTATTTTTTTAAATTTATTTTCATTTGTTACTTTTGTAATCAATACTAACTGAAAGAAATATACTATTAGGTTGGTGCAAAAATAATGTCGTTTTCTCACATATGTTACTATGTGAGAAAACGACATTTTTGCACCAACCTAACATCAATAGCAACCCCCCCCCCCCAAAAAAAAAGAAAATCTTTAAACTATACATGTAAAGCATTGCTAAATTTTGATGCAGCATCCTTCCATTTCAGTATCAATCTACTCCACCCACAATTTCAATAATAAAACAAAAAGAGTTTTTTTTCTTTTAATAAAGTCATAAAATCGCTTCATTTTCATTCTATTAGAATAAGAGAGAATACTTTACATTTAACTATAAAAGTGGTATTTTTTATTGTTAACAGTTATGCATGAAAAAGTTTAAATGAAATATGAGCAATTTCTCAGAGTCTTACATAATTGAAATTGCTTTTGACACTTTTTTGGAACAAATATATTTTATTATTTAAACATTATTACAGTGGATACTTCATATTTGAAATAGATGCCCCCCATTTCAAATATGAAATATTCGCTATAATGTTTGAAGTAATAAAAAAATGTTGAAATAAAAATAAATATATTAATTCTTTATATATTTCTATTTTTTCTCCCCAAAAAGACATTTCTGAAGGAAGGAAAATTAATTGAACAGTTTAATAATTTCTCAGATCCTGATAAAGAATCACTAGTGCATTAAACATTGCTACAAAGTAATTTTAATATTTTTAATTAATCTTCAAAAATTCTACTTGTATCATTTTGGTAACCATTTGAAAACTGATATACTGAAACTTAGGTATCACATTTAAAAAATTATACTGAACTATAAATTTTAAAAGCAAGAGTGAATTACAATTTATATGCATAAATATACTTGAGAGAAATTATGAAATAACTGCAATATCATCAAGCTAATTTTCTGCCAAACATAAATGAACAAATCAAACCGGTGGATAGTCAAAGTATGACAAATTCCTTTTTTTTTTTAATGCTACACAATTCAAAAGATTGAAAATACTTACTGAATTATAATCATTAGCCGACGGCCTGTTTGGACTCTGCATGTTGTTAGTTTTTCTGTGAAAACAATAGATTTAAGATTAAAAGAAAAAAAAAAAAAAAAAATGTAAGCATCTGAAAAATTTCACTAAGAAATGGCATGAATTGGTTCAACTACTAAGTGGAAATATTTTATGGGGATATAGAATTAGTTAAAAGAAAAATGAGAAGCTTGCAGTAGTAAATCAACATTTAAACGCATAATTGCTTGAAAGTGAAAGCTTTAGACATAGGCTCTAACCCTTTTTGTACTGTATAAAAGTAGTTATTTCTATATGTGCTATATTTTATATATATATATATATATATATATATATATATATATAGATAAGTAAAAAGGAAATAAAGATGCAAACATTTTAAGTATTTTTTTGTAGTAATATGGTAAATATTACAGAAATCACCCAGTTATTTTAATGGAAAATGATAAAGACCAAATTACAATGCTGGTAATAAAAATGTTTTAAAACTTGCTTTACTACCTATATAGGTAGGTACATTTCATTCTGAAATTATGTACCTAAAATTTTGGCATAGTAGTAATAAAAACTGAATTAAAGAAATTATTTTTCCTGTCTTTAAAATGTTACATTAGACAATTTGTGATAAACATGTACAAGAAAATATATTTTTGAAAATTCAAATTTTTTTGTTAATTGGTTTTCATACTAGGTTATACTTATTTATTAACAAGTAATTTTAGGTTTAGCTTCAGAATCACCAGTCATAGATAATGCAATCTTTATTGCAAGTATATAATTATCAATTAATACAACTATAGTTTTTTTTTTCCTCGTGCCCTTGTTTTAAACTTAGGGAAAAGGTAAAAATTTCCTCATGAGAATATATCCAATTCATGCATCATCAGATTCTCAGCCTAATCACCGACTTCCCTATTTCAAAGACAATAAGTATATAGCCATGCTCTGGCACAGTCAAAATATATGAATAGACAAAGTAACATACAAAATATAAACATTTTCATCAGACACAACATAACATCTCTACTCCAAATAGATTATGTGATCAGGTTTATTAGTTACTTTCTTGACTTTATAAGTACTTCAATGTCCTTTAGCTCATAACTAAATTCTTCCCTAAGATTTTAATTTCCTCACCTACCCTGTTTCTTTTGTCTTCTGTTGATACTGCCCCAACCCCACTGTTTTAAATATTGTCTTTTGGCAAAAGCAGCACATGAAAATCATCTTTCATTATTATCACCCAAATTCAGGATGAAGACTGATCCATCAACTTAAGTTTGAAACATTTTTATTTTACTAATCCTAAAAAACAAATATTATATTACATAAATAACATTCAGTATTTATTTTAAATCTTAAAAAGCATATAATAAACATGTTATTTGAGGGAAGCATATCAAGCTGTATTAGAAAATTCCAATTTCTGTTTCTCAATTTGGCTGTGAACCGTAATATATTTTTATTATTTTTAACCACTCTTTAATGCACATTAATTTTTTTTTATTAGCTTTTTTGATAATTGTTTAAGGAACAGATTTATATTAACTTTTAGAATAGACACCATTAAGCTTAAGAAATTTTAATCACTTGGGACAGGGATAGTTTTGTATCATATTGACAAATATGATATCAGAACTATTCCAGGGCAATCAGTGTCCGAGAAAGATATTTTGTCAGCTACTTTTATAGTGGTTAATATTGAATTCTTTTTTAATTTGTTGGCAGAAAATGAAGGTAGGTAGTTATACCCAAGTAAAGTGTAGTTTATTTCCCCTAATTTTTAATATGGTGAAACAATATTCAAAATAAATAAGTTCAGAAGACAAAATGAGAACTGATAATTATTACTTAATTTTTTACAATCTATAAGTCTTTAATAAATTTCAAAAGGTTGGAAATATGGAGTAAATCAAATGTGACTGGTACAAAGCTAAGTGGTAAATCTTCAACTATCTTGTTATTCTTGTATAAAAGCTTTTATGAATTCAACTTAAACCAGTTGTGTTCACCAAGACATCCAAAATAGTTAGCAAGGGAAATCCATTTGATCCCAACTTTAGTCTTTAACAATTACATTTCTTTTAACAAGACAATCATAGTGGCCCGATTTAAAAATGTAAGCAGCAATACCTACTTCCAAGACCCATGCAGAAATGACTAAATTTAAAGGTTTTATTAAAATTTAAACACCGAGGTTATATATTCTTAACATGTATACCTAAAAAGATACAAATTTACACTTGTTTGGGAGGAAATCTTTTTTTGTTTTGAGAAAATGGTTAGACAAATTCAACCAAGTATGAATATCTGTCTAACTGGCTTATTGCTGCCATACAATGACCATCTGAGAAAAATTTTCCATAAGACTAATAACATTTGAGATAAAAGCAAATGTGTAATACGAAATATTTACTTATATGCTTTAAGTTAGCCTCTCTATAATAAACAAAGAGAAAACTTCTTGTCAGTTTCTATCTTACCTGAGCTACTAGATTTGCTTAAGTTCTCTTGAGTTACAAAATGTTAGCATCTATCCTAGGAATGCATTTCTGCATGCGGAACAATACATTGCTTATCAATTATCTGTATGCATTTGACTGGATTTTCTTCTTTTACTTTAAAAAAAAAAAAAAAATGTATTCTAGCAAGAAAATAACTGTCTTAAGAATTTTCAAATAGTAATCAGCTGCAGATACTGATAATGTTTAAAACTACTACTTGAATTTCTCTTCACTAACTTAGTTATTTCTCCACTTAAAAGAGAATTTATAGTGCGCCAAAATAATGAAAGCTAAACACAAGTCGATATACATATGTGATGCAGGATAATGCATAAACGACAAATGTATCATCTATCTAGAGAATACCAGTACCTATCATTTTTAGGTAAACATGAATATAAACACCATTTTGCAATACCTTGTCTCCAAAAGTTAGGTTTTCTAAATGTCATTCTGTATGCAAAAAAAAAAAAAAAATTAACTGCAAGTAAAGAAATATCAAACCCAAGAAGGAAGAAATCAGAAAGGTTCATCAAAATTTGTTTCCTGCAAAATTAATAAAGTGCTACTGAAATATATACACAATAGCTGCTCAGAGAAATTCAATAATCACCAAGTCAGCATGCAGAAATATTCACTTAAAATATAGACACTAGGCAAAATTTGTACATAAAAACTAAATCTGTTATTGTAAAAAAAAAAAAAAAATCTATGTGCATAATTCAGTGATTTTTCAACAATTTCCTTCCTTGTCAATGCACTTAATATTTCTTTATAGGTCAGAGATTATAAAATGAAAATTTCAGATCAAAATTCAGTTATTATGAGAGACTAGAGTTACTGATCTACTCTTGTAGAGAGATCATGGTCATTTATTATACAGGATTGAAAAATTGTAAGTATAGCCAAATTTAAAGACATTACAAATTGTTCTCAGAAGTAAAAATTTCTTCACTTTAAGAAATTCTAATACTTCTTACACAAAATAAAAATTAAGGATAAGATTTAGTGCCATTTAGTTTATGTAATTTAATGGGATTAAACAATTAAAAACTTATAAGTAACTAAGTTAAATACAAGAACCACCATAGTCCCATTATAACCCTAAAGAAAATAGTAATCACTTACATCCAAACTACAATTTTAATCCCAATAATTTATGGTTTAGTTCAAAATTTTGTAATGCTTAATGCTCTCCACCCACCAAAGAATTTTAAAAAGAAAAAAATTGATAAAATCACTTGGTTTTTTTTTAATTTGATATTTAATTAAAAAAAAAAAAAAAAAAACCTACTTTAAAATATTCAAGTGTAGAGGATTGAACTCAAAAGCAATTTTAAAATTGATTTTTGCAAACATCCTACTCAAATTAAAATTCTGTGCAATTTTCCATTTAATATTTGTTTAGAAACTTACATTACAAAAATAATTTAGAAAAATTTTGAACATTTTTAAGAGTGCAAAGTGAATCAAAATACTCTGGCTAGTTACACAAAATGAAAATATTTTGCACTAAATTTAACAAATGCTACAAAGAAAAAGTGTTTTTTTTAATACAAACTCTTTGGATAAGAATAAAAGCAGGATAGAAATTTTACTACCCTCCTAGTTCAAGGTAATTACTATTTTTATCATTACAAGCAAATGCACGTGCCTATGTAAACAATTTCCTGATTCAATACTACACATTTTTGCTGTATTTAATTTGCACATCCATTCTCTAAAAATAAATGTGTGTGAGAGAGAGAGAGAGAGCTTTGGTATCAATATTTATTGAAACAGTTTTTTCTTTTAATAAATTTTCACATTGTCACTTATTCAATTTTTATTGTGGGAAAAATTATATGCGAAGTTTGTCTTGTAATAATTAACTTTTCATATTTACTATTTTAAAAAATGAATCTGTAGGGAAAATATTTTAACATTTTACAAAATACTGCATTTCCTAGTGTCGACATGTTCCTACACCTTGTATAAATGTTTTGGGTCAACGATTACCTTTTTCTATCCAAGACAGTAATCTGAACGGATAAATATGACCTTTAAATTAAGGTATAAATTAGTAAATAAAAAGTATCATCATACTTCAAAAAATGCCAGCAGTAAAGTCACTGCTGGTGGAAGAACTGGAGCATCGTAGTTTTCTGTGAAGCTTTAATGCGGGCACTTTACTGGTAGGCTGGATGTAAATTTACTGTCTCTTTATTGTAATAAAAATAATGAAAACAATGTAACCTGAAAGTCTGCAAGAGAACGTGGCCAAGCCATCTCCTAAAGCAGATGGAACTAAATAGTAAAAGTACCATTGTTCTCTCTAAAAAAGCCTAGCCATATCTACAAAATATGTACTAATTACTGCATTATCAGAAATACTGATTAACTATTTTTAAAAACCAAAGTGAAAGCTACCACGGCAATTAAGAAACGAAATTACAAGCTAACGTTTAGGAGCATTGTCATTATCCAGTTTCTTAATTAGACCTTTCTCAGAGTTATTTCTAAAACATTTCGATCTATGCATTCTTAGGCCATGTTGCACCTGGCCATAGAATTTCATTAGTCCTACATGACAACTTAAGTAATCTGATTAGTTGAAAATAAAAATAAAACAAAAACTAGAAAGATATGAAGAAAATCGCACAAATATAATTACCGACTTCTGCAAACTAGTTCCTTTTAAAAAGATAAAAAAGTAAACAACCACGTTGTCGTTAAGGTTATGTAAATGAAACTCAACTTACATTTTAAGCCTAGACTTTAAAGAAATACTAAAAAAATATTTTCCCAGGAAAAAAAAAAAAACAAAAAAAACTTCAATATATCAGTTTCAACGTAAACTTGAAATTCTCTTCTCAAAACTGATTGCAACCAAAGATTCTCTTTGTGACTTTTATTTTGCAGATGGTAATGACCAGTATATAAACATCATATATTTCCCATTCAATTATATCTGACTGCAAATATATCAGATTTGTGTAAAATTTCCTATCACTATTTTTTTTTTTAAAAATTTGAGACTGAATAATGTAGCTGAAAATTATTTTCGCCGGAAATTACGCTCCCTCCTATCTCCTTTGAGCGTCCAATTACATATTTAATATATCTTATTTTCAATTTGGGTAACATACTTAATTTTCTCCCCTGGCTAATGCCAGTTATTTATTATTATTATTAAATAAAATGAATCAAGTTATATATAAACTGTTGTTGTATGTGTGCGAAACGGAAGCGACCACAAGAAAATAGCTTTTTAATTTTTGTGTAAAAATGAATAACGCAAAGTCCATAATGAAAAATACAAACTGATTTTATTACGATGAACGAAAAAAAATAAAAAAAAAACTTAACTCCAAGTTTAAATAATACACTAACAGCAATTATTATCGCTTAAAAAAAATAAAAAATGAAAATAAATAAATAAAATTCATGGGGAATTTTTCAAATACTGTGAAACACGGGGGGGGGGGGTATGTGCAGCAACGGAAGTAGTTTAACGAGTTTGTAATAATCCTACCTTCATTTTTATTTTTTGTTGTCTAGATTGAAACAGAATGGCATAATAACAGTAACACACTGAAAAAGATGCATTGAGAAGGCGTCATAATGCATTATTTACAGGTTAGTTCATTCACTGTTGCTACTTCGTTCATTTAGAGAGGAGGGATCGCCATGAAAATCAATAATTGGCTTGGAACTTTGTTAATAATGCTTTTCCCAGAGTTGACTATCTGAACTGAGAAAGTCAGAGGGGATGAAACATACGCCCATATGGTTTCTCTACATCACTAACAGTAAATAAGGCATACTATAGCGCTAAATTTATATTTACTCAACTTTAGAAACCAATAAAATGAGTTATGCTTTTTTCAGTTTCTATCAGAACAAGATGAGAAATGATCGAGTGTAAAATAAAATACCCAGGTAACATGAAGTTTGATTATGATTCGATATGTAATTTTTTTTCTCCTTTACTGCCTTAAGTAGAA
Source organism: Acanthosepion lycidas (assembly GCA_963932145.1). Classification (NCBI taxonomy): domain Eukaryota; kingdom Metazoa; phylum Mollusca; class Cephalopoda; order Sepiida; family Sepiidae; genus Acanthosepion; species Acanthosepion lycidas. The sequence continues at coordinate 35,614,764 of OZ010581.1, read as the reverse complement.
CAATTCACAATTCTGTAATCGTTACTTTTTAGTAATTGTTGGCAGAAGTGTACGCATGCATATATTATATATATATATAAACTTTATACAATGTAAAGCGTTTAAAACAGATATGGTTACTAATAATTCCATGTTTTGAACCTCGAGCAAAAAGGGTAGTTTAGAATGAAGTTTTAAAAATCAAATCTTTTCACACGAAGGCATTATTTAACACATCTGAAAACTAAATAAGAAATTACCTATACTTTTAAGTATAATGATCAACAAGTTATAAAGAAAAAGCAAATCTAACATAGGATGTTAAACTACTAGGTAGAATTCTAAGTCTTCGTCGACAGTTTTTTTTTCTTAAATTTAGAAATTGTGAATTTAAAAACAACAGCACTTGAATATACGCAGACCACTTAACTGTTACCAATTCAGTAATTTACTCGTTAGAAATAAATTTTTAATGAAAATGTACGGTGTAAACGCGCTTCGTAATCATGAAAGACATCTAGTTTCTAATTATCTTGTGCGAAAAATTTAAATGTCAAGGAATACATTACACTACACATAAAAGCAATCGAACTGGCAGCAAACATTTCCTCTAATCATGACTTTTAATACACGGCTAAAATAAACCCAATACATTATGAAAATTTTAAAACAATGTTGTGGCGGCCGGTAAGAAACTTTCTTTTTAATCAACGTAAATAATTTTTACTAATAGCTAATATTAATGAAACCCGTAGAGCAAAATAGTGGCAAAAAATAAAGATTCTCTAACTTAAGGAAGAAAGAAAAGAGGACAGACACATTGACAAAGCGCCTATCTTATGCGAGAAGCAGCAGAAGCAAATTGGTGGCTGAAGCCGAGTGACCTATTTATTTATACACAGAAAGAAGGTAGGCAACAGATGAAACGTTTTCTTATCTTCCTTTTCCTACTTTCCCACGAAAGTTTTCATTTATATTGTTGTACGTTTCATTACACTTACTCGTACTTCCTGATCAGACAGAAAGAGCATTTAATTCAGGAAAAATTTATTTTTAACATACATCACTAACAAATACTGATAGTATTAGAATTTTTCAAAATAAGATTTACAGAGGGAAATGATCAAAATAGAAGCTATTTTCACAATTGAAGAGCTTTATTGGTCAGATCAGGCAGGGGTAAAAACTAGGTGAAAATTAATAGATTACCATCAAGTATGTTGTTTTTACCTGTTGTCATACCATCCACATTTCCATTCCTCCAGAGCTCATTGGCTTGATTAATTATAAACTGAATTTATTATTTGATCAGGATTAACGAGGAAGTTTATTTAACAACACCACGAAGGAAATGAAGGATGACAGCAAGTAACACAATGAAAAGGGTTAGAAGACGAAAGCTATTTGCTATTACCACGTGCTAAAACTTGCAAATATGGTCGACACGTTAAGAAATCAAATACTTAAAAAAAAAAAGTATTTTTATGTAAATTAGATATCAAATAAAACGTTAAAAAAAGAAAGGTTGTTTCCAAATATTTAAAAATGCGTGTCCCACAAGGAAGGTAAAGGAAGAAGGCTGTTATGTAAAAAGATGAAAATACTGCAATTATGAAATTTACTAAAAATCAAAAACTGGACATTAATTTTAAATACACGAAAGATGCCATAAAACCGATCAGAATTTCTATCAGTGTCCATAAATATTATGGGGGGGGGGGTTAAAAGAAAAGAAAGGGGAGCTGCCATAGAAGCTAGCAGCAGTAACGGTGACAAAGCTTTACTGAACATTCATACTTCCTGTTGTAGCCACTGCTTATGCCGCCAGTTGGGAGTGTGTCATAGCTATAAGAAGTTGCTTTGAAAAAAAAATAAATAGTAATGTGTTTTCTTGTTACCAAGAAAAGTCTCATATTTATAATCAATTCCCATTTTTAATAAGGGCTAAATTGAAACCTGCTTGTATAGAAAAATCGTTTACAAGGTTATTTCATTACTTAGTCCTCATTTTTATTTATTTATTTATTTTTTTTTTTTTACAAAAACGACGATAACCGCCTTTATTTAAGTGGACCAACACACTTATTCATGTATATTATTCCATTTTCTTCTAAAGAAAAACAAAGTTTCTTCGACATAGCAATAGCTATAATAGTAGTAGAGTGAATGAAATCTATCATCAAATGTTGCAAAAGCAAAGAAAAAAGGCGGTTGGATATTTCAAACAGAGCAAAACCAATTTTTCACTAACCCGGCAGAGAAGGGACGTATAGAGAAAAAAAAGTGGGGGAGGCAACATGACTGAAATCGAGGGAAAGGCAAGCAAGCAGAAATGTAGCGAGTGTAGGTGATGATAAAGAGATGGGTGAGGTAGACCAAGCTTGGTCGACTCCTTCCTCCATCAACGGTTAAACACACAGAAGAAGCGCGCTTACAAAAATTAATTATCATCGCTACTACCACCACTAGCAGCAGCAACACTTAAAATTACTTAGAAGCTAGCTTAAGCATATTTACCTACGATACACATTGTTGAAATAAATAAGCACTAAAATATTTTTTATAATTGCAATAGACATTTTTTTTAATGAAAACGTACAAGCAACGACCTAAGAGACGTCTAGAAGGAAATGGAGGCAGTAACGATCTATCATGGTGGAACTACTACTATAATAATATACTACAGCTACTCCTGCTGATCATATTAGTGGGTATTTAAAAGCTTAGTCTTTATTAGCATGAAAATAAAGTTTAAAACATCTACAGTAAAGCAAATAAATGCACAGATTTTGCTTTTAGCATTCAACTCGATCGACAATCGAACAACCTTCAAAAAGATATTGCTTGTAAATATGTACGATATGGTCACAAATTCAGGGATCAGTATTTAACAGTTTTGATTTTGTGTACTGACCCCTCATTTTCCGATCATGGAGTAGGACATGGTAGGATTGGATATAAAGGAGGGAAAACTGACTGCAGTGTCACAAAAAGATTCAAATAGGAGGCACACCATGATTAAAGAGATGAAATCAATTACACAGAAACACCTTTTTCATGATTTTTTTCCTCAAAGGGAGAAGAAAAAAAATAAATAAATAAAAAAACCTTTTTCAGCTAGTCTTTATTTTGTCAAATTGTCTGAATTTTTTTTTTTATTCGTACATATGTATTTATAAGAACTGAGGGTAGATAATTCATAAACAAACACTAGAACAGAGGATAACAATCATTTTAACAGCATGAGACTTTTTTTTATAGGCTGGAACGGAGGGAAATAGCGGAAGAAATAGCGACATTTGCTGATTCGGTTAAAACGACATTTTTATTTTTTTAGATCACGACTAGAGTTGACAAAATCCTACTGAAATGTTCAGTTAAAGAGACGATTTCACGCACGCAATATGCATCAAAATGATCTAAACATCTTTAGAAGAAAGACTGATTACATAAAAAAGCTGGTACTTAGATCGACTTTTGAAAAAGATACCAAGAAAAGAGAGTCGAAACGGCAGCCTACTTACGAACAATGGCGGACTTTTACAATGGAGCTTCCTACTCCTCGGATGGTTAAAATAAAGCCTTTTTAAGTTGCTAAGAACAAAAATAGAATTTCAGTACCCTTTAGACATCTTTGGAGCATTCGTTTGATATCCTTGCAGAGCTGGATGGGTCTTTGTATCCATTTTCCACGCCGGATTTCCAAGACCAGCGCGAGCTTCCTTGCCAGCATTACTCCAGTTCTCTCGCATTTCAGCCTTATATATGCTCGCTTGAAAATCAAAAATTTTGATTGGTCAATCGATATCACATGATTACAAAGCCGTTCGAAATCAATCAAAACACCCAATAAATTCGTCCAAATATCAGGTTTTGACTTTAAAATGGTGTCAGACACCTTCGTAGAGTAATCGAGTACATAAATGCAGGACAATAGCGATAGGTTTGGCCGGTATACCGGCAACTGTAGGTTGTAACTAGACCATGAGAACTAACACGATAGTTGAATCAGTAACAGAGCGGGCTGCTGGCATCAACCATACTATAGTGAGTACCCGAACAACGAACGTTGATTGGTCGACTGCAGTCACCTGACCTCAATCCTTTCCTGGCCGAATAAGTAAACTACGTATACACATACATGCACGCCGACACTTTACTTACCTGCATTATCCTCAAATAACTTTCTGCTAAAATCCAACAACTTTTTTCTGTCTTTAATATCCCATGTCTCTATCACATTTTATATAGCTCTTATTATCATTAGTCGTTTTCCCTAAGAATGACAATAAATGTAAGTGCGAACATTTCCCTTCAGAAGTGCACATTCTTTTTTTTTTCCAAATCTTGTGTACTGCGTGGTTTAAAAAAATTAAATAAACGTTGTTCAGAATCTTTTAAGTTCTGTTTTCATCTTCTGTGTCGCTTTTCTGGACAATCAAAGATTGCTTACATTGTACTTGCAGCACCAATTACTAACAATAGTGTGACAATAAAAAGAAAACAAGAAGCGTGAGAGAAACTCATTCTTTGATTTGCCTGTAGGTTTAGTTCCTGAAACTGGTTTCATTAAAGATGAGATTTGTGCTTAAAATTACAATTACAGCTTAAAGTGACGAGTGATACGTAAGGTAAGGCATACAGCAATTGAAATGTTATGTTGTGATCTCTTTCAAAGTAGGAGGGGGAAGCACTGCATTAGTTTGTCCTACTAGTTTGAATCTCTGCGCATGCGCGTCTCTTCCTCCTCCTGCTGCTACTCCTCCCCCTCCGTATAATTCACAAAAAAGCAAAATAGTGAGAGGAAACGGTTCTCAAGTCGTATCTTCAATATTTTGCCCATCCCTCTCCATCGCTAAGTTTCCTCTACCTCGACTGTTCAAAGTTGCTTCCCCCTAGTTTTCATTTGCTTTCCTTTTTAAGTACTCATCCATCCATTTATACACACACACACACATGCATGCATACATACATACGCACGCACCTACACACGTATTTTCACTCATTTTAACTGCTCGACTCGGCGGATTTCTAAAATATTGCTCACACAGGGCTTTATTTGCTGTACCAAGGAGTACGGTAATATCAGTTTTCTCGACTTCTCTGTTGAGGTATATCGCGCTATAACAACAACAACAACAAAAAAGATAGTTTGCTTTGCTCTCTCTCTCTCTCTCTCTCTCAACACACACACACACACACACACATATATATATATATATATATATATATACACACACACATATCCATAAAACTGCTTATATTTCTCTTTCTCTCAAGTTAGGACCCTCCAAACAATTATATTGCTCATACAAAAAAAGAGAACTGTACGCTTCGTAATAGTGAAATCTTCTCGTAAATTTGCGTCTTTTTAAGGCAAGTATGATCTGGATTTTTTTTGTGTGCGTGTATACATGCGCGCGGTGGCATGTTGGTCAGAGATGTGATACCAAACCAATGACTGAGTTTCGATTCAGTGACTATTTGTACTACCTCCTTACCATATGCTCTCTCTCACTCACTCACTCACATGTGCTTCTTGTAACCTCGTGGTTAATTTTATTTTTAAAAAATCCTTAGTTTCTCACTTTTTCTTTTGCATCCCCACCTCAACATCTATGTTAAAAACTGAAGACCTTTAGGTCCTTTAGTGACAAATAACTAGCACGGCATGTATATCTACAATTTTTATGTTCCACCATGTCATATCTGGGTGTATTCAAAATATTTGGCATGGAAAAAATCTATTTATGTAGTTGACCTAAAATACCGGTTTTAATTTCCATTTTTTTTCTTTTTTTTTTTTCTTTTTTTTAAGAGCTTTCAAATGTGGGATTGATTTTACTAGCTCATGAATGTACACGCGACTGATAAGGACTTGATCTTTCAAACAAAGGCTTGTTTTGTTTTTTAAACAAAAAGAATGTTAGTTTGCCACTTCTTTTGTTTTTTAGGTATAAAAGTACGTTGTAATGTAGCATCATAACACCGAAAGAATATACTTCGCATTTTATTACTTTGATAATGAAATTTAGTTTTGTATCTAACAAAAAAAAGGGTGTTTGAAATGAAAACTAAAACAAATTTGTGTGTAACATTTTCTTCTCTTTAAAATTGTTTTTATTGATATTTGTGTTGATATCGCCTTTCCCAACTAAAAATAGACTCTGACCAACATGCTCTTCGTTTGATGATCTATATTTTTAGTTTATTTGCCAATAACTGGAGTCTACTTTTTTTCTTTTTTTTTTTTTTTTTTAGAACAATTTGGCTTCTTGAAAAAATGTATAGTTTTGTTTTTCATGTTTAGTTTGTATCTTTCAAACAAAATAATAATGTGAAGAAGAAACTTATTTCAACAAGATTCCTTCAGTTCTTAATCTTTGATTAAAAAATTACTTTTAAAAAAACAAAAATTAGATTTAATAAAGTATTTTGGCATTTCACATTAATTAGGCATTTTTAAAAAAAAAATATATTGCATTAAGTTTATCGCTTTTATATTTTTTTTTTTTACTTGATTTATTCTTGTCACAAAGTGATTTTTCGCGCGACTTGCCATAAATGGAAAGGGGCGGGTAACTCATCAACAAAATGCTGACAATGATGGAAATGAGACAAAATTAAAAAAAAAATCTGTTTTAAAGTGATTATTGTTTATTTTTCTTAAAATAAGCGTAATTTGTCATATTCTATAGTATATGCCCATTTTTTTAGCAGAAGACATAAGTAAAATCGATACAACATTGTTAATTGTTAAATTGTCACCAATCGCGTGACGATCTCAGGCTCAGCTAATTTTTTTTATATGCTTCCAATGGGTCGATGTATATAGTAATATTCTCTTTTTTAGTCTTACTCTTAACAAATATATTTTTTGTCTTTTTTTAGTGTTTTACTGTTGTTATTTTTTTTATTTTTATCATATATGCAATAATCAACATAGTTCAGTGCACACCGAAGTGAGTGGTTAAATGTTAGTGGAAAAATGTTTCGGTTTGAAAACAAAAGTATTAAATTGATCACTAAGTAAAAAAAAAAGTAATTTTATTTTTTCAGAATGAATGATTACTCTGATCAGTGTTTACATTATTGTAACTATTTTAAATTTTGTTGTATTATTCAGTTTATGCAAACCTTTTTAAAATTTTATTTTTGTAAGCTAGAGGTTTATTTATTTATTTTTTACGGATGTTATTGTTAATTATTGAAATCTCCGTAAAAAGTTTAATTTGCAAATTATTTGAAAAGCAAGGAACTAAAAACTAAATTCTGGAAAATATCAATATTCATAATAACACTTGTGTATAAAATCTTTTTTTTTTTTTCTGATTTTTGTATTCTTTGAGAAAATAGAAAACTGAAAAGTAAAAAGTTTTTTCAATTGATAGAGAATTGCATCGCAAAGTAAAAAAGTGAGGTTGCTATGGACTATGCCAAATATAAACACATAATAAACATTGCAATTAATGCACTGACCTCAAATCTTTCATTTATGCTGAGAAAAAACAAAAATAAAAACGCAGTGAGTGCTTTGCATATCTTTACTTTGTGTAGTGGACTCTTCTCATGACGTAGATGTCACAGGTTCCATTGTTTACTAAAAAATTTTTTGTAAAAATAGACTGTTAAAGAAACTCTTAAATTATGGCTGGCTCTAACAATTTTTTTTTCAATTTTAAAATGGGGAAAAAGGCAAACATTATAGGCAATTTTAGCATCTTTTTTGCGATGAAAAAATTGATTTCAAAATTCTTGTAAAAATCAAATAATTGTCAGATTTTATTTTTATTTCACGACTTTTTCACAAATGAATTATATTATTATTATTTTTTTTATCTGTAATCTCTTATTTTTTTATATGGAGAATCCCTTGGATAATTTAAATCATCAACCTCTTTTTGTAAAACAGGACCTCGAGTTACCAAATATCTGTTCTGAATTGTAAAATAAAATTTAAAAACTAAGACATTAAAAGCTTTAATTGCTTAAGTTATATTATGGACACTTTAAAAAAAAATTTTTTTCAATAAATAATTAATTTTTACAAGGATTTTTTTTTTTTTAATTATAATTTATAGAGTTTAAAATTCTCTCTTACTTTGCAGAGGTTAGGTGATATTGCTAGGAAAAACTTAGTACAATTCATTGTACATCAATAAGAATTTTGAAAAAAACTTTTGTGTCTAAACGTGCTAATTTTTGTAAATAAGGATGCTGATACACCAATATTATAAATGAATAAGAGAAAACTAAGCTAAATTTAAAACCAAAATACTTAAAATTCAATAAAACATTGGATTACATAAAATATTTTCGTAAATTTTAAAGATTACTGTTAGTTAAAAATTATATATAAAAAAAAGTACTCGTGTTATATTCCTTAGACCTTAAGTAATCCATTGTAGAAAAAAATTAGATAAACTTCCATCTGTCATTCAACCTGTTTAACACCTTAAAGTTACAGATACCACCGTGTTAGAAAAATGCATTTCTGCGATATTTTAAACTTTAAGTAATATTTGTTTCAAATCGGATGAATTAATATTTAAATCGGCTAGTATTCCTCAAATAAAGTTTCAGAAAAGTATATTTTATTTTTGAGATTTTTTAATAAATAGAATTAGAATGTGATGAACAATTGCTAAAAATGGTTCTAAAATCAGCAATTTTAGCAATTTCAAAATGAAAACAACTTAGAGTTAAATTAGTTTTGAAATGCAGCAAAGTATTTTGCTTTTTGGAAATATTAAAAATGAATCTATTAGCTTGAAAATAAAATAAAAACTTCAAGAAAGATTTTTCATTTTTAAAAATTCAATTTAAGCCTTAAGGTATTGCATTTTTGTGGTGGTATCTACAAGATCTAATTATTGTAAGCATTGTAATTTTATTATAATCTTCCATGTGACTAAAACAAATTTTTAAAGCATCATGTATACTTTTTGTTTTTTAATTATCCAAAATGTTTTTTAGATGGTATTGGGAATATTTGGTTAAAAAATATTGCAATGTGTGATATCAAGTTCATTTCTAATGAGTTTGTCAGAATTGGAGTTTGTTTATTTATTCTAACATTGAAAATGGAAAGTGATTGGTAAAAATGTAACTCAAATGTCAAAACAAATATAATCAGTAGTTTATAGGGAAAGTACTGAGTGATCAAGTATGCCAGGATGGTTTACAATGTTATGTGCTGGAGATTTTTTATTTGGTGATGCTCTACAGTCATGTACACAAACTGAAGTGTCTGGTAATCGATTCCAGACATTGATAAAACTCAACATTATATTATGGAGGTGATATTTTAATATTGAACTCGAGTATTGAAATTAATTTGCACTGACTTATGTTCATCACTCTGATGCAGGGCTTCCACATAAGTGGAGAAAAAAAAAAACTGAACCATGTATGATTTTCTTAAATTTAACAAATTGTAAAGGATAATGAAAAGTGATATTGTATAACTCTGATGCAGGGGTTATGGGGCAAATGACTTAAACCTGCACTAATTATACTGAAAGCTGATCATCAGTTAAGTAATGATGTGTATGTGGTGGAGTTTTTTTTTTCTTAAGGAAGTTCTTTCCTGTGAACATCTTCATGGAAAACAAATAATTTGTTTCAATAAATACCCCTCCCAATTAAACCAACTGAAGTCAGAAATTGATAAAAAAAAATAATCTCCAGAATTAGTAAAGAGAAAGCGTGTATGTATTAGGTTGGTGCAAAAATAATATTTGATCATTATGATGCTAGATTGAATGTTTTTTGTGTTTTGTTGGATGTGTAAAAGTTATTAAAGCTTGGCTGGGAAGTTTTCATTAATTTGTATTGCTATTTTGGCTTTAATAGAATTTTTATGATTTTACTCATTCCTCTGCACTACAAAATTCTTATGTTTAAAGTTTATAAATCTGAAGTCAAATACTGATGAATTCAATATTTTAATAGGGAAAATAATGAATTGTTAGTAGAAAAGTAAATTATAAGAGAAGTGTGCAGAAGAAATATTTAAGTGCCAGTTGACCACAGAACTAATGTTTGAAGAAGATAAAGTTATATATGAAGCTTCAACCTCAACACTATAAAACTAGACACAATAAGTTTAATAGAAGTTGAAGAAGAATGTAAAAGTAGAAATGTCCTTAATGGACTAGGTTTTTAGCGGTAAGGATAGAGATATATGACAGACCAATATATTTGGTTGAATAAGCCTTTTCAATTCTGTAACACTTTTTGCCTTTACCTTTTCCTGGTAATAAGTATTCAATTTACAAGTCTGTTGTTCATTAAGCATGTTTATTGTATCTGCATATAATAAAGATTTTGTTCATTCTTGTGTCAGGGTTTCATATGAAATATCTCTAAGAAAATTCTTCATCTGCACTAGATTATGATTAGATCAGAACATTGTGAAAATCTATATAAAGTGCAGTGTATGTGTGTCCGTCCATCCATTTTTTGATCTTAATGAATCATAAACAACCTGAGGTAACATGTAGTAACTACTGTAGTTACACATGATTAAATAAATAACTCATTTAAAGTTAAATTTAAATATCAAATTGAAAGGTTAAAAAAAACAGTTCTTTATTGATGGTTTTTAATTTTAATTTCCCTTTTCATTGAAATTGATATCCTATTAAACCATAACTTAAAAAAAAAAAAAAATTATGTAAGGCACTGTATGTTGCTCATGTTTGTTTGTTTTTTCTTTTTCTAGCATGCGTACACTGATGTATTCGAAATATATAGTTCAGGTTCCCTAATGTCTTTTAAGAGTGACTTTATGTGAAGGGATCATAAAGAATGGTGAATTTAAAAGAAATTAAAAATTGCGCAATGTAAACAAACTACAGAGATCAGTTGCATATACAAATAAAGATTGTGTTGAATAATAAAATAATTTTATTATTTCTAAATTCTTATCACTTTTACACACATAGGACACTGAAGGTAAAAGGCCAAGAGCTCAAAAACCCTCCACAAGAGTTAGCCTAATGTCTATCCAAAGGGCGGCTTCTAGGCTAATTACAAATATATCTCCTTTATTTTCTTTCTTTCATGAGAATGATGGTAATGTCTATCAGTAAAGTATTCCAAACTAAAGAAACTTGATATCTACCAATAAGGAAGTTAGACCATGCATATTCTCATTATGCTGTCTTAGTTTTTTATCTGAATCATAAGATTTTAAGTTGTGATTATGAAATTTCCCTCTATATCAAGCTGATGAAAAACTTTCCAGTGCCATCTGTTTCACAATGAAAATCTTTGTTTACACAGTTCTTTATTATTTGAGCAATCGGTCAACTGTAGTACATCAATTACATGTCTTGGGAAAAAGGTTTTTAAGAAAAGGGATGTTGGTCAGCATTTAAATTTTTCTTTTCTTACTTATGAGTCATTGTTTGTCAGTAGCCATAAAATTAAATTGATTATAAGGATCCAAAATGAAGGGAATTGGGGCTAAATCTAGTGCTGATTGTAAAATGGTATGTTATTTATTTAGGTGAGCCCTTTCATTAATGAAAAATCCTGCTGTTGAAAGAGTAATCAAGCTGAAAGTGCATGTTATGATAACCTGTTAGCGGGCATTTTTAACTCCAGACTGTGCAATTGTTGGACATATACCCATTGAAATATCAAGTCTTGCTATTTTTTACAAAGTTCAGAAGAAAATCTTGTATCTGCATGTGCCATTTAGAAAGAGATTTATTTGAATAAGTATCGTCTTTGCTACAGTAAAGACGCTTACTTGGAAGGGGGCACTAATTCTGCCATTTACAGTAATGCAAGTTTTGTTTTTGTTTTATAATAATTTTCACCCAATACAAGGTCTAAGAAGCACTCAGAGTAGATGGTTACCGTATGAGGTATGTGATATAAGAGTAGAAAGTAAAGATTACATGGATATGGTGGATAATTAACAATTGACCCAAGACTTGAAGAGGGTCGAGATTGTAGTGTTTGGTGAAACCTCCATACAGAATTCTGTTTCATTAAGTAGCAGTTGTTGGGAAAGAAACCTTCAGAGTAGAACACCCTTCTTATCAAATGTGATTCAACCATGCGAAGATAACATTTGCTGTAAGGCTTTGAGTTGGTGCCATCTGTGTTGAAATGTTTCACAAAAGAAAAGAAAAAAATTTTGTCTCTCTCCTACTGTTGTAGTGACAGACACAGTCTCCACTTCTAAGACAAACTGCCCTCCTTCTCATTCCAGCCCTTTACATAGAACTTGGTAACTTGCCCATGCAAAACACCAAAAGGCCAGCTACCAATCACAGTTTCTGCGCCTGCCAACCTCCACTAACTGTGGGGGGTATCAGGTTGACCAACCAACTCATTACACGCCCCCGATCTTAAGATCACAAAGCTCCTCAGCTCAAGAGATGGTCGCATCAGTCTGGTGACTGCGTCCACATATACATAACTTGCACGCTTGACACATTGGCATGACCACACATGCACAAACTCACTTGCTCCAAGGTGGCAGATTTCCAGATTCATCTTTTGTCTCGCTGCCACGACCACACACCGTGCAACTCTGAGCAGGCTTCTTCTGTCAGGCACTCCTTCTGAGCCGGATGACAGTGTCCTCATCCTCGGATAAACTCTCATCCATTGAGCTGCCATCCAACTTTAAATACGCCACTCATGCACCATCATTAGAGTCACTTTCATCATCTGATGATGGTTTTAACCCTACAACTGGCCGCAAGTCTTTAACATGATGATGCACGCCATCGACCCGCACTGACTGCGGGCTGATAATCTCAGTAACATGCCCCATTCTAAGCTTGTCCATACACTTGCTGTGTGGGGTCTTAACCCAAACTACAATAAACTGCTTCAGGGATCGAATATCACTTCCTGGCTGCAATCACTTTTATATATCGGTGATTCCTTTCTAATATGCCATTTCCCGTAGGCACACCGGAACTGAAGGTGCACACCCCACTTCCTTAAGAACTGCGAGAATTGGTCTGAGGAAAACACCGCACCATTATCTGTCAATATTTCTGCAGGTGGGTCCCCGGTCATAAAAGATGGACTCCAATTGACGTATTATACTAGCAGTGTCCTGCCGATGCAGCAGTTGCCAAATGGTGAAGCGAGAGGGACCACAGTCAATAATAGTCAAATAGAGCTGGCGTCCAACATGCGTAACATCTATCCCCAGCCTGCTCCAAACCTGGGTAGTACTCAAATTTCCTTTTTGCCATTGCACCGGTGCCGGGACTGGCACGCCTTGCACCTCTGCACTACTGTCCTAACATCTGCCTTTTTGACTGCTGGGTCGACCATCTTTGAGAAGTAGAGCATCTGTTTAATCCCGGGATGCCCACAAAGTTAATGTATGCTCATGATCTGCTCGAGGTCCATACTGAGCACAGAAGTCGTACACTACAGCTGCAGAGGTTCAAACTCTTTCCGAGCAGCAGTCAACCAATGCTGCGGAACGCGAGTCAATGCATCTACTCTGTTGACTGCCGATTTAACTAACACTACATCCACAGACAGGTTGTACTCTTTGATAGTTTCAGTCAGCGTGGCAAGCTGCCTTCGTCTCAACATCTCACTTGATGCCTTGGTGGTCAGTCGCACTCTTCCGGTAAGTGCATCTGATATTCAATGCTGAGTCCGTGATGATGTTTAGCACTGTTTCTTGGCATTGGAGCGACAGGTTAACCCCCTTCAGAGTGGTGTCTAGTTCGGCCAGGTTTATGTGTTGTGCATCATTTTCAGGTCGTAAGCAGCAGGCATCTTCTATGAAAAGTTCCTGTTATCCTCAAGGGCAACACCTGTGGCCAACGAGCTGGCACCCACCCAAACGGTGAGCTCATTCCCCTTAACACACCAGTCACCTCGCACGGGATCATCTTGCATAATTCTCTCCATACTTTCAGTTATCACATCGAGCCCAGTCAAGGTTTGGTGTACAATCAATACCTCCACGGTTACCGGATGTATGTTGTTGATTTTCAGCTCCACTGTTTCGACACCGAGGCTGGTAAGGGTTTTTCCGTTGGCAGTTACAATCTGAGCCTCTTTAGGTGTCCACGAGCAACACGCTGACTTGCACATTAGTGTCTTTGAACACCCGGAGTCCACCAGGGCTGTGCATCTCCGTCCATCAACGAGCAGTTTAATCACGGGTAGCGCCTCCTATGTTGCACTTGCCCGGGGAGGAGACCGGCGCTGACGTCTTTTCCCCCTGATTCATTTCCCGGGCACTCTGATGCAAAGTGACCCATCCTCGTCATACCTGATTGTCCATCTTCGTTGCACATCCCTGGGTGCAGCCATTATTCGGGTCGTTGGGGTTGGCGCATGGACAACACAGTGAGTTTCTCCCATTCTGGTCAGCAATTACTTCCACGGCATCTGCACGTGGCTGCTGGGCCACTGTGATAATTTGGTTTACAGGTCTATGGTCCTCAACCAGGATGGCTCGAGCTCTTGCACAGAGTTGGTCTAATGTCAAAGTGTCCATTTTCACTGATGCCCGAAGCTGATGTGGGAACCCTGCAACAAACGCACAGGCTATCCATCTTTTGTGTGGTCTTTCTCCAACCTGGCAAGCCAGTCTTTCAAGTGCTGCCAGGAATTCATCGACTGTCTCTCCAACACGAATTCACTGCGTCGCAAACTGTTCAAATGCTACGAATGCATCTACGGTGAATGCAGTGGTGAGGGCGCACTTGATTTCCTCGACATCAGCTCTTTGCTGAGTTACCGATATACAGCGAGAGCCCCACCAGTCAACTGCAATGGAAGAATGCGCTCGACCCTCTCTCCATCTGCCAGCTCACAGATCATCTCTACTCACTTGAGCTATTCTATAATTGGTTCATCCGAGGCGGCCCCTCCAAACTCAGGAATCAACTGCAGGTCAAAAAACCTTGCCATTGCTACTGGATAGCTAGTGTTGAAATGTGTCAAAAAAGAAAAAATTTCCTCTCTCTCCTGTCATAGTGACGGGCATAGTCTCCACTTCTGAGACAAACTGCCCTCCTTCTCATTCCAGCTTGGTAACTTGCCCATGCAAAACACCAACAAGCCAGCTGCCAATCACAGTTTCCGTGCCTGCCCACCTCCACTCGCTTTGGGGGTATCAAGTTGACCGATCAACTCATTACTCGTTTACTCATTAAATGTAGCTCATCAGAACACTTGCTATGCAAGTAGCAATAGGCTTGTGATGATGTCTGTGAGGAAATGGGTTGTAGGGCTAGAAAATAATTAATCCCACTCAAGGTCATATAAACTGTCAATGCTGGAAAGTGGAGAAAAAAAGATAACTCCAGCCCAGATATGTCAGCAATACTCCACTTATGGTTTGATCTGACTCTTGTAAAGTTCTAGCATAGCAGAAGGAATCTGGTACTTTCTGGAATGATACAAAGAGCTGGCCATCTTTCCTGCATCTTTAGATATGGATTGGATATATGAGTTTCACTTGGGGTCTGGAAGGAAATTCATAATTACTGGAGTAAATTCAGTAATGATGAAACATTACTAAGTTACAAACCAATATTCCCCCGCCCCACAATGAGTTGCTACAGCTAAGTCAGAAGAGAGATCATCTTGATATTTGGATGTGCACCCATAAACTGTGGTATCATCTGTATAGATATTTACTAATGTTCTGACATAGACTATTGACATAAAGCAGAAATATGGTTAGAACTTTTAGGAATGCCTACACTGATGCCATGGGCTTCATAAGACACACTATGCTACAACTTATCAAAAGCCTTTGAGATATTCTATATCAATAACTTCTGATGAAGTTACTATCAGCTACTTGGTTAATTTGGTCTGTAATAATTGTTAAAACTTCAGTGGTGGACTTAGAAAATTGAAATCCATACTGTTTGCCACTAAAGAGGTTGTTTTTGTTGATAGACTCAAATAGTTTCCTGATGACACTAAGGATGGTGATATTGCGATGGAGAGAGTGATCACCTGCCTTCATGAAAACTGGACACAAATAACATCTACCAAAGATAAGTCTAGGCTAAGGTTCTTAAGAATAACAAGTGATTTAATACAGTTCAGTAGATGAGTCTGGAAACTTGAGGAAAGGCTGATGAGTAAATTAGCCAAAGCATTGTAATGAGAAGAAAAATAATATTAAGTTTTTGTGATGGGACAAAAACAATTTAAAAAGTTTTTAAACTATTTCCTATGAGCAGCATCAGAATGGTTCTCCTTTAGGTTCAGGTAATTCATCACAATAACTATAGACTGACAGTTTATTGAATTTTGATCTGAAATTTTCTTTATGTAAATATGTTCCCTATGATTAATGGAGAAGCATTGGATCAAGTGCATTGAGGAATTAAATTATATTGAAATATAAATTTGTTGTGTAAAATGTTCGAGTTTCTTTCATCATTAAGCCACTGATTTCCCTACATATGCAATTACATCATGGATTGTCATATAAAATTGAAAATGGGAGTGAAGAAGAATTACAGTTAATTACAAGGTTTTCTGAAAGAAACTGATGAATAGACTAGTTTAATTTACTTTATGAATTAAAATTTGTGGCAAAAGTTTCTAGTTTTAATGTTTTATTTGCTTTTAAACAGTTGGTTCAGTATAGTTGTTCTCTTCCCCTGCGATCCATATTTCAGACATTTTTAACAGCAATGATTAAAAAAAAAAAATGTTGAGGATTGTGAAACGGCAAAACAGTCTGTCTGTGAATGACTAATATATATATATATAATGGTGAAAAAATTGAAATCAAAATGAATAATAGAAAAACACCATGAAAAGAAAAAGTTTTTCATTTGAAGTAAGTGGAAATTAATATCAAGAATAAAATAGATATTCGATATTTAACTGGAAATTGTGAATGGATTTCTAATTAAAAATAAATAAATTAAAAAGGGAGCATTTTTATATTTTCTTTCGGGTGGGGGTACATTTGTGTATAAAATATTGTTTACTTTTTTTTTTTTTTTTACTTGTTCTACTTACTCAGAAAAGTCTATTTTGATAGAATGTAGTTTGACAAATTTCCACACTAACTTCTGTATAAAGAAAACAGCTAATTATGGACGCCAATTTTTCTAGGAAAAATTAGTTGTTTTTCTATTGGATTAATATTCACTATTTATGAAATATTGAAGGGGTTGTGGATGTTCAATGTATTTGTTCAAAGAATATGACTGTGAAGGCAGAAATAATTAATTGGTCAGGTGTAGCGGCAGGCCTGTTATAGTTAAGTTTTACAAATTTTAGATGCCAACTTGTTGAAGGCCAAGTATTAGGTTGGTGCAAAAATAATGTCGTTTTCTCACATAGTAACATGTGAGAAAACGACATTATTTTTGCACCAACCTAATAAAATGCAAATTTTGAACTCTTTGCTGCACGATATAAGAAAATATTCTTAAACAGAACTATTTTTGATATAAAAATTAAAGCAATGCTCAAATAAAAGAACAGTAATGAAGGACACTCAATTACTGAAATATATTTTTTTTAAATCAATATGCAACTTAGTTAAACCCGAAAAGTGATATTGCCTAGAAGTCGATAATATATAATACAGATATTAAGGTTTTAGTGCGTACATTACTCTTTTTAAGTAATTTCATGTCTACTTATCATCTCTCAGTTGCGTCTCTGTCTTTGGACAGAGTGCGCTCAGGGGCGACTCCGTCAAAGGACAGCCGCAACTGAGTAAAATTATACTGAAGAGGTGCCCAGCCCTGGGGAACAGCTGCCTGAGGCCGCGCCCTCCCATTGCACCAAAGAGAGGGATCAGTGCAACCGACGGTTGCGGGGGCTCGGGGAATTTTTGTTCCTTGCCTGGGTGCACGCGCTTGGGCTCCCCACATTAAACTGACCTTGTGTCACAACCTGACCTCGTTCGGGGGTTGAGTAAATATTTAGTCTTTTTGAGTAGGTACACATCTACTTATCTCTCAGTTGCGTCTCTATCAAAAGACAGAGGGGCAACTGAGAAAATTACACTGAAGAGGTGCCCAGCCCTGGGGAACAGCTGCCCGAGGCCGCAACCTCCCATTGCACCAGAAGGAAGGATCAGTGCTCACAACGAGGCCAGCACAACTGACGGTTGTGGGGGGTGAGGGGAATTTTTGTTCCTGTCCTGGGTGTACGTGCTCGGGTCCCCACCTAAAAATAGACCTTGTTTCACATTTCGTCCTAGTGGGGGTACAGAGCAAATACCATGTGTACCTTACTCTTTTTCAGTAGGTACACATCTACTTACCATCTCTCAGTTGTGTCTCTGTCAAAGGACAGAGGGGCAACTGAGAAAATTACACTGAAGAGGTCCCCAGCCTTTGGGTTGCCACCTAAAAATAGGCCTTGTGTCACATCTCGTCCTAGTGGGGGGAACAGATTAAATACTGTGTGTAGATTACTCTCAAGTAGTTTGTAACACATTTATTTACCATCTCTCAGTTGTTTCTTGGTCTTTGGGCTTGATTAAATACAAATTACTACAGAGTTGGGGCCTTTTAAACTCAGAACAGACTTTGCAATCGAATTAAGCTCCGATTTGACACACACACACACATATATATATATATATATGCACATTTCATTAAAAACAACAAAGTGCTTTTATTTAGTTTTTTTATACAATTTCTCATGCGATCTAGTAATTTTTTTCTTTTCAGATGATAAATTATATAAAAACTGTCTGCATGTTCTTTTTATCCGAGGGCTTTCGGCTATACATTTAGCCATTTTTAAGGATTATATTTTAACTGTTAAAATTAGAAATAGTTTGTTGTATGTATGTTTTATAAAATGTTTTCCTTTTTTTTGTTTCGAAACATGGTCAAGATACCATGTCTATGTTCAAAGTCAATATTATTAAGTGTTGGGTTGTTTGTTTTTATTAATAAGGCTTCCATTATTTTTAGCCTTTTTTTGCATTTGGATGATGCTATTATATTAGTATTGTCGACAAGTATGTTCCGAATAGTGTCCGGTAGGTCTGCATGAATATTTAAATGAGATCTAATTGAGCTATTATCAGAAAGGTGTAGAGTTAGTCTCCGTGTTAAACATGTAGTGTGGCCTATATAATTATTTACAAAGGTTTATTATTGAGGGATACAATTCCTTAATGGGCATTTGAATTCGTAAATAATATTTGCCCTATTTAATTTTGTTCTAGGAGGTGAATTATTATTTTTAACTATAAGGTTTTAAATTTTTTATAATAAATAATTAATCTAATTTTTTTTTTTTCACTATTGTCAACTGGTGTTATGCATTTTTTTATAATGTTCTTAATTCTACATTCATCCTGTTTATAATTTTCGTTCATCTGATTTTTATAAAAAATATTAATATTATTGTTTATATTTCTATTCTCGCTGTTGCTATTGGCTACCTTAGACAAGAAACACTTAATGTGGAAATCCAACAATTGATTAGGAAATCCTTTATTAATCAGTGTTTGCTTTATATTTTTTAATTCTTTAAAGAAAAGTGTGTGAGAGGATGAGTTCTCGTGCGCTCTCATAAAGGAATTTTTTAAGACTATCTATTTTATATCTAAGAGGACATGCACTAGAGAAATTAAGATGGCAAGAGTCTTTACTAGTTGTTTTTTTATAAACAGATGTTTTAAAAGTATTATTACTAAAATCAACAAGAACATCTAAGAAAGGAAGTTTATTTTTTTCACTAAAAGTAAAATTTAGGATGGAATTTTGTTGAAATATATATATATCGAGAGAGAGATAGATAAACTCAAACACTAATATTCCATGGTTGTAATTTATTACATTGGAATCACAATCCAATTCATCAGACCTACAAATTCAAAAATAAATTGGAAAATATAACTCCGAGTATAAAAACAAAATTTTAGTGAGAGTGTATGTGTGAAAGTGAAATATATGAAAGCTCTAGAGAGAGGTGTAATAGAAGAAAGAACAGGAAGGCTTAAAGGTGAAGGTGGGGGTTAAAATTTAGCAGAGAGAAGTTTTAAAGAGAGGAGTTAAATAACGGTTTAAATGAGTGAGATACAGATAAATATGAATTATATCTTCTCACAATTGTAAAATACTTAAGAATGACCATAGTAGTGAAACTCGATCTAGGAGCCCCACCTGCAATTGTAGAAGTAGAGCTAATTTTCCAATCTGGGGGGGGGGGGAATGTATGTATGTATGAGAATGTAATATATGAAGCAACAATCTTCCTCGGAGAAAATATCAACCAAAAAAAAAATACATAGGTATATCTGCTGGTAATTGGAAACAGTGTCTATACAACCATAGATGCTCTTTTAAATATCAATACCTTAAAAATCTAACTTCCTTATCCAAACACTACTGGGATCTGGTGGATAAGGGACTAACCCCGCATTTTGAATGGAGATTCTTATCAAGAGCGAGAACCCATAATAACTTCCATGATTGGTGTGATCTATGTATTGTGGAAAAAATTTTTATTATTAAAGATAAAAATCAAGAAGAGTTGCTGAATCTTCGTAGTAAGATCATTTCCAAATGTAGACATAAAAAACGTTTTAAGACATAAACACGGTTTTATAACGTGTTGTTACCAATATATCATTGTCTGTGTTTATGTGGGGCTCTATATATTTTTTGATCATTTAATTTCTGTTAGTAAACTTTATTCATGTATTGGTATGTGGGTATGTAGGTAAAAAGTTTTTCTAAATAACTGATCTACAAAATCTGATAGTTTTCTGATATTTTTATATACCTAGGTATATATGTAGACTTAAGAAATATATACACATTAATCACTCTTAATATTATTAACGTCTTCTTCCTCAGTAGTTTTTTAAGTACAAATTAGTTTAATTCTACCCATCGACTTATATGTTAAATGGATGTATGGATTTTTTTTTTTTTTTTTTTTTTTTTACCTTTTACCTTATGTATATATGTGTGTCTGTGTGTGTGCGCATATACATATATATATGTATGTGTGTGTATATGTATAGATAGATACGTTATATATTTGTTTAGATGAGTGGGTGTGTGTAAGGTTTTATTTAAATATGTTTATGTGCACATACGTGTATGTCTGTGTATATGTATGCATGAGTGTGTATTGAGATATATCAGGTCATCCCATAAGTTCTGTCCGAATTTTGAATAAAGAAAACAAGTCACCAAATGTTACATTTAATTACAGATTCAATCAACAATGTATTTTCCCTGATTATCTATGACTTCCATCTATTAACAACCATACTAATTCCATTGCTGTAAAATTCTTTTGGCTTTGATTCGAAGAACTCACAAATGTCAGCTTTAACCTCTTCCTGTGTTACAAAAGCTGTTTCTTCCAAATGATTCTGTAAACTACAAAACAAATGGTAGTCTGAAGGACCAAGATTGGGAGAATAAGGAGGATGAGGAATTTTCTCCCAACCAAGTTCTTCGATCTTTTGTGACGTGATTCTTGCTGTGTCGGGTCGCGCTTTCTCCTGATGAAACATCACCTCTTTTCGATTCACTGGAGCAGGGGTTTTTTCCTCAAAGTTTGGTTCAAACGCTCTAATTGCTGACAGTATATTTGAGCATTAATTGTTGCATTAGGTGGTAAGAATTCAAAGTGGATTATTCCTTGGCGATCCCACCAGATTGAAAGAAGAACCTTTTGCCCATGAAGTTCCCTTCTCTGCTGTGGCTGGGGTCCTTCCGCTTTACCAAGCCACTGTCTACGACACTTAACATTTTGATAAAAGATCCATTTTTCATCACCAGTCACAAGTCTATCCAAAAAAGGTGAAACAAGTTGGCGAGAATAGAGAGAAGAGCAGATGTCAACTCAGGATTTGAGGTTGTTTTTAGACAATTCATGAGGCACCCATTTTCCAAGTTTAGGAACTTTCCCAAGTTGTTGAAGATGACGATGAACAGTTGTATGGTTTGAACTGAGAACCACTGCCAATTCCTCAACTGATAAATAGGATTTTCTTCAAGGGCTGCTTCAAGAAGCTTTTCATCAAACTCAACTGGACGTCCGGTTTGATCTTCATCTTCAACCATCTTCTGCAAGTTCTTTCATTCACACATTCCTCTCCATAAACTGAGTGAATGTTTCTAGCTGCTTCAGCTGCTGAGTTTCCTTTTTTGAACTCGTAAAGCATTATGTGCCTCAAATGATTCTTGGGTACTTCCATGTTAGCAGGGTTTTTTATCAAACAAAATTTAATTTTATTGTTCTCTGAAATAAAATTTGATCAGTTTAAATGCATCTAAACATAAAAATAATGTTCAGCTCCATTAGACATTATAAAATACTCTTTAAATTTCATTCATATTAAAAAAAGTTAAAATTCAGACAGAACTTATGGGATGACCTGATATATATGTGCACACATATATGTAGATATGCTGTTGTTTATCTACATATGTGTTTTGGGGCATATAAATAATACGTCCTTACTAGATAAAATATTAGTTAGATTTTATGTTTATGTTAAATTTGTAACCTATAGGTGATATTACTTGCTTTGTCAAATTTTCTTTATTACACATCGTTTTTTTTTTTTTCTTCTCTCTCTCTCTCTCATCTTCTGGATTTTAAGTTTAAATCTTATCATTTTTTATTGTGCATAGTGTCACCACAAGTGTATACAAACGTTTCTGGTGTCTGATTTTTAATTTTAATGTAGGTCAGTGATTCGGTAGTGAATTATGCATCGAAAAATAATTCATATTTATCTGTATCTCACTCATTTAAACCGTTATTTAACTCCTCTCTTTAAAACTTCTCTCTGCTAAATTTTAACCCCCACCTTCACCTTTAAGCCTTTCTGTTCTTCTTTCTTCTATTACACCTCTCTCTAGAGCTTTCATATATTTCACTTTCACACTTGTTTCCCACTCCCACACATACACTCTCAATAAAATTTTGTTTTTTTATATCCGGAGTTATATTTTCCGATTTCTTTTTGAATTTGTTGGTCTGATGAACTGGATCATGATTACGATTCCAATGTAATAAATTATGACCATGGAATATTAGTGTTTGAACTTTTTATTATATTATTACTCTGTCCTGGACATTGAGTTCTACCTGGATTCTATCCTCTTGGAAATATATATATATGTATTTAGGCAGCAATTTTTCATTGATGCATGATTCATTAAATAATAATATAGACAAGTTTTGTCTTTATTTTAAGTAAGTTCCTTTCATATTGTCTGATAAGCTTAATAACATTATCATTGAAAGACGAAAGGAGATCACCATATTGATACACATTTAAATTTGATCTAAGCTTTCCGCTTACATAAGCCATTATCAAAGATGACAATTACATTTCAATATTTCAAACAATACACGGACGAAACAATGATAGTCTGTTTTTGTTGTATGAAAAATTTCAAAGCAACAACATACTCGTGTATATGAGACGCGAAAGAAACTATCAACTTCTAATTCAATTTTATAATTAAAAGCACTAGTTCTGTTTCATTTTTAAGCGATTTTTAGAATAACTTATTTTGAAATTTACTAAGTTTTAAAAGCACATACATTCATAATATTTGTTTCCAAGGATACAGAGAAATCCAATCATTTAGACAGTGGCTGTAGCATGTTCATTTTTATTAACAACTATTGTATCAAATATGAATTACTTTCAAAAAGTGGTTAAGTCTAGGTAGGGTAGGGACATATTTTTCAACGAATTATGACATCCATTTAATGCATGACTTTTTTCTTTTCTTTTTTTTTTAACGACAAGTTTTGTAGCATTTTTATCCATTAAATTTGTAATTGTATACATAAAGATTCTTTCTAAAAGGGGTGTTTGGATTAGAATACGCTGTATTGAACTACAATTTTACAATATCATTTTTACTTTTAATAGACTATATTTCATTTTAAAAGAAATAAATGTAATAGGATTACTTAAGTTATTTAAAAATTATTATTTTTAAATATCAGATATAAGTATGTATATTACCATTATTTTTAAATATCAGATATAAGTATGTATATTACAGCACTTTTTTTTTTCTTATTTAAGAAAAATTTTTGACAATGTCTGCAAAGAATAGCTATTTCAGGTCTTTGATTCAGTAAATTTTTATTTTCCATAAACCTAGTAACATAGTTTCACATGTATGCGCAATGGACATGGGTCATTTAATAACCTACATATTCTAGCTTTTCTTATTGATTTCCATTTTTCTGTAGGTGTTTTATTGGTTTCTTTTAAGTGCCAGAAATATTTCGATAGGGACATCTGATTTCGGTATTTGGTTACAAAATCCCAAAACTAACTTAAATGAAAATGGAAAGCATACAAAAACAGAAAAATAATTTGGTATACACCCCCACCTCATACAACCAAATGGCAAAGAATAAATTAGGACAAAAATTCCTTGCATTAATCATTAAACATTTTCCTAAAGATAGTAAACTCTTTAAATAAAAATACCGTAAAATTAAGTTACAGCTGTACTGAAAACTTAGAGAAAATTATTAGGAAATTATTAAGTTGTATGCCTACTGGGAATTCTTTTATGATGTATGAGGGTCATGCAACTCAGTTCCTAGAAACAGATAACCTGCACATATGATTTGTTTATAGTGGTGAAGGCTTTGTGCAAAGGAAATGAACTTTTTGAAGAGACGAATAGAGAGACCTGGTACTCTTTGTGCCAAAAAGTCTCCAAATGACCTGCTCATACATATATATATATATATATGAGATGTGCGGTTTAATCAAAAAAACACTATTGAAGAAGACTTTCAGATGTTAATAAAATTAAATTTTATCAACATTTATACCATTGTAAGAGAAAAAGATTGAACAAACATATGTTAAAAACATTTAATTGACTAGTTTTTAGGAAATAAATGTGAAATCTATTTGTTTACAAAAGAAATGAGAAAAAAAAGGAAATACAACATGTCAGTTTAAAAAAAAAAAAAAACTTTTTGCAGTAAAATTAAGTTAGCAACAGAATAGCAAGTAAAAATTTAAAAAAAAAATAGTTGCCAGTTTCATCTTAATGTTAAATTTTGTGAAGTCTGATTTTTTTTTTTTTTTTTTGTCAGGGTTTTTTTGTAAGCACATTACAACAATCACGAAATAAAGTTGTTGTAAACTAGAAAAATGAATGATGTTTTTTTTTATCTAGGAAATGCACCAAAATTAGATATTAAGAATAATTAAAATACTTCTTAATTTCACTTTTAAGATGTGCATATTTTCAGATATGCGAGTCTCTGTTTTCTACAAATAAAATTGTTTCTATCTAGCAAATACACGTAAAATTAGATATTAAAAAAATAAAGTTTTAATCTCAGTTTTAAAATGTGTATATTTTCAAAACTGCAAGTCATTTTTTTAATATCTGTCTATATTTCTGAGATTGGGTATTATGTACACTATTTACATTATTCGGACTATTCGGCGAAAATATGGAGACAAATTGAAAAGAACCACCTGAAGAAGACTGGAGTAGACAATGGCTGAAACGTGATAAATATGGTAACAAAGATGAGGACAATAGTCTGAATAATGTAAATAGTCATTTTTTAAAACCCAGAGTAAAAATTATTCTTTTTTAGCTACTAGTGTTTGGTGGGTGTTTGTTACTGTTCTGCCAATAAATTTCTTCTAAATAAGGAAAATTAATTCATTTTATTTTTACAAATATCTTTGTGGTTTTATCTGGTGAATAATACACTTAAGATCATATTAAAATGATTAAAATAGTTTTTAATTTCAGTTTTAAAATTTGTATCTAAAAAAGAACAGGTGATACAGGTTTGAAAATCTACACATTCGAAAAATGAAATTAAAAGCTTTCGCTAGATAAAAACAAATTTATTTAGGGGAAAAAGAACTCCTTGATTTTCCTTGTTTAGAAGAAATTTATTTGCAAAACTCCAATAATAGTTTTTTTTGTGGGTTTTTTTTTTTTGCCTACTTTATAATTTTTGAAGGAAATCACTTCCTTGGGTCAGAGAAAAAATGAACATCTTGTCTTCCTGGTTGTAGTTTAAGTTGTCTTGTAATTGAGTGTGTGTACAATTTCAAGAATATTGATAAAGATTGGTCACTTTCATTTTGCAAAACAAAGTAACCGTGTAAAATTTACTCTCAAAAAAAAATAATTTCACATTTTCAGCTGGTCAAAGCAATACTGTTTTAATTCGCTGTAAAAAAAAAAAAAAAAAAATAAAATAAATAATTCAATGAATAAAAGCAAATACAAATTACATATTTAGAAAGATAATATTATTTTCTTTCCAGTCATATGAATATTTTTAAGATTGAACCAGAAATACATGAGATACTGTGAGTTAAACAGATTAAGTATTATCAATCTTAAATTAAGTCAGATATCTACTGGAAATGCTATCATTACACAAGAAAATTCCATAGAAAGCAAAAATACTAAATAAAAAACCAAATCGAAAACTGTGGTATCAAGGAAAACAAAACTGGAAACTGATACCGAAACCTAAATTGCCAAACCGAACAGCTATATATATATATATATATATATATATATATATATATATATATATATATATATAAGTGAACATTGAAGTCAACACTCAGAGACGACAGGCTGTTTCATGCTGGATGCAATTGTCAGGCCACAAATACATTCACAGCCTGACGATTATGTCCAGCATAAAACAGCCTGTCGCCTCTGAGTGTTGACTTCAATGATTATAGTTATTTTTTTTAAAAATATATAATTATCACAACACCAGAATTCACAGGTTTCAAAATATATATGTATTATATATTATGAAATGGACTAAGTCTGGCAATTATTTTAATATATTTTTTTGTTTATGTTGTTTTTATCACTACAAATATTTAAGTAAATGTTATGTTTATAATAAACAGTATTAACATTTACTGGCCTTAATGTCAGAGAAATCTCAAAGAAAATGTCCTCCAATAGGAATCCGACCTGTATTCTACACAAAACTGTCATATAGGTTGATGTGCTATATATCATTTTAGCTACATAGGAAGTGTCTGGTTAGCAAGGTTAAATTACTGTTTTTAACCAATGTGTGTGTGTGTGTGTGTGTGCGCGCGCATGATATATGTATGTATGTATGATAAATACATATATGACCTTTTGTATATTTGTCCAGTTGTATAAGCGCAAAGGGAACAGGTTTGAATGTGACAACCATAGAGGAATATTTCTTTCGGCTGCTGGCAAAATCCTTGCTCATATCATCCTGAATAGGCTTAATAAATTTGTCTCAGAATTGGCATTACCAGAGACTCAGTGTGGTTTTCAATCCGATAGAGGAACCATGGATATGATTTTTGTCTCCGTCAGGCTCAGGAGAAGGCATGAAAAAAAAAACAAGGATCTATTTGTTGTTTTTGTAGACTTCACAAAGGCTTTTGATACTGTATTTTGAACTGCTCTTTGGAAAGCTTTGTCAAAATTAGGTGTTACAGAAAAAATGCTCCATATTATTATCTACTTTCACGAAGGAATGAAAACTTTTGTAAGGTCAGGAAGTGAGCAATGGGACACCTTTTTCGTTTCCAATGGTACAAAGCAAGAGGTCGAGTTCTTGCTCCTCTTCACTTTGCACTTTTCTTTTCTGCTATACTTGAAAAAGCATTCGCTGACTTAAGTGAAGGAGTCTGTTGAATTCAGAACAGGTGGATGTCTATACAATCAGCAATGTTTTAAAGCACAATTGAAACTTGGTCTGCAGCTGGTACATGATTTTCTCTTTGCAGATGATGCTGCTCTATTAGTGTTATGTAGTGATTTCACAGTGGAGGCTTGTATTTGTACTAAGTCGGTCCTAAAATAGGTTCGACGTACAAAACGTTAGGAACTTGATATAATAAGTAATGATGCAGTAATCTAGTTGTGGTGGCTGATACTTTAATATCCGACTAACAGTCATCCAACATCAACTGACTGACCAACTCCCAGAGCGACTCCTACTTATTATAGGTGGGAGAGTCTATTAACTATAGAATAGGTGTATTCCACTATAACATCCCCCCCTAAAACTTTACTCCATAGGAGTAAACGGTTTTCTTTATTTATTTTTCATCTTTTTTTTTTTTTTTTTTTACAGGAAATATGAAGAAAAAACAACAATTTTTTTTTTTTTTTTTTTTTTTTCTTTTTTAGCAACATTGTAGCATATTTCCTACGTTTTTTGATCCCCTTTTTTAAATGATCAGTTGCCTTTCTTTTTTCTTCTGGATCGGCGTACCTCAGGTAAAATTGTTGCAGGCGTTGTTAGATCAAACGTATTGAAAATCACCTCAATCTGCGTTTTTTCTGCAGGAACGCTGTCAACCACGTCTAAAAAAACGTCGTCTGATCTGGTTACTGCACGTGAATTTTCCGCCTTTCACCAAGTACATCATATAGCCAATCCGCTTTTCTATTATTTATTTTTTTATACCTCCATAGTGTTACCAGAAACAACCTTCTGCTTTGAGCTTCTTAAGGATGGAGTCACAGTTTCTGTAGGTACTTCTTGTGGTTCTATTTGTTCAGCCTCTAGCTTCCCTTTTGTTGATCTTGTGCTTCTTAAAGTTTTCTGTGGTGACTTCAGTTGACTTAAATCATTTAATAATAGTGCATGTCCTTGGCTGTGGGTAACTCGCTCCCCAGTTTTTCTCATGTCGGCTTCATCTTTACTTTCTGGAGCTTTTTTTTTTTCACGTATATCGTCGGTGTTACCCACTCAACTTTTTTTAAATACATTGGTTTCCTCTAATCTGTCCAATTCTTTATCTATCTGTTCAATTGAAGCAAACAGCACATTCCTTTTCTTTTTGAATACTGCCTGAGCATTTTCTTTTGGCTGTAATTTTGCCTCCATCTTGGTACACGTTCCTAAACCTGGAGAAAAAACAGTAGGAAATGATCCCTTAAGTTTCTTTACTAATTTTTGGGCTTCATAGTTTAAATTTTCTACTTTGTAACAGAAAGAATTTATCGGTAGATCCCATAATTGAAATTCTGTTATCCAATTCGTACCAAGTAAGTTCGTGGTATTTTCTATGACAAATAGTTTAGCTTTTCACATTTTTTTTATTTAACGTGACGTTTGTAACAAATTCTCCAATAAATTGTATTTTTTCTCCTGTCACTGACCTCACGATTTTATTTGTTTTCATTAAAGTTGGTTTCCCCAACTTCTTCCATGTTTGCAAATTTATGATAGATAGGTCAGAACCAGTGTCGAGTTGCATTTTTATTACCTATTTCGACGATAACAAATTTTCTGGTTATTCCATCGTTCATCTCGTCAGACTTTAATTTTCTTATTTTATTGTGCTTATTTTTTGACCTGCAGTGCGAGCTTTTATGACCCACTCTTTTACAGTTGAAACATTTTTTATTCCTAAAATTGCAATATTTGTACCAGTGAAGTTCACCACAAGCAAAACATGGCTTTGGGAGTTTTTTTTATTTTTCTCTGGTATTTCACTTTTTGTTTGATAATCTGCAATTTTAGAATTCTTTTTGGTAGACTGACTTTCTTTTTTGTAACGTATTTTCCTTATATACGAAACGCCAGACTCTTCTATCTTTTTTGAATCTTTCTTTACGCTAACATATCTTGTGCGCTCTTCTGCCAAACTCTGTATCGTAATCCTTGGTTGGTTTTCCAATTTTGTCAGTACTAATTTCCTCAACTCTGCGTCTCTTTCCAATACCAGCCCTTGAACAAACACTAAGCACTTAAAGTTGTCAGCGCTTAACTCTGTTCTTGAATTCTTCACAATGCTTATTCACATTGGCTGCGTACGTTATATAGTCTTGTTTGTCATCTTTCATCTGATTCAAACATTTCCACCTCTTGTAAAACAAAGATGTCTTTTTACTAAATAATTCACTTAATATATTTACCGCCTCGGTAAATGTCAACTCGCTAGTTTTTTCGGTAAAATGTAGGTTACCAATTTGTTATGCTCAGCAGTTCCTAACTTGCTTAAAAGAAGTCTAACCTTCTTTCCTTCAGACCACGAGTGGCAGTCCTCGTTATACATGTCCGTATATTTTTTATAATACTCCTCAAAAGTTATCTCATCATCCAGACTGTACGTGAATATTACAATTAAATCCATATTGTATTCTCTGGGAAAGAATCATTTTGTAGATTTTTCTCTTTCCTCTTCTCAGTTATTTCCAGAATTTTGTTTTGAAACTCCTTATGCCTCTGTTCCATTTCTCGTTGAAACTGCATCTGTCTATTAAAAGTTTCCTCCTGTAGTTGCATCTGGAATATTTTCTGTTGCTCTAATATTGTCATCTGTTGTTCCGTCTAGAACTTAAAAAATTCCTGGAATATATTTTTGCATTCCTCCATCCTTAAATATTGTAGAGGGGGGTCCTAAACGAATTTGCAATTTGTGACCTATTTGAGCAAACTGTCTTATCAAGAAAAAAAAATTCTTTTCTCACTTGAGAATACAACTGATTTTTTTCGTCATTAAGTTGATGTCTTGTCTTTCGAAAAACTTTGCCAATTTTTTTTTTTTTAATGTGAATCCGAGATGTTGCTGAAAATTTGACGAGCAAGTTTCTTTATTCTTTTTCCTCCGTATGAGTACGAATTTTGTCACCAAATAATGTGGCGAGCGAATTTTTTTTTTTTTCTTCCACCATATGAATCCGAATCTTTTCGCCGAATAATACTGTGGCGAACACATATTTTTTTTTTTTTTTCCGTATCAGTTTGAATACTCGTACTTTCTTTTTTTTTTTTTTTTTTTTTTTTTTTTTTTTTCTTCCACCATATGAATTTCAAATTCTCTTGGGCAAGTGTGTTATGGAGTACAAATATTTTTCTTCCTTCATATGAATATGAATGCGTTTGTCACCAAGTGTTGCATATGACAAACAAATTTTTTTTTTCTTCCTCCGTATGAGTTTGAATCCTCGGTCGCCAAGTTGTTATGTAGTGGTTTCACAGTGGAGGCTTGTATTTGTACTAAGTCGGTCCTAAAACAGGTTTGACATACAAAACATTAGGAACTTGATATAATAGGTAATGACGCAGTAATCTAGTTGTGGTGGCTGATACTTTAATATCCGACTAACAGTCATCCGACATCAACTGACTGACCAACTCCCAGAGCGACTGCTACTACTACTCCTACTTATTATAAGTGGGAGAGTCTATTAACTATAGAATAGGTGTGTTCCACTATAACAATTAGCATATGGTGTAGAAGTCCTTCAAACTATCTAATAAAGATTGACATATACAGATCGGTCATTCTCTCAACCCTTCTCTATGGCGCTGAAACTTAGGCCCTGTACTGCAAGTTACATAAATCAATTTGATGCCTTTTACAAGTGCTGTCTTCATGCCATATGTGATATAAAATGGGATGACAGGGTCAAGAAAAGTGCAATACTGAAGAAATCAGCTATTGAAACCATTCTAGCAAAGATACAACTTAGGTGGGCTGGTCATATTGTGAGAATGGATGAGCATAGGCTTCCAAAAAAGGTGCTGTATGGACAACTACCAAACTCCAAGTGTTCAGTTGGATGTCCACTCATATTGTAAAGACAACTTGAAACATCTCAACTTTGATCTGAAAACTGAAAGGAGTGTCATAAAACATGTTTCATTAAGTTAAATGGTTTTAAAGACTGAAGCGCCATGATTAGCTTTGTCAAGCTCTGAAGCAGAGATGCCATCAAAATCTTGCTTTAACAAATTTCCTCTCTCAGCGTGGCTTTGTCGCTCGCAGCAAGGCTGGGCTAGTATCACACTTAAGAAAGCACAAACGAAATATCTTTCCCTTACCTGATTTTCATCACAATAGCCTCTGCTAGCATGCATAAGTGTAAAACAAAAGGCACCATTCAATGCTGACCTCATTTATCAGTCACAATAGGAGAGTCCACCATACATGTATCATATCTATATATATATATATATATATATATATATATACTGCCTTAAATGCCGCCCTATTGTTTGGCATTTAATTTAGTTCCTGTAGAGTAGGTACCTCCAGTCAATTTTCGATACCTAAGGTTTAAAAATGAAAAAGCATTCTTAAAGATTTTATTTTAGCTTTAATTGAAAGCTAAAGGATTAAATTTATTATTTCCAATAAGTAAAATATTCTGGTGTATTTCAGATAGAAATTATATAGATTGGAATGTCAAATATATGCTCTATTTTTTTTTTTTTTTTTTTTTTTTTTTTTTTAAAGCAGCCATTTTCTTAAATTTTAAGAAATTTGTAAACAAAAACATTTTTGATTTTAAAATTTTTACTAAAATAAATTATATATTTCTGACACATTATTTGAGTAAAATTAGAAAATTTAAAGTTAAATTAATCTGATTTGAAACAAACATTACTTACTTATAGCATAAAAAAATTGTATCCAAACATTTCTTGATGTGTCTGAATTTTCTCATGTCTTTATTGACGTTGTTGATGTTATTGAGAAGTTACAAGGTGATGACAGCTACTATGGATGACCAAAATTGACACATTTTTTTGGTTTTTAACTAGTAATTTTTAAATATTAACATTTTTTCAGCAATTATGTAATATTTATTTTTTATTTAATACTTTTTTTTAGTCTGGGTTTCATTTCTTAGGTTCCTAATCTTATCTTATTTAATAACTTACTAAGTTAAACAAAAAATTACTTCAATGAAATATGACCCAAACTAAAATAAATACCTAAAATAAAAATATTTAATAAAAAAGTAATTAACAAAAATTAAAACTTACTTTGAAATTTTGAAAGCACTTTTTGCAAACATTTTAACGATGTGAAAAAGAGCTGGGCATTGAAGGGAAATAATAATAGATTCCCATAGATAGAAATTAGGAACGTTTTTTTTTTTTTTTTCACTAAAAATTTATTTTTAAAATTATTTTAAAACTGTTTGGGTTCAAACAACTGTTATGAGCTTTTCAGATTTCAACTTAACAATATCATCAAATTGCATTTTTAAAAGCAATGAATTTTAAACAATTTTTGAACTATTATATTATTATAATTAAAAATTTTTTTTAAATTCTTGTATAAATACATTATTCATCAAAAAAGTTTTATTTCTTCAAACAATGTCCTTAATATAACTTATTTACAAGTAAAAGCTTTTCTGATTAATGTCATAGTTTTTTGCTTTTTTTTTTTTTTTTTTTTTTTTTTTTACAATTCAGAGCAGATTTTTTAATGAAACGGGTAACTGTTTTACAAAAAAAAAAAAAAAATTGGTGATTTACTTTCTCTAAAGAGTCCTGTTTTTAACTAATAAAAAACAAAAAAACACCCACTCTCAAAAATTTAATTTCTCAAAATTTCATGAAAATATGTAAAGGGGTGGAAACATGTAAAAAAAAAAAAAAAAAAAAAAAAAAAAAAATTTCGAAAATAATTTCATTCATTTCTGAATATTTCCTGAAAGTTTTAAAATCTGACAATTATTTGAATTTTGCAAGAATTTCCAAATCACTGTGTGTTTTCTTCAGGAAAAGCACAAAATGAAACAAACCTTTTTTTTTTCTCTCGTTGGCTGCTGTCATAAAAAAAACTTTTTTAACCAGAATTTTGAACATGCTAGAAAGGAGTAAAAAATTTTCAAAAAAAATACTTTGGACTTTCCTCTTAATAATAACATAAACATTTTGATGACAAAACTTTGTTTGCATTGAGTTTGGGGCCTTTTTTCATCATGCTATGCTGCTTTTTTACGTGACCTAATGGAAGTACCTACTGTAGAGGGCTCTTAATTGTGCCTTCTGCTTTTTCAGGAGTTTTGGAGTCCTTTGCCTATTCTCAGCCTTAGAAGCTCTCCTGGCTGCTCTTTGATCTAGCTTCTCATTTGCATGGGACTTTTTTTTTCCTCACTGCAGCTTTGGCTCCTTTGATTGTAATCTGGTTGTCTGTTGTCGGATATTTATTTTTGTGAGACATACTGCTGCCATATGCAATAGGCAACAATATACAACAGAAGATCTCAAAATTGAATGTTGCATTTATGTATTGCATTAATAGTTAAAATACCTTTTAATAGTTCAATGATAATTCTTCTGCCATCACTTAATTTAAAAACAATTTGATGTGCATAGGTCCTTACTTTCCATACAAACAATTATTTTTATATCATGGGCGACTTTTGCTGGCTTTTGTGATTAATTGCAGTTATTTACAAATTTATTTCCAAGTCATGAAAATTGTTATCGTCGTAAAAAAATAAAAAATTGATGAAAACAATTACAGTAATGAAAACCTGGGAAATCTAAAATTTCTCTAATATAAGCTATTGAAAGTTAGAGAGTTGTGTCCCTTCAGTTGAAAAAGCGTGACACATTGTCTCTTGATCAAATAGTGGATTACCCGACTTGTTTCCCTAATAATTTTGAGCAACATGATTCTTTACTTGATTTTTTTCCTTGCCGCCTCTCCTAACTCTTGTCGAGCATCACAACTCTGTCCTCTTGGCAATTCAGATTATGCTGTAGTTATCTGTCTATATTTCTGAGATTAGGTATTATGTACATTATTTGGACGATTGTCCTCATCTTTGTCGCCATATTTATTACAATGTTTTGGCCGTTGTACGCTTCGGACTTCTTCGGGTGGTTGGAATGTCGAACTGAACCCTTTATTTCGCTCACTGGGGTAGACTGTTCTAGTTCCACGTGCCTTTTTTATTTTTTATTTTTTTTAAATATACATAATGTAAATAATATACTGTAGTTAGTATCTGTTTTTTCTTGAATGCCCATTCTTCTAGATCTTTTTGCATTAATGCAGGTGCCCCCCAGGATTCTATCTTTGGACTGACATTCTTCCTAATTTTCAACAACGATCTTCCTGATGTCATCATTTCTCAACTTGTTCTCTATGTTGACAACACCTATTTACTCCTGTCATTAATAGTATTTCTGACTGGTTCAATAAGATTAAATTGGCAACTAATCTCAAAAATGGCCTACATTCTGTTAACTTAGATACTTTCATGAGATCGCTAAAAACAGAGCATAGCATGATGAAAAAGACGCCAAATTTGATGATAACAAAATTTTAGCGTCTAAATGCTTATGTTATTATTGAACGGAAAGATCGAAGTATTTTTTAAATATTTTTAAAAATTTTTCCTTCATTTTAGAACATTGTAAATTTTGATTAAAGAAACCTTGTTTCTCTTTTTATCAACCGAACCAATAAAATAACATATAAAATTTTAGCACATTTTTTTCCTGTATGTGACACATTAATTTGGAAAATGTTGCAAAAATAAAAATAATTGTTGGATTTTAGGGAAACTTTCAGAAACTATTCACAAATGATGGAACTTATTATAAATATCTTTTATTTTTAGTAAAGTCATGGCAGAAATATATTTTTTTTCATATGTATTACCTCCTCTAACTAATTGTACGAAAACGCTATAATTTCAATTTTGAGGAGATTAATGATTATATTAGTTAAAAGTACAATGCTTTGAGGAAACAAAATCATGTTTTTATTTTTTATTTTTATTTTTTTTTTTGTTGGAACCCTCCTACCTGAAAATCATCTCTGAAGTGTAACATACAAAACTCAATAAAACAAAAATATTATTTAATTTCAAAAGCTTTTAATAGCTTTTATTTATTTCAATGAACATGGACAATATTTTCTGAAAGCAAAAAGATATTTCGATGAAAAATGAATTTTTAAAACAATTATTTGTTATTTCTGAAATATTTTTTTTTTATTTTTACATTATGTTGCTAATTCTTCTAAAATTAGGGAAAAGTTTGTAGAACTTAACGAATGTTGTTATTAAGTAGATATATATTTACAGATTATAATTTCCAAAGCTTATTACAAACTAACGACCCCCCCCTTATTTTAAAAAGAAAATTTGTGTCAATAATTTTTACCAAATGAAATCTACGGAAGCCGGAAGTATCGTGCGTGCAATAAATAAAAAACGTCAGCAGTGCAGCACTTGTATCTTTTTTTTTTTTTTTTTTTTTTATAGTATTTATAATTTCTCCAGATCGTATCAACAAACTTATGGTACAGTACTTAAAAAAAAAAAAAATGGAATGGCGAAAGTTTTTTTACTTTAATTATTACAAGGTAGTACTTAAGCAGGTCCGTTTAAAAAAAAATATGTCCATTCTGTCCGTCCGTAAACACTACACTTTGACTTTAAGTGTAGTGTTAGATGGCAATCATTTTACAGTTGATATTTCTAGTTGCAACTGTGAATTCTATGCAAAGAGTTCTTCTCTCACAATTCTTACTTGTGAAACTCTCTTCCAGCTTCTTGCCTTTCAGTCAACTTTGCATTTAAATTTCTGAAGATCAATGTCAAGCGTTATCTTCTGTCTTAATTCCTGTTCTTTTATTGTTCTCTCTCCTTACTAATGTTTTTTCTTTTTGTATTCTCTCACACTCAGTACCCTTCCCCCCTTTACATCTTGGTGGCTTTATTTCCTTGCTTGAGGTGAAATGATAAAAAAAATAAAAAATGTTTGCTTTATTTGCCATTGTTATCTCATAAAAATTTGAGTACATCAGTACTTCAATAACTTAGTTTATTGTCTTAAAACACAGTATAAGAAGAGGAAAGAAAAATGTTGATTCTATATTTTAATATCTGTCTATATTTCTGAGATGAGGTATTATTTACATTGTTTGGACTATTGTTCTCATCTTTGTCGCTATGTTTATTACAACGTTTCAGCTGTTGTATGCTCCGGCCTTCTTCAGGTGGTTGAAATGTTGAACTGAACCCTTTATTTAACTCACTGGAGTAGGCTGTTCTAGTTCCACGTTTAATGGATGTCAGTTATCTCCTGTTAATTTCCCTCTGCATGTTCTCCTC
Source organism: Acanthosepion lycidas (assembly GCA_963932145.1). NCBI lineage: Eukaryota > Metazoa > Mollusca > Cephalopoda > Sepiida > Sepiidae > Acanthosepion > Acanthosepion lycidas. The sequence continues at coordinate 35,577,928 of OZ010581.1, read as the reverse complement.
TCCTTAACCAGGTATTGAACTCACACTCTTTGGGTCCTGTCACTGGATCTAACTAACGCCTTTATCCACTGTGCCATGTGTCTTTGAGGACATCTGTGTATGAATTTCTGGGTATTATAAAACTAATGTCTTCAGCAACTACTTTTACCAGTGCTCATATTGCAATTTTTGCTGTTATCATTACATGTTTTTACCAGAGTTCGTATTGCAATTTTTGTTGTTATTATTGCTTTTATCTGGCACTCCTTATTGTATTCATTTCTATGCTTGGTCGGCTCAGGAGATTTTTGTGGCCTAGCATTTTGTGCTGATTCCTTAAGTTTACGAATTTGTCTATGGTCTCAACCTGATCCCACAGAGGGCGGTGATCTCCCTTTTCTCTCCATATGTGGTCAGCTATACCTGATTTTTCCACTTCCCCTCATGTTACCTTAAGTGGGTGGCCTGTCTCTCCTTTATATTTCTTTCCACAGCTGCACGGGATAGCGTACATACAGTCTTTAGTCATGTTGTCCACTATGGGGAGTCTTACTCAGGAGAGATATCTGCAAAGAGTTGTTCAGCTTTTGAAGGTTGTCCTGATGTTATATTGACCGCAGATCCTTTTGCATTTTCTCTGATAACCCCTTCAGGCAGACTGTTTTCTGAGTGTTGTTGTTCTCCTCTTGTACTCACCTATGCCAGTTTTTTGGGGCTGCTGCCATGTACCAAGGTAGTTGTGATGTTGTAGGGTACTACTTATACTGACTAATTCTTTATCTAATGTCTCTGGGTCACCACTTATGACTTTTGCTCGGAGTTGTAAGCAGCAGACGACCCCTTTCTTTACACTGTATGGATGGTGGGAGTTGAAATTGAGATACTGTTTGATAAAAGTCGGTTTACGGTATAAAGATATCTTGGATCCATGCTCTGTTCGAGATATTAGAACATCCAGGAATAGGGGTGTGCTGTTACTCTTTTTCTCTATCGTGAACTGTATCGAAGGTCTTATTGAGTTCACATGGTCCAGTAAAACCTGAACATCTTCCTGGTGTGGCCAGAGTATGAAGATGTCATCTACGTACCTTAACCATAGAGTTGGCTTTAGAGATATAGATTCCAATGCCATTTCCTCAAACTATCCCCTGTATATATTCGCCATTGCTGGTGATAATGGTGAGCCCATTACTAAGCCCTCATCCTGTCAATATATGTGTGATCCCATTCCGAAGTGTGTTGTTTGTGTACAGAAAGTCAACGTCTCCATCAGATTATCTATTGGAATTCTAGTCCGTTCTTCTAGGGATGAGTCCGAGGCCAAACTGTCTCTGACTACTGAGAGTGCCTCCCCCGTTGGTACCTTGGTGAACAAACTCACCACGTCCAAGATCACCATCTGGTTTGATAGGATGGGAGCATCTTTGATTATTTCCATAAGTGGGCAGAGTTTTGGACATATGAAGGAGACTCTCCAATCAATGGATCAATTATATTACAAGGAAGCGACTCAGAGGGTGGCACACAGAGACTTGGCAACTAACAATTGGCCTGAGTGGAATACCGTCTTTGTGAATCTTAGGGAGACCATATATGTGAGGTAGCTTGGTGTAACACTGTAGTGAAATAAAGGGTTCAGTTTGACATTCCAACAACCTGAAGAAGGCTGGAGCATACAACAACCGAAACATTGCTGCCCACTTCTCATGTCACCATGCACCTGTTTTGACCTTTGATTGAACCACCTGTGTTATTTGATTTCATCATAACATGTTCACCACAGTTGATTTTTAATAGGACTGTTTCTCTAGTACTTTTACCAATCTTAACCCAAAACTTTGTTACTCCACTGCTCCAGATTCCTTTCACTTGTTTTTTGCCAATGGTATAACATGAGCATATACAAATTCCTCTACTGCTTGGTCAGCATCTCAAGAAAGTGTAAGTTGGAATATGTCTGGACATGCTCAGGTACAAATATTTGCCAGATTCATTACCCCAGTGCTACACTGATCATTCTGGAAATTGTCATACCTTGTATAATAGAAATTTTATTATTAAAAAATAAATGATATATATGACAAAAATATAGTTTCAAGATATGCTATATTTATGGGTAAAAGTGCTCAGTATCAGGAATAGCGTGTATATATATATATATATATATATATATATATATATATATAGTGGGCAATGAGGTCAACACCGAGCAGTGACAGTCTGTTTCATGTTTAAATGCAATCTTCTGGCCATATATCATTTGCTTTGCTTGATGATACATTTATGATTGTCAGTTAAAATTAATGAAATATCTGGTTATGGAGGTGGTTATAACTGCAGTTTTGTGAAGAGTGGTGCAGTAGTTGAAATCATTTTCTGAATATACAAACTTCTTTTTTAGTTGACATAATACTTAATTGATTTAAGTTGCTATTTAAACTAATAATCCTGTTGTAAATAACTGAAAATAAATAATTCTTAAAATAGAGAAGAGTTATGATTACTTCTTTGTATCTGTAATTACAAGATAATGCTTGTTATTTTTGCTTAGATTGAAAGTAGTTTAAATAATGTGACATTCAATCTTATTTCTAAATGCCAAAAGAAATTACCTGGTTTTGCATGAGTCATCGTAAATCTATGCAGATTCTTAAATAATTTACTTAAATATTATTTTTATTGCATTTTATAATTGTAAAGGCAGTAAGTTAAATATTAGGTATTAGGTTCACTTTAACACAATAATAATCAGAAATTTCCTATTAGAAAACATTGATTTGGTTGAAGCTCATTTTTATGATTTATAGATATTAATTAAGACTTGTATTTTACTTTCACTATGCAGATCTCGAGTGAAATTGGAGAAAGATAATGTATCAGCAGGTAAGTATTTTCTTTTATTTCCTTGGCTTAAATCAAATAATATCTGCAAATAGATTTGTTCAATTTAATGTGTTGCTAATATCAAGCAATAGACTAAAGGTAGCTTTGTTTGATACTAATATATAAGTATAACATTAACTACACAATTTAAGTAAATATGTACAAAATGTTTAATATTGTTAACCTTAATTAAATTAATTTTAATACTTCAGTTAAACTAATGCAACTTAAATGTAAGTAAACTAAATATTAGATCATATAGTGTCCAAGAAAATTAGTTTGTAATCCCAAAAGTCTCATGGCAACAAAAGTTCCAAAAATGACGGATTAAACATAATGCAATGATATTGTTTGTTTAGTGTTAGTTATATGTAAGTCTTCGGTTTTCTTAGATGAAGCTTTGCCAATTATTAATGATACTAGTATTAATTCTTTGTTAGAAGCGAAAGTTGCATAATGATTAATTATTTTGAAAATGGAATTATCAACAGCATGAATTGTAGTTGAAAGCATTTGTTAATTTCATATTAATGTCCTTCAGAATTCAAATTACACCATTTCATTGTTAATTATCTTGAACATGATCTTTTTTACAATGGAAGAGGAAAAGAGTGTGTGGATAGATAAGCAATTCACTGACCCAAGCCAAAGTAGCAAAATGGCTACTGTAGCCATTGTTAGCCTGGACTAGTAAGTATTGTGAAGGTTTTAACTTGTAATATATTCTGTCTTAAGAACAAATACTACAAAATATTAAGACTTGAAAAATTAGTATTTTTATTAGACGATTATTTTAAATTGTATAAAGTATTTAATAATAGTACTTAATAAGTGATAATCACATAACTGTTTATTTTGAATTTTAAATTTGGTTATGAAAAATAAATTTGTTTTAATGAAGGTTTTGATTCAGGGAAAACTTATTTCTAATGGCAGTCTCTTTTATACACCTCATAATTGTCTTATCTGATCAAGTAGCTTTCCAATATCATTTTGATACCTACCTTTGTTTTATATTAGTAAATATTGTTTTTTATTTTTATTTATTTATTTATTTTTTTTCATTAAAGATATTGCATTCTTCATTTTTCAATTTTTTAGCATGTCACATTTCTACTGAAGCATTGTTATACATAACTTGAGAGAAAATGAAAGTACATCAGCTGATACTACTTGAGAAGTTTAAATAGAAATATATAAACAATCCTTAGTTGTCTATCTCTACTTCCTATATATATATATATATATATATATATATATATATATATATATATGATAAAAGTATTCTGCTTCTGAAGATTTGAAGTTTGCATAAAAGTTCAAACTGTGCTACTGACATCAGATATTATGTATATTCCCTTATATATATATGTGTGTGTATATAAAGTCAGGATAAAATTGATATTTAAATGTTAACTAATCTTTTCGTGTGTGTGTATACACAAGGTAGTGTTTAAAAATTATATTCAAAGAATGGATTCCAAAATGATATTTGGTCAAAATTCAAGATGTGACTCGGGCCCGCCAATTTTTTTTACCTCCCCCTAACTCAACTCACCTTACATATTAGGTCGAGTCATTAGTAAACTTTCTTTTTGAGGACAAAATGTAATAAAATATATATCATCTTAACTAATAATTATATGTGGTAATTAAGAATAAATTTATAGTACAACAACATACTTTAGTTTTTGTATAGCAGTGGCAGCATACACAATAGATTAAAGGTAAAATATTGTTCTCATCCACAAGACTGAATACACCAAGAACAACAAAGGCAAAAATTTTGGAACTCACTTGGTCTGTTTTATTCAGCTGAACTTGCATCAACCAATTATTTTTTCAATCATTTCAAAATACTTTGATGGAGAAAATTTCTATAATGAAAACCAGATTCAAAAGTTCATTGGTGGCTTTTTCACATCAAAACCTGCAGAATTTTTACTCCAAAGGTTATAAAGAGCTGCCTGATAAGTGGCAACAAGTCATTGTAAGTAATGGCAAATATATTGGGTTGGCCAAGCAGTTAATTTGGTTGATTAAGTAAATTTTCAACTTAATAAGTGAACAAGCTTTTTGCCAACCCAATATATTTGAAGAATAAAATGTAATTGCAGTCTTTTTTAAAGATCAAACTTGTTAAACAAAAATGAAAATTATTTGACTCAACCTAATGAAATCTTTTTCTTCACTGATGCAGACATTTCTGCTTGATAGATTCAATGCTAACATTCCTTAGAAATTGTATGCTTTTCTTTTATTGTTTATTTATCTATACAGGGTGTGATGGGTAAATTGTCGCTATTTTATATTTTTAATTTTGTACCTGCAAGTAGTTTTTGATTTTGTTGACTGTACAGTATAGTAGTGTCAGTTGGACACCATCTGTGAGAAAAAGAGCACCATGATGCAATTCACTCCACCAGATATTTGGAAACAGTATTCTGTACTGCTTGGCATTTGCAGTGGAAGCTCCAATACAAACATTTCAGAGTGTTTGGGTGTCAATCAGAGGACTGCAGAGGATTTGGAAAGAGTTGGATGAGTCTAATGGTGATTAACAAAGGTACAGAAGCTTGAAAAACTCACTCTGATAAGAACTCCCAAATTTGTTGGTGAGCGCCTCAAACTCAACATGGAGGCCTACATCAAGTGCCTTGAGGAGATAGCACTCCCCTGGGTCAAGAGAGTGGCTTCTAGCAACAGAACTCTGCATCATGTTACACAAGTAGGAGAACCCAATCGTGGCTGTAAGACAATTTCTGCAACCATATCACCCCTTACATCTGGCCACCTAACTGCCCAGACTTCAGCAAAAGGAGACTGTCCAGAAGAGTTGCAAGAGATTCTGAAGTCATCTGGAGGCCACAGCTAAAGCCAATGGTGATTTGATTGAATAAATTCACTCTTTAGTATTTCAAGATATTTTTGTGTAATTTTGGTAAATACATCCGTTAAAATGAGAATTTTATTTTTGCATAGTTAATATGACAATTTATCCATCACACCCTGTATATCTTGATTTTTGAATGTATATGGCAATCTGTGAAATGCCAAAGTGTGAGAATTAGAATTTTATTATTTATTAATTTCACTTTGTAACCATTATGATGTAAAGTTTCAGATAATGTCACAAATTAATGCTAAGGAAATAAAAAAGGTCATAGTTATTTTTTATTTCTTTTCTATAAAATAAGTAGAAATACATTCAGTTTGTGCTGATAATTTTACACTATATAATCAATGGCTAAAAATATGGAATTACTATTTTTTATTGTATTTGCTTTTAGAAATCATTTAAGTGTGTAAATAGGATTCTTCATGAATGTTCCTAGAAAACTTCATAAAAATGGTTTTCCAACTTTGAGATATATATATATATATATATATATACACACACACACACACACGACTCTGTAGTAAGATCATTTGGGAGTAGTAACAAAAGGTTAAGTTCTTCATATTAGGCTTTAGCTATCTTTCATGTCTCATAAAACTTTGTAAATTTGATTTATTCAAAATCTGACGTGTTCTACATGTCTGTCATTGCACAACTGTGATGACATCTAAGGTTGCTTGTATGCGTATATACACCCAGTTAGTTATGTTCACAGGTTTGTCTCCTTGGCCGTGATTGAATTTGACAAAGAAAAAGGACATGCTTTTCAGGACACTGATTGGGAAATAGCAAACAATACAATTTCTCATTTAACTGGCAAATCTTACTTTGGCTTCATTGAGGTGAGCTGCTATCTTACTTACTTCTGGCCATGCAATTAAAAATTATAATTTTCTACATCAGTATTTTCTTTATTTTTTATTCCATGGACAGAATGTGTTCAGTTCAAGTAATTTTTTTTCTGTTAACTATTAACTTTATTGAACAAGTTTTAGCATTTTTGTTTCCTTTCAAGTAATTTTATAATTCCATCCTTCCAGAAATTTATATTTTCTCAGCAAAGAATAGCTCTAGGTGCTTTTTACAGTCTTTCAAGGAATTGAACTTTTTTTTCTTTTTTTTTTTACACTAAGGAAATTTTGTCAAAACCAAAATAAGTGGCAATTTTTAGATACAATATCTGGTGACTATATCAGATAAGTGAAAAATAATAATTTTTATCTGGTTAACAAAGAAACCTGCATTTTTACATCATTTTGACACAATATGACTTCTATCCTTTCTTATTCTGTATACTACTCATTAATTGTTATTTTCATTTGGTCTAATTAAAAACTGTACTTGTCTGAAGCAATTGTTTGCTTCTCTGAAAGGGTTTTTTTGTGTAGTACTGCCTTCCAATCCCACTCTATGTAGAATGTGACTTTCTTTTGCAAGGGCCTCCATGTATTTTTAATGAAAAATCTTCAAAACTTCTATTAAAGCTTTATCATAATGATATTTGTACCATTAGTAAAAAGAAATATTAAAGAAAATTCTGCAATAGTACCAGACAAGTGTTTGAAAAGTTGTTTATACAGTATAAAGCTCTGGCATAATAATTTGCATGAGAAAAAAAATACTCAGGATTTAAAATCTGCTAATTATGTGATTTTATTTTATTATATTATTTTTTTTAATGTATTTAATTATGAACGGATTTATAACAAAGCCATTTTAGAAGGAAAGTTTATGGAAATATTAGGTTGGTGCAAAAATAATGTCGTTTTCTCACATGTGAGAAAACGACATTATATTTGCACCAACCTAATAATTAAAATTTTATTTCAAACTTCAATCCAGTATTTAGAAAAATGGCCTAAATCTGAAAAAAAAATTGTTTTTTTTTAATGTGTGAAAATTTTTATTTTCCATGGACACTTCTGAAATAACTGATTTAATAACCAAGAAATATAAAGTTTAACAAAATCTGATTAGACAGATTTTTACTAGATTTTTTTTTTTTTTTTTTTTATTTACAATATTTATGTAATCAGTATGTATGAAAGATTACTTGAAAATAATAAAAGTATCTTTTACTTATCTTTGGCACTTTTTAGTATTGTACATTGAAAAAAAAAGGTTAACATTTTTGGTTACCCATACTTTAACTAAGCCATGATAAGCTCATAAATTTAATCAGACCTTCATTAATTATAATGTAATCAAAGTAATTTTGAGTGACATAAATCAAACACTGGCTTTAAACAAGAAAAAAATTTTTTTTCCTTTGGACTAACATTGCACTAATTTCTTCTTGAAATTAAACCAAAATCAAAACTTCAAAGATGTTTTAAATGATTACAATGTGTTTTTTATTTTTATTTTATTTTTTTTAAATGAAAACAAAATCCATGGAGGTAGCTATTTCTTTGACTGAAGGCTTGTTTTTTGGTATGGTCAGCGATAGTTTTCTATACTTGCCTTATAACTTTTTGTATTCCACATTGTTGAGAAGTATCCACTATTCATTAGTCTTTGCAGTTCGAAAAGCAGTACATTTTTATTGCATTTAAATAGCAAATTGCACATGGAAATATGGTTCACATTAGGTTTTTTCATTTGATTGCTTTGATACAACCTCAACTGATCTACCAGACCATGAAGCTTTGTTCTGCAAGAAATCAATTTTTGGCATGTTTGATCAACACTGTTTTCTCCATAAGCTACATACTTTTTATCTTTTCGTATTTGTGCAGCTTTTTACTTTTTTTTTTTAACTTTTCTTAAAATAGCATACACTCTAAATGCAGCTGAAAAGCAATTTTTTTTTTAAATAAAGTTAAAATTATGTGTTCCTAATGCTATCAAACGACAAATTAATTAACATTTGGGACAACGCAATAAAACTTGAGTTATGCTTCCAGAACATAAGTATACTTATATTTATCAGCATTCGATGATTTACATTCTGAAGTTGTTTTATTTTTTAATATTTTTTTGACACAAAAGTCTTATACCAGAAGCCAAAATTCTGGCTATAACTACTATTGTATGAGTTTTTGTTCATTCTTTTTTATGGCTCTGGAATTCTAGTTATTGTGTTGTTTTTTTTTGGGGGGGGGGGTTCATACAACTTATTCAATCTTTCAAAATACTTTATCTCTTATTTCTTTAAATGTATAAAGCTTCATTAAAAGTCATTTTGAGAAGTAGTTAGATTTTTAAAGTTATGAATAACTTACTTGTTATGTTGTACAGTGTAACCCGGATATAAGAGAAAACCGGGTATAAGAGACTTCTTCTCCGGTCCAGACAACTCTCTTATATCTGGGTTACACTGTATAATCTGTTGAAGTTTTATTTTAAAGGATACCTATAGATTAGAAAGTTTATAAACTTTGCTGTAGAGAATTAAAATTTTTTATTTAACTTCAATTTTGAAACTTGTGAGTTATAATAGAGATTAATTATCTTTTTGTATATAAAGCATTTATCACCAAAATAAAAGTATAATAGAAAAGTGTACACAACTAAAGATGATCTAATAGATCAGTTTGTTTTGACTGTTTGATAATGTGGCATACATAGAATGTAATAATTCTAAGAAAAAAAAATAACAAAAGTTAGTGATCATTTTTTTTCTATCTCAAAGTTTATAGAGATTTTCTTCTATTTGTTATGCTGAAAGAAAAGTGAAATATTTCTACATTTTTATAATACTTGTAAAATGAGCTTAGCTTCATTTTTTTTTTTTTTTTTTTTTTTTTTTAATTTTACTTTTCTGCTATTGAACATGCAGTGGTTTGCTGAATCTAAGAAATAATTTTTAATATTTTTTTAACAGCATTTATTAGGTTGGTGCAAAAATAATGTCGTTTTCTCACATTTTTGCACCAACCTAATACATTTGTTAAATGCAGTAATATCTTATAAAAATTTGTGCATAAGAAAATAAAAATTGGAATAATATTTAAAGATAAATGGTTAACTTTATTTCAGCTGTTAAATTAATTTACTGCTAGTTTTGAAGAGCTAAAATCAAATTAGATGTTAACTGACTAAAATATTTTCAATAGCTTTCAAAAAGACTAATCACTTATCTTCTCACTATTTTTATTTACTAAATTGCAGAATAATTCTCATGCAGAAAATAAAAAATAATCAAGTCTACTTTAAAATCTAAAGTTACTTACATCTTACTAATCCTTTGATTATTTTAAGATTTACTATTGAGATTACTCTTAGGTGTTGTGGATTTTTCATCAGAGGATAACTTGAGTTAACCTTAAAAAAATAAAATATAATGGATTTTTGTCATTTAAAGTTTGTCAAATTTAATTATTACTGTTTATTATTGAAATTCTAATGCCATACTTGTATTAGCTGAGGAACATTATATATCCTGATCCCATAAGGTTGGAATAGGTTCATTTATACACAACTTCTGCTCATATTTGAAAATATGAATTAAATTTATTGGCTTTGGGAAAAATTCTATAGTGCAATTTAGTTTACCTCAAAAGTTGTTTTTTTTTTTTTTTTTTTTTTTAAGCATTATTTGACTAAGCTTTTTACCAAACTTTGCAACAAGAAGGGAAATAATTCAGAGAATTTGCATTTCAGAAATATTAGGTCATTTGGAAAATAATGTCCGATAAAAGAATAAATCTTTTATGTTCTAATATATTATTATAATAGTTGCATAAAAAATATATTACTCTTTCATTAATCTTATTAAAGCATGTCAAATCTAATGTCAAAGGAGACACAGGTTTATATCTATTTTTCTTTAATAAGATTTCGCAAATATTCAAGTCAGTACATAGGTACCTCCATGAGATCGCTAAAAAAAGAGGATAGCATGATGAAAAAGACGGCAAACTTGACGAAAACAAAATTTTATTGTCTAAATGTTTGTTATTATTAAGAGGAAAGATCAAAGTATTTGGGGGGTATTTTTTTACATTTTTTAATCGTTTCTAACACGTCCAAAATTTTCGTTAAAATCTTTTTTTTTTTTTTTTTTTTGACCATTTTTTTCCTATTGTATAAAAAAGCTCGAAATCTCCCTTTGAAATTCTTTTAAATATTATCATTTTTTCAAAACTTATTTTAAGAAAATCAAATTATAATGTTTATTTAAAATAATTTGAACCAAGCTTAACTTAGCTTCTGCGCCAAAAAGATGTAATTTGAAAATAAAACAAAGCAGGTCATAGACTTTCGCGTCACTTGACAGGCGATGAATGACATATTGACAGATTCCGTGAGACTAATTTGTTCTATGGAAGGAGAAAACTGAAATAATTTACATTTAAGTGAACAAATTATTTACCTCGTTATTTTTAAGGAAAACTTTCAGCGCTCTAATTTTTATTTTTTTGTACTTAGCTTTCACCTTTACATTTACGATGCTTTATGGAAAATATATTATAAAGAAATTAAAATAAGACTGTTAAGAGTGAGATTAAATTTCATATTTCATAAGAAATGTATCTAATTAATTTATAGGTACCTTTCTTATGAAATTTTATCAGAAGTGTACATAAAATATTAATCTCAGTTATGACATTTTTACATAAATGAAATATCAAAATTAATAATAAAATGAATGGAAATACAAATAACACAGTAAAATGTAATAAATGTACTTAAAATTATATATATCTACATGTGATCAGGCAGTATGGCATTGGTTTATGAATTGATGATATGGTTTCTAAAGTGGTGATATGAGTCTTGGAGATCAAGAAGGGAGAGGATGTCTATCTGCAATTGACAATCTGAAAACACTAGTTGAACAAAACCCACAGTAAAATGTCAGATAATGGGTGTCAGCATTGCAACAATATATTGGATCATCTCAAGAAAATTAACAAGATGAAGAAACTCTAAATGGGCTCCATATGAACTCTGTAAAAAATAAAAATCAGTTCAGCGTTTGGAAGCGTGTTTGATGCTGCATCTGCAAAATTCAAATGATCCATTTCTTGTCTGAATAGTGACTTGGATTGAAAAATGGATTCTTTATGACAATACAATCATTCACTCGATGAATTGTTCATGACGAAGCCTCCAAGCACTTTCCCAAACTAAAATTGTACAAACAGAAACGTATGGTGACTGTATGGTAGTCCGCCACTGGCATAATCCATTACAGCTTTCTGGAATCTAACCAGGCCATCACTGCTGAAGTTTACTGCCAGCAACTGGATGAAATATATACACATTAAGCAAAAATAAAATGTAATCATCACTGGTTAATCAACAAGGTCTGACAATGCTCGGCCACATGTTGCCAGGATAACACTGCAAAAGTTCAGAGTTGAGATACAAAAAACTCTGCTACTTCTCTCTTGCCTACCACTTTTTATGCATCTAGACAATTTATTTTAATCCAAAAGACAGAAACTGCACTCAAAGATTTCTTGGCGACCGAACCATAAAGTTTTATTATACAGGCATAATCTTGTAACTCTACTGCAAAAATATATAGATGTTCAGAGTTCCTATTTTTGACTAATTCAAACAGTTTTACAATGTCAATTCAAGAATAAAGTTGATTCTAAAATCGGACATTATTTTCCAAATAACATTTTCACGGAATTTGATTGTATGTGCTCCTTTTTAATACGATTAAAAAAACAAACAAACAAAAACAGTTTCTAAAAAGTTCACTTCAAACACTCGGACTGCCGTTTTTTACTGTCAACAAATGCATTATTTACTAGAAAATGAATTTGACATTTTTATAAATTTCCTATGAAGATTTGTAAGCGAGCAGTTGAATTTGTTTGAACTTGAACTCTACGAAAACTTTTAAACTCCGAAATGAATCTAACCATGCGTTTATTTTTAATAATTATTCATTGCATTTGCAGTTTTTAAATTCGTTTTCATTTGAAAAGTGTTTTAACTAGCTTCTACAAATAAAATGAAAGTTGTCGATACCTAGTTAAGATTTTCCTTAACTTTGTAGTTTTAAAGGCTTGAAAAACGACTCGTTCATGAACGGGCAATGATTTTTGGACTTAATCGCATGACAAGATTGTCGAGCTTTCAGTGTGAACAAGAACGCAAAGTAGTTGAATGTTTCCACTTTCCAGTATATAAAAGTTCTGTTAAACTATGAAATAACCGCACAAAGGGCAGTTCTTTACTTTGTGGTTGAAACAATTTTTAACAACTTGATGAAAATATAGCAGTTAGTTAAAATTAAAATTTAAAAGAAAGAAAAAATATCGGTGAAAGTTTTTCATACTTTTTTTTTTTTTTAAAACGCTTTATTTTGAGAATATAAATTTGAAATATTTTTGTATTTTTTTAGTGTCAATTTCTGCAAGTCAGTCTTTGAAACTTTCGCTTGTTTTTTTCTAATATAAGTCATTTACACTGATTACCGTTGTAATGTGTAGTTCTTTGTAAAACTGAACTCGTTTTTAATTTGAAAATGTTTGTTAAAAAAATGAAACTGGACCCCGCTCCTGTTTTATTTTCAACATGTCCTATCTTGCACGTTTTTGCTTGCTTGGAATCTACAATTGAAAATATTTTTAAAATGAAGAAAATAATTGATTTGTAATAATGCAACAAATGAATTTGTCGCTGAAAAAAATACCTTTTAGTACGAATCTGTAGTTCCTCCGTTATTAATCACACGAAAAATCAATGTGTTCTCGCATAGACGATTTTAGCTGGTGAGAAAAGAAAGGTGAAGGTCATTTTTGTTTGTTTAGTCTCCACTGCCATTTTTATTTTCTTTTTAAAATACAAATTTATTATTGTTATCCTTTTTACTACTTAACCCACTATTCTCCAAATATTTAATTTAAGTGAATTGTTATGCCTTTTTTAATTTTCTTTCTTTTTTTTTTTTTTTTTTTATACAGATTATAAATCGTTTAAATGACTCGTCTTTCTTAATTTTATGACAATACTGGTTGCATCAACATTTTATTGAATGGAAGACATTACTTGTGTCAGTCATTTTCTTTTATGATTTTAGAGAAAATGTCACCACTGAATGAAACCCACTTTTTTCTTCTTCCCAAGATAATTTATGTCTGCTCTCATCATCCTTGAACTAAATAGTTTGTTATGTCAGTCTATAAAAGTGGCTGGCTTTTTAGTACATCGTACATGGCTGGCACGCACTTTCTTTTCTTGTCTTTTCTGTTTCATATCTCGATTTAGAGGAAGGCAATGTAAATGCCTGCCTGCTGGCCTGAATTCTCCTCCTCCGTCATTTTTTTAACTCTTTCTACTCCTCCTCTCGTTGCACCCAAACAAACAATATTATAAAGGCTGTTATGATCATCACATACGCACAGCAACGCAAACTTTGCTTGCTGCTGTTTATCGCTCAGTTTCATTCATTCAGTTTCATTCACTCAGGTGCTTCATATTCTCTCACATCACAAATAAATGATTTTTTCTCTTTCTCTCTTGGTTTGTCTCTTATCTTTGTTTACATAAAAATTTAGCCGACAATTTTTAAATGAAATTAAAATCAAACGAATGGAATTTTGAAAATCTCTATGTTCGTCAAAGCGTGGATTTTAATAACAAATTCTTTAATTCGTCCGGCAATAAGGTCACGTGACTTAAGCTGCCATCTGTTATTGTTTACTTTTTTGGTTTTTGTAGATGTCCGAGAAATGTTGCTTTTTTGTTTAAATTCTATTTTATTCCTTTTTATACGTTTTCGTGAAAGCATATGACCAACTGTGTCTCATGTACTTTCTTTTTCATATCTGGTAAACGTTTCATAGTTTGTTTTTTTTTTTTGTTTGTTCGTTTTTTCAGCGGTGTTTTTGTTTCGAGAATGGTGAACCAAAAGACTTGATTAAATCAACAAAGAATCAAAACTTTCATTTTTATTTAGGAAGTGTCATTCGTTGTTACGGTTGAGACATACAGGTTTGAGTGTGAAGTGACTCAGCTCAAATATTACAAAAAATGTTTTAATATTTTAATAAACGTGCAGCAATAGGTCAAAGACTAGGATAGGTTTACTGTTCTGGTGATGTGTTATGGGATAACCTTCCCCTATTTTGATTAAAGAAAACCAGACCATAGCAAATTTTCTTGTTAGTCAAAAATAATAAATTTTAAAATTTTCATCTTTGTGCATACATACAAAAAAAAAAAAGGTTTGCTTTGAATTTGAACTATTACTTTTTGGGAGAGATATGGACAAAGAAATTAAAATGTGAAAACTGAAAAGTAAAAACCATATCGCCTCCTCTATCAACAATATATTCTGACTTGAAGATAAGAACCATGAAAAATAGGGGTCGAGGTTAATTATACTTACAAATGGAAATTATTTTATTTCTAGTACGTATCAATATTTCAAAAGAAACTCATTGAAGGATTAAAAAATTAAGTATAGATTTTTTTTTAAATATCAACTTGAAAAGTTAAAATAAAAATGTGATTTAATGTGAGCTTGGGGAAGACGATATATTTGACAGTGGCTTTGAATTTTTACATTCCGTCATTGCTTGGATGCTTTTTTGATGATGTACCAGCAGACGCAGTAAATGTTCCTTTTTGAAATCTGTCAGTAGCCATTGGCAATAAACATCGAACAGATTGAGTTAAATTGACTTCGATTTTGTAATTTTATAATCATAACTAAAACCAGGATATTTATGGATAGTTTTAAGAGTACTTGCGGTGGTAGAGGGATTATTATTATTATTTTGGGGTTGGGTTATTCCTTAAATTTACCATTGCTTATACAAATTTTATGACAGTATGGTGGTGGTGTTACATATTGACATAGTCAATGAAATTCTATTCTCAAGTCATGGTGTCAAACAAGACTCTTCGTAAATTGAAAACATTTTGGAGAATCCTTGCAGATTTTCTAGAGGTCTACAATCTTAGTCTCAGTTCCACTTCTCTCTAAGGGCTTTTTCAGTTTTGTAGGTGGTGTTTCAGGCACACCCATTACTGCAGAAATTAGTTCTCCATTAATGTTCTGTAGCTACTTCAGCTCTCTAGCCAGATCCTGGTATATTTCAATCTTTTCAGTTTCTTTGGAGTCCACTCTTGTATTATATAGAACAGAAAAATCAATAATTGCTATTTTCTTTATCTGTAACAATAAGGTCGGGTCCTTGTGCTTCAATGACATAATCTATCTAGACCAAGAAATGTCATAATATCTTGTTACTATCATTTCCTACCACTGTCTCTGGCTGATATTCATACCATTTCTCTTTTACTCTGAAGCCAAAACCAAACTTACGGCATACCTCCCAATGGATTCTCTTACCAATCTAATCATATTATTGCTTATGCTCTTTCTGTGCCAATTTGCGACATTCATTGAGTATGTAGTTAATTGCCCTATCAGTTTGTCTACATATCCTCTATTTGCCTTCTTCATGGGATTTGTCTATCTTGGCCTTGATTGTATTCATTCTTGTGGCCTGCTCCTGTGCTACAAATATGAGTAACTGTTTCTCTTTCTAGAAAAACATCATTTACCCAAAGCCATCTCTCCAGCAATTGTCTCTGCTGAAAAAAAGTAACCATTATTTTTTTTTTTATTTTTGTTAATAAATTTTAACAGTTTA
This sequence comes from Acanthosepion lycidas, assembly GCA_963932145.1. Lineage (NCBI taxonomy): Eukaryota > Metazoa > Mollusca > Cephalopoda > Sepiida > Sepiidae > Acanthosepion > Acanthosepion lycidas. The sequence goes on along the minus strand of OZ010581.1, from coordinate 35,561,596 downwards.
AGAAATCATTATCTTGAGATTTTATGTGGAAAGTAAACATTTCAGCTTCTGAAAAAAAGAATAAAAAAAAGAGCATAGCATGATGAAAAAAGTTTCCAAATGTGATTAAAACAGTTTTATTGTTAAAATGTTTGTTATCATTAAGAGGAAAAACCAAAATATTTTTTGATTACTTTATTAAATTTTTTAAGCCTTTCTAGTATGTTCAAAATTTTGGTTAAAAATCTTGTTTATCTTGCATCAACAGTGGACCAAAGATTACTTTGGGAAATTTAGCATCTTTTTTGCGGTAAAAAAAGAAAAAGCACATTGATTTGGAAATTTTTGTAAAAATCAAATAATTGTCTGAGTTTAATGAGATTTTTAGAATTTATTCACAAATGAATGGAATTATTTCTTATTTATTTATTTTTTTTTTTTTTCTAGCTGTTACCCACACTTAATTTTATGAAATTTTGAGAAATTAAATTTTGATCTGATTTTTTTTTTTTTTTTCTTTAAAGTTAAAAGCTGGACTCTTTGGAATTAATAAAAACATTACAGAATATTTTCCAAGATCTTTAAGATTACTGAGTACTTAAAAATTATTTAAAAAAGGCACCTGAGTCATTTTCTTCGATTATGTTTTACTAGAGATGAAGACTTTAAAACAATATTAGGTGTCAAACATGTCAACATGGCTACTGTCAGGTTAAAAAATGTATTTCTGAGATTGTTTAAACTTAAAAGGAAAAATATTTGTTTCAAATCAGATTAATTATACTTTAAATCAGCTAATATTCCTCAAATAAAGTTTCAGAAAAGTAGGTTTTATTTTTGGAAGATTTTTTTAATAAAGAGAATTACATTCCAATGAAAGACAATTAAAAAAAAAAAAAAGAGGCATAATCAGTTATTTTAGCCAAAAAAAAAAAACTCCTTCCAGTCAACTTAAGTTAGTTTTTGAAATATAGTAAAGTATTTTGCTTATTGGAAATATTAAATTTAATCTATTAGCTTGAAATTAAAACTAAAATAAAAGTTTCAAGAAAGATTATTCATTTTAAAAAAATTCATTTTAAACTTTAGGTAACTTTTATTTTTTCTGATTTTTTGTGGAGGTACTGACATAATGTGGATTAAATCTAAATTCATCCATGGAGAAGTGACTTTTTCTGGAATGTTGAGAATTGGTAGAACAAGTTTTTTGTTATACTATTAGGGGAGAGTATGTTCATTTTGCTTTTAGAAGTTCATTGTATGAAACTTGAAAGTAGTGTCCCATTTTATTATATTGGCCAACAAATGCTATCAAAAGTTAATATTGGTGATATGTCAAAGAGGTTGAGCCTTACCATGTTGCCTCCCTGTGCCGCACCAGGAAATTTTTCTCCCCGGAATTGACCCTTCAAATCTACAAATCAGTCATTCACCCTTGCATGGAGTATTGCTGCAATATATGGTCTGGAGCCCCTTCTGTTTGCCTCGAGATTCTTGATAAGATCCAAAGACGGATATGCAATATAATTGGCCCTGATCTGGCATCTCGTCTGCAGTCGCTCTCTCACAAGCGTGCCGTCACCTCTCTCTGTCTTTTTTACAAATACTTTCATGGTAATTAAACCAATGAGCTGCTTTCGCTGGTTCCCAGACTCCACGAATTCAAGTGTCCTATGAGCCTGGCATCCTGCTCCCACCCTTTCACTGTTGAAACTGTTAAATGTACCTGCCTCTTCTACTCCAATAGCTTCATATCTCACACCTCTCGCCTGTAGAACTCCCTTCCTTATTCCTGTTTCCCTGATAGCTATAATCTCCAACTATTCAAATGTAATGTCAATCAACATCTCCAATTGCCTTGATCTATCCACTTTCTCCTCATCCTTTTCTCTATCACTCCAAATCCTCTGTAATCCCTTGCGTGCTAATGGCTTCCTGCCTTGCTAGGGGTGAAATGCTTTAAAAAAAATAAAAAAAACTCATATTTATTTTTAATTGATTTATTTTTGGCAGTGTTAACAAAATGGCATCTGATATGAAGGGGGGGTCATTTGATGGATGTGTCATTGTATTCTTTCATTCAGAAAGATTGTTCCCATCAGCATCCATTAACATTTGTTGGATACTTTTGAAGATCAAATGGTGGCTGTGAGCATAGTTGGGTAGTGGGTAAATGCATTTCAGTAGTGGAAAATTTTTTTACAAATCTAGCATGCAGTCTATCAGTGGCAAAATGCATGTTTAATGGTATTGGCTGGAAGAAGTGTTTTGTATTTAAAAAAAAAAAAAAAAAAAAAAAAAAATTTTAAAAATTGCTCTCTCTAAAAGTGATGTTCTTTTCCCATGGAAATAAATGAGGCATTACTTTTGAAGCTACAAGGTTTATATATAAGTGTTACTAAAAAGGTTTCAGTTCAGCTCACTTCCCAAAATCTGACTAAACAAGATTTATTTTTTCAACTAAGTTAAACCAATATCTTTTCAGCTCTTCCTAATATTGATTTTTCATTGTTAAAAAAAATACGTTGAAGACACGGCAATCATGCCTGCAAAAAAGCAGTGTGTCAAAAGGAGGGTTTTTCCTTAGACACCAATATTATTTTAACTACCTTCTTCTCAATATTTATTGTTTTAAAAATATATGATGAAAGTGAATTTATATATTTTTTGTCCTTGAGAATTTACAACAAAACTATTAAACACTTTATTTATTACTTTGCTTAATTACAAGAATAATTTTATATTTGCAACAAAAAAAAAACTAATACAATGCATTATTTATCATTTACCAATTTATAAAGAAATATGAAAACAATTTTTTTATTCGTGAATTTATAGACATTTACTAAATTTATTAAAATATGTGAACCAACTAATAAGATCCTTATTTACAATTTTATAAAGTTCAAATCTAATAAATAGTATTTATTAATTTTGTAAATTCTCAAGACCAAAGAAAATGTATAAATTCACTTTCATATGTTTAGGTTTTATTAAAATTCTAATCACCACTTTTAAAAACAATAAACATTGTTGTGGAGTGAAGATAGTTAAAATAATAGCAGTGTTACAGGAAAAACTATCCTTTTGACACTTTTTTGTGTGTGTGTGTGTGTGTGTGTGTGTGTGTGTGAACATGAAGGTTAAATATTGCCAAAGACACCTTATCCTATAAAGGGAAAACAATCATAACTCAATTTGAATATTGTCTTTTTAACCTGTTGCACAAAACTATATATTGTGAAATTTAACATGGTTGATATATTGTCTTTTTATATTTTGTCTTAAATCTCTTGAAAAACTATTGATTTGTTTGAGTAACGTGTTAATGGCAAAGGAGTTTCATGTAAATAAAATATATGTTGCAGACATTTAATTATAATGATATCTGTATATTAAAAAATAATAGCTGTCTAATAATATTCAGTTTATGTCTTGTAATATTTAATTTATGAAAAGAATGTTTAGAATAAGTATAGATACATTCACTTATTGTCACCCAGGTTTTTTGAACAGGAGTAGAGGTTTAGCCCTTGTTTCCTGTTTAAGATTGGGCTTCTGGTTCCTTTTAAAGTTTTTTCATTCTCTTTCACTCCAAATAACCCCTTGTGTCTTAGTGGAATTATCACCTTGCTTGGGGAGAATTGGTTAGGAAAAAAAAAAGAAAAAAAACAAATACAGGAATTGGTATTAGGAAATAAATGTTAGTGTTTGACAATCATCAGGTTTTTACAAAAGTAAAAACCTGATGATTATCAGTAAAACATTTTAAAATTTATTTTGTTTTTTGTAATGTTGTATTTTTGAGAGATTTTTTTTTTTTTTTTCTTCCAAACAGGTGAGGATGCCAAGTGATGACAGCAAGTCTGAAGGAGTGGATCAAAAACCTACACCCCAGAATGCTTCTGTTACTTCAACACCAGCCTCTGCAGGTGGTGGGACAGCTTCTACTCCCAAATCTCAGTCTCAACCATTAGTAAGTTATATACATTGCCATCTTTCAGGAAGTTGCTTGTAAGAATTTCATGTTCTTGGTTCAAAAAGTAGTAAATTTTGCTAAACATTAATCTTATTAAACCTAATTTATGTTCATTTAAGATTATGAATAATCAGTTGAATTGCAAGTTTACCATTTCTTTTTCTTCATTACTCTTGCTTCTTGAGATACTCTTTTGAGTATGCTTATACTTTTCTTGTGTATATTGATCTATTATTACAGAAGACAATCTTAGATACTAAAAATATTAAGAATCATTTGAATTTAAATTTGAACAGGGTATTCTGTATTTTTATTTGGCAAATCTGGTTCCCTAAGTATACCCTCTTTGTGCAATATTAAGGTTGGAGACTACTATCTAAAAAAAAAAAAAAAAACTATTGGTTTACTAAGCCCCTTCCTTTGCCTATTTTTAAAATAAATTTCAAATGTCTATCAAAATTTTAAAAATTTATTTTAACTAACATTTGAAAAATAATTTTGTACATGGTAGATGTTTGAAAAAAATATTACTGTTAAAAACTCCTATACCAAACTAGTGAAAAATATAGTTTGTCCCATTTTAAGTTTCTGTGCAGAAATTATCATTTTCAAGATGATATTCCACAAAAGATTGAAGATAAATATGAATTGTATTTATTGAGATTACATTTGGTGGTTATGCTCACATTTCAGCTCCAACTTTCTTCAAGCATTCGTCTTTATACTTGGTAACCTTTTTGGAATTTTAACACTAAATCCTTTATTCAATCTAAGGGGATAGATTGTTCTCATTCCACTTTCTATGCTTAGGGGATATTTCATATCAGCTAATACTCATCTGTTTCATTCACGTTTGTGTTGCTTGTTTGTTTCATCCACTGAATTCAGCACTACTAGTCCCAGAGACATTTAAATGTTTTTATCTACAAGGCCTAGTGCTTGTTGGTTAAAAAACATAAGATTCCTTGACAATTGTGAGTTCAACCCCTTGTCTGGTAGTGCTAAAAATATCATATTCGGATTCAATGGAAGAAACAAAAAAGCAACACAAAAGCTACATTTTATATTAAACTCATTGACACGATAGGGTGCTGAATAGTCTTCAGCCTGGCCAAAGAAGCCTTTCCAAAAAGCAAATTTTATTTTGATGTTTGGTAATATTTTGGGTAGTGGGTTGCGTCGAGAATTTTTCAGCACCACAATGTTTGTGCAAATTTGAACTAGAACATTTAAGTAAAGCGAGATTGTTTAAAAAATAATAAAGGACAGAACGGACTGAGCTAACCTAAACATACGTATGAAAGATATTTTGAATAGCAGGTGTCAAAATAATGTTTTGTTTGTTGGTGTTATTTAGTACAAAAAAGTTGGTGTTTAGTTTTAAGATCAGGTCACTTCCTTTCTGCTTCGTTTTTATTTTTTAAATGAAATCTCATGTCTGTCATGGAACTGCTTATGTTAACAAGTACGGTCAGCATTTCTACCGAAAGGGTTTCGCATAACGTGCATATTGTCTACACAGTATTTCTACTCGACACAACTTGCCTGTTCAGTGTTAGTATTTTCCTCTATCTTGCGGAAAGCCATGCTGTGTACTGTAGCATCTGCCATACCACACATACACTCCCGCCCCGTCTGGCTGTTACGTTCAAGGACGTTAAACTTACGTTTTCAGAATTAGCAGTTTTCACTATTCCCATTAATATTGTTCAGTGATATAAAATATCTTTAATTATAAAATTCAATTTTTAACTATTCTTGCAATAAATTTACCACTGACACATGCTATGAAGTGGACTTTTCTAATTGACCGCCATTATGTTAAAGGTCGGGGGTCACGTAAGAAAGGCAAAAGCTGATTGGACGGCTGAAATTTCATAAAAATTTATTCATCTGGATTAGGTTTTCTGTCAATGAAAAAAGTGAATCCTACACCTCCATTGAAATAAAACTTGTTTAACTTTGACTTTACTCACTGGGGGTATTTAATCTCCCTTACAACAATACATCACATTTAAATTTTGGAATAATGTTTTTCCAAATTACGAGAATAAAATAAATCGTAAATTACAGTAATTAAATTAATCGTTATTGATTTTCTTTTATCCCCCCCCTTTTCTTTTATTGACAAATGAATTCATATAGCTGAGCTTTTTGCCAGATCAGTGTCTGCCTAAATTTAATAGTAAATAAATGTTCTAAAAGAATCGAAAGTATCCTTTCTTTCTCTATTTTTATTTTGGTATCTAAGCCATGCCCTATATATTTCGCCGTTTCGTAGTAAAAAAAAAACCTAAAACTGTCATTTCAAAGTTTAAAAAAATGTTTTAAAATTTTTATTTTAAAAAAAATGAGGAGGATATAATAAACGATGATATTCCACTTATTAAAATGTTAAGTTCAAGACTGACAATTCTGAGTAAAAGTTTTTCTTTTTATTAAATTAAAAAACGTACATTTTTTTTTTTTTTTTTTTTTTTTTTTTAAGTAATCATTTCCTCTCTGACGGTAGGTTACTTTGCCCAGACAGAACTTGAATCGCAGTCGTACTATTTTCCTGTAGCAGTGTGGGTTAGGGACGTTGGGTTCTCGTTTTGTTTTTTATTTTTTCGAAAGTTTTGTATTCTGAACTTGAGGAAGCCTTACTAACCAGCATATTGTTAGGTGTCATGGATTTCTCTATTGTTTATTGTTGATGTAAGAGAAATAGGTGTGTAGAGTGAAGAAAGAGACAATCCCATTCAATGACTCGAAAAGGGGAACACAACATTGGAGGAAGGCTCACTTTGGAGGTTAGTTTTTCTTTTGTTACGAGAAGAGAAAGGAGGAGCGGAAATATTGTCAAAGGAAATTTGACCCCTTTTCACCAATGTAGGGTAAGGGGTGCTAATTAAAAGAAAAATATAGCTTAAAAAACCTTCAAGTATCTGTATACATAAAGAAAGAAACACTTCCTCTTTTCTTGTATTGTTCTTTTACAGTTTTTTTATCAGAAAGCTTTTTAGTTTTTTTTAGTTTTGTTTTTATCCAAAATTTAAAAATGTATTTTCTCGCGTGCGTACGTGGTGTTGATAAAATTAAATTTTCCGTATTTTGAAAATGCGATACTTTCCTTCTTAAATGAAAAAAAAGCCGTAAAAAATGTATTCACGAGTACCTAACAACTATTCAAAGTTTTTATAAGAATGTACAGAAGATTTTGTCACTACTTAGTCAAAAATTGAAGATCGTAAAAAAAAATTTGAATTTGAAATTTCACACACACAGTACGGTAAAGAAAGAGCATAAAAGAATTTGATATTAGCTTTAGCGGCTAGCCTTTATGCATCAGAAATTTCCTTTTTCCGTATAAAATGTCTTCATGGGCATGATTTCACAAAACAAAAAAAGTAAGGCCATTTATTTGAAATGACGTAAATTTGAATGACATCAATTTACTTGGTTCTAAAAGCAGAAAATTATATCACTTAGAGAGAGTAAATTAAATACTTTCACGAAAGTAACTACATGTCTCAATGTGTTATGTCTGTGTGAATTATTGTTATGCGTGTGTTATGTATATGTATGTTATTTATATATATATGTGTGTGTGTGTTTTATGTGTGTAATGTATGTGTGTGTGTGTGTGTTTTATGTGTGTAATGTATATATATATATGTGTGTGTGTGTTTTATGTGTGTAATGTATATATATATATATATGTGTGTGTGTGTGTGTGTGTTTTATGTGTGTAATGTATATATATATATGTGTGTGTGTGTGTGTGTTTTATGTGTGTAATGTATATATATATGTGTGTGTGTGTGTGTTTTATGTGTGTAATGTATATATATATATGTGTGTGTGTGTTTTATGTGTGTAATGTATATATATATATATGTGTGTGTGTGTGTGTTTTATGTGTGTAATGTATATATATATATGTGTGTGTGTGTGTGTTTTATGTGTGTAATGTATATATATATATGTGTGTGTGTTTTATGTGTGTAATGTATATATATATATGTATGTGTGTGTGTTTTATGTGTGTGTGTTTTATGTGTGTAATGTATATATATATATGTGTGTGTGTGTGTTTTCTGTGTGTAATGTATATATATATATATGTGTGTGTGTGTTTTATGTGTGTAATGTATATATATGTGTGTGTGTTTTATGTGTGTAATGTATATATATATGTGTGTGTGTGTTTTATCTGTAATGTATATATATATATACGTGTGTGTGTGTGTGTTTTATCTGTAATGTATATGTATATATATATACGTGTGTGTGTGTGTTTTATGTGTGTAATGTATATGTATATATATATATGTATATGTGTGTGTGTTTTATGTGTGTAATGTATATATATATATATGTATATGTGTGTGTGTTTTATGTGTGTAATGTATATATATATATATGTATATGTGTGTGTGTTTTATGTGTGTAATGTATATATATATATATGTATATGTGTGTGTGTTTTATGTGTGTAATGTATATATATATATATATATGTATATGTGTGTGTGT
>OZ010581.1:35458120-35545620 GCA_963932145.1 Acanthosepion lycidas | reverse complement strand
CAGAAATTACCTGGCAGCGATGACTGGGTTCTCCTGCTTCTGTGGCACTGGCGCAGTGTCCTGTTACCAGACATAGGGTCTTCCAGCAGCCACCCTCTTGACACAGGGTAGCACTACCTCCTCAAGGCACTTGATGTAGGTCTCTGTGTTGAGTCTGATGACCTCACCAATAAATTCAAGAGTTCTTTTCTTGTCAGAAGGATCAGTGAGTTTTCTGAGCTGCCATACCTTCATAATTTCCATTAGACTCATCCAACTCTTTCCAAATCCTGTCTGAAATATTTGTATTAGATCTGCTGTGAATGCGAAACAGTACAGCATTCCATTTCCAGATGGTGCCCAACTGACTCTACTTTGTAATCGACAACATCTAAAACAAGCAACACTCATGCACAAAATTAAAAATATGGAATGGTAACCCCCCTGTATATGTTAGAGCATTAACAAAAAATGACTTTTTTTTCAATAAATAATATTCTATATATTTTTGTATTATACATGTCTAAATGTACTTGATAGTTATACTTGATCTGCATATTTCAGAAATTTACACAAAATGACCATCTCATTGAAAACTGCTCTTTTAGGTTTTTTTTTTTTTGTTTTTTTTTTCCAAATCTACCCACTTTTCTATTTAATAGCCCAAAGTATTTCATTACATTGAACACAGTTTCTGATGTTGACTGAAAAGTAGCTTTAGATAGTGCCTTTAACTTTGTTGAATCATTTTAAATTTGACTGACGCATGGTTAATAGTATAAAGATAAGCAAGAAAAAACTTTACTTTGTAAGAACTAGAGAATTTTTTTTTTATTGCTATTATTGAAAATGTGAAGTAAAAAAGGGAACCCTTCGTCAACCTGGTTTTATCCTTCAAATTCACATTTCTGTAACTTGAAAAATATAACTAAAAAGATTTATTTAAACATATTTAAAAAATAACTAGTTGTTTAACCTTAAAGCATTTGAGATTATCATCTACAATATTTCAAATTTTTATTTTTTATCAATTATTTTAGAAACCCAATTATACTCTGAAATTTACTCTGGCTGGTCATACTAAAGCTGTTTCATCTGTTAAATTCAGCCCAAATGGAGAATGGCTGGCAAGTTCATGTAAGTAAAAAAAAACATTAAAAATTATTTTATTTTTATTGATTTCATTTTATTAAATTTAAACTTATTCCTTTCCTTCCTTACTCTCTTTTCTTCTATGTGCCGTGTCCCTTCAGGACATGGCTCTACAACTTTCTATCTCAAGTGGCTCTTAGTAGGTTTTTCTCCTTTTGCTAAGGCCACCATCCCCTATTCCATGATCCATTTACACAAACCTGTCAGGTAGGTGGCTCACTGCCTTACCCTATTTCTCTTGCTTTCAATATACCCCATGAGGATTGTTTTCCAAGCCTTCCTACCTCATTATGTGTACAAGGAATTCCAGCTTTCCTTTCCTGACATTAAATAGAAGTGTTCTTTCTGTTGCCATTTTCTTTTAATACTTTCTTGTTGCTTACTCGCAAATCCTAAACATATGAAAATGAATTTATACATTTTTTTTTTGTTCTTGAGAACTTACAGCAAAAATATGAAACACTATGAGATTGTTTAATTACAAGAATAATTTTGTATTTACAGCATTCTAAAAACTAATACAATTAAAACTAATGCAGTATTTATCATTTACCAATTTATAAAGAAATAAATATGAAAATTTGTGGCAAAATAAAGAAAACGGCAACCGGCGAGTAAAGTCAAGCTCTCCCAGCTGGTATTTCAACCTTGAGTCGTTCCTTCTTGTGTTCTGTGTCAAAATCGCACTAACAGACTGTTCTTGCCGCCAACCGTGAACGTCACTCGAAGAACTCCCCGCACTGGGAAAAAGTAGTTGCTTTTATATTTGTCCATATACACATAATCCCTTGTGTCTTCCTGTGATCCCATAATTCATTGCGTCCCTGTCCCATAATGCATTGCATCTTTATTGCATAAAAATGCAATGCAAGTCCCCCCTCATTCTTTTATGATATCTGCCCGAGGACGGATTACGGCAGAGCGGTAAGTGCTTTTTTCTCCCTTATTTCAACTGCAGTAGCTTTACATGCTAAACAAATACGGGCTCTTTTTTGACGGGGACAAGGCAAGTCGCAACCAGTTGTGCTCGTCCCAGGTTCTGTCTCATGTTCGCCACAAAATTTTTTATTCAGAAATTTATAAACATTTACTAAATTATTAATATATGTGAACCAACTATAGGGAAATCCTTATTTACCTTTTTATAAAGTTTGAATCAGTTTGCAATTAACCAATGTTTTGCCAACCATTCCAATAAAAAATATAATAGTGTTTAATATTTTTGTTGCCAATTTTCAAGAACAAAGAAAATGCATAAATTCACTTTCATCATATGTTTAGATTTTATTACATTTCTAATCATTGCTATTTAAATTAATAAACATTGCTGAGGGAGTGAAGGTAGTTAAAATAATAATGGTGTCAAGGGAAAAACTGTTCTTTTGACACTCCTTTGTTTTTATAGTGGGTATGACAATCCACGTTTGCCAGAAAACTTGAAATTTATTATCTTTTAGTAAGTTTTCAAAAGAGAAATATCTTTAAGTCCAAAGATTTGTTTCTATATTTTCTCATGATTTTACTGGTGCTAAGTCAACAAAGGACATCTAGAGCTTCTTCACTCCCATTATTAGTAAAACCAAATGACAATTAATATCATATTTACTTTTTTTTTTTTTTTTTCATGGAATCTTAAAATACAAATTAAATTTTTCCTTGTGACTTAATTGAACTGGAAGTTAATACTTGCAATCTGTGTTTTTTATATAAATGCCATGATTTCATTAGTTTAAGTTTTCTTCAACTACACATATTTTAACCTACAATCAGTTGTCAGGCAAAATTTTGAATATTTTCACAGAAGTAATATTAATTTTAAAAGTTGCTATATGAAAGTAAGCATCTCAAATTGCATTAAAATCATTTAGTGAAATTCTTAACTGTCACCATTTGTCTGGTGATAATTCAACAAATTCCACATGAAATTTTAATGAACATTTTTTTATAAAAATAGATCATAAACAGGTAGTTATAATTTAATGAAAATTTTAATTTAAATAATGTTTTTTGATTCAAAACAATAAAATTTCATAAAAAGATTTTCTTGTATTTATCTTTTTTTCTTTTTCTTTTTTTAAATGTTTTTAAGTTTTGATTTTATAACTACTTTTCTATCCATTTCTAATAAAAAAAAAAAAAAAAAACTGCTGAAAATTTTGTGGAATATGTTTATTTTTTATTACAAATGATGAATTACATTATGGCAACTGGTGTCAACTGGGAATTTGAATAACTAGTTGAATCAGATAGGGATGCCTATTCTTTGTATAATCCCTTAACGTATTTTTAAAAATGGTGAATACTTTTTTCTTTAACATCTTATCTCATGGAATCCAATTTGGAAAACATAGATCTATAGGAAAAAGTTAAAATATTAGGTTGGTGCAAAAATAATGTCGTTTTTCTTTTGAAGTTGAACGTCAAAAAACGACATTATTTTTGCACCAACCTAATATGTTAATAGGAAACTGATATACTGATTAGCTTTAAAATGTTTATATTTGCTGTAGTTCTCACCTTGAAAAATTTGAGAACTGACAATTTTATTGGACAAATGTGGAAGCAAGTAAGCAGCTTTAACCACATGTGTAATGTGAGAGAAATTAGTTTCAGCATTTACAAAAAAAGCCAAATGGTATAAGGCAGAGCTCTTGACAAAATCAGTTTAGGGGTCACATTTAATCCATACAAATGCCATGGACAGATCTAAATTATTCAATCAAATTTGATAATTGACATTCTTTTTGATCATTCACGCTGAATGTGGGTTATCTTGGAGTGTGCAAGTATTTAGAAAATCACTGTTATTCTTAAAAAAAAAAAAAATGCTGATGCAATATTCACTCACAAAAAAAAATTATCCTTACAATCTGGAATATGTTTCAGCTTTAAATAACCAACAAAAGGTTGATAAACCATAAAAAAAACAAATCTATCAACAATCCTGTTTATCATGAAGTTAATAATCAACTCCCCACTCCACCTGTGCATATTGTTGGATTTCATAGCTTTGCTATGTGTTGGGTACTCATTATATATTAGTTATATATTACTTGTATATAAGCAAATGAGTACTAAAGATATAGCAAGGAACCACATATGCTGTGATCTTGGTCTTCTGCTGGCTCTGATATTCCACTTTAAAATACAATTTCTTTATTCATTATGTAAAATAAAAGCCATATTTCTCCCCACATGTACTGATATTCACATCAATTTTCTGTACTGTGTATGAAATATGATGTTTGTTTTGTGATTATTTCTTAAAGTCTAACATGAATATGCACAAGTATAAATAGGAGAGATAAGATGAAGAATAAGTTGCTTTTAGTTTGGCTTGCTTACCAGGAATGCTCAAACAGACGAGAAATAAGTCCTGGCTTTTTTCATGTTGATTATAGTCAGGTGATCATATTAAATGTTTGATATTAGCTTGAAACCACAAACAATTAAATTAAAAAAAGAAATAATTGAGAACTGATCTAAACTTTGAAATTTTGTCTCTAGATATCTTCATATAATCTTTTCCTTCTCACTTTCATTATGTGTGGAATTGCGTATTTAGCAGAGAAATTATTAGAAATGTTTTTTCAGTCATTGATCATTTTGCTTTCATTAATGACTTTTTTGCTATTTTGTGTTTCACAAAACATCTCTTTATTAATTGCATGCTTAGTGAAAAAATGTCTTTTCTTTCTTTGTTAGAAAAAAAATCTAAATAATAATTAAAATAATAAAAAAAAAAATTAAGAATTAATAAAAAATCAAAAAAAATCCTGAGCTTTTTCTTATCCTTTCATTTGAATAACTATTGTGGAATGTTTTGCAAATTTTCATTTTGCCATATGCTGGGTTTGTAAAGTATATCTTGTCTTGTTAGCTGTTAGAATAAAAGGTTAATCTTGTCTATTTCTCTGTTCTAAAGGAAATGTGACTGAATGTTATATATGTTAATATGCTGAAAGCATTTTTTTCATGTAATATTTGATATCAATAATATGTCTTGAAATGAAAGAAGGGTCTTGTTTTCTCTATATTAAAAAGAAACTTTGTAAAAATTCATCACTTATATTAGGATCAATATATTAAAACTCAAGTGGATTTCAAAGATTTATCTTTAATATTACAGCTGCAGACAAACTTGTAAAGATCTGGGGTGCTTATGATGGCAAGTTTGAAAAAACAATCAGTGGACACAAGCTGGTAAGTAATTTTTCCACATATTGTCTGGCAAAATAATGGTTTGTTATATTAAATTCTTAAGCATAGGCAGATGCTTAATGAAGTGCAAAACATTAAAAACAGAATTTGTTTTTAAAGTATTTCATTTTAAAGTTAATATATCTGAGGATTTCTTTTCTTTGTACAAGAAAACTGAGTAACATTAATAAAAAAATTAATAAAATCCTCTGTTGCAGTGGAAAGGATTTTAAATCATAATATTAACCATTGTATGATTTCAAAAAAAGTATAAAGAGCAGAATGATGTACATGTTTATACTTAAAATGTCTAAATCTAAATGTCATGTATCTGTTGTTAATTTACCTATTGAAAATGATCATCCTATAAAGTCAATGGTCTAAATAGCATTTTCATTTGTTGTTTTTTCTCTTTTATGCCTGGCAAACAGTTTGTAATGTTTGTAAAGAAAAACTTTAAAAATCTATATAAATTAACATTTGGTAAAATAAACAAATTAGATTCAAATTATAGCAAATACATTATGAGAATATAATCCATTCATTAATCCATTTCTGACAACAACAAAAAACTCTTAATGCAAAATATTAAAATATGATAACCCTACTGAATAGATGCCAACTTAAAATAAAATTTAACTAACTTATAATTCATGGAGAAAGATAAAAATTACACAGCATTTCAAACACATCAAATTATTAATGTGCAAAATTTCAGCTTTTAAACATGTATAGTTATTAAGTTATCAGAAATTTATAAGTTATAAATATTCAAATTGAACTGAATGTTTTTGGAGTAACAATCCCAGTTGAAGTAGTAAGAGGAGTCATTAACAAATCTTCCTGTATCTAGTCCATTTCCTGTCATATGAAAACTATCTCGAACAAAGAAACTGGACTAAGAAAAATAATTTTATAAAATACTTCAATTTCTGGAATATAAGATTTTGGATTTACACTTTATCTACTTTCTTTTCATTTTTTCTTTTTTTCTTTTCTTGTGAATGAATATTATTACAAGGCCAAATTTTCACCCTTCAACCTTCCATAAATTAAAACAAAGTAAACTATCATATTTTAGTTTATAGAAAATGTTTAAACCTTTTGGTAAGAAATAAATATCAGTTTGTTAAAATGTCAACCATTTTTATTTTGCATAGCATTTCTCAGCTGATGTTAAATAAGATACACAAAAAGAATAATGGCACAAAAACTGAAGTCACTGAATTTTATCAAGACTCTGCAGTTATTGATTTAAGTTTGCTACTAAATATATCAAAGAAGTGTTACTTCTACATATTCATATGGTGGGAAGGAGATTGGGTATGATAGTCATCACTTATTTCAAAAGGCAGCACAATGGTGAATTGGTTGGTAATAAGAGGAAAGGAAACCTTTTTTTTTTTTTTTCCTTTTTTTTCTTTTTCTTTCCCCTTCAAGACTTTCTAAACACTATTGTTGGTTGGCAGAAATTTTCATCTGTCCTATTTTCTGGGTTCAAATCTATGAAGGAAGTTTTATCTTTCCTGGATGATATTGTCAACAGATCAAGAGAAAAATATATGAAGAAGCATGTAAATAAGTTATTAGGCTGATTAAATGATCAAAATAATTTCTTGAAAATCAGTTTTGTAGGATATAATTTTGAAAGTTTATTTCTATTAGTGTTTTTTATTCATATTTCTGTTCAGTATCAACCTAACCTTGCCTGTCAACACTAGATTTTATAAAAATTTATACACACATTTCTTGAATTAGCTTAAATACAGTTCATAACTATGCCATATCAGTTTGCAGGGTAAAAAATTAATTAAAAAATGTTCTTTATAAAATGATTAAAAGCACAACATACCATGTTTGTCTTTTTCATTTTATTTCCAATTTCTTCTATATTTTTCAAACAGGGGATCTCTGATGTAGCTTGGTCTACAGACAGCCGACTTCTTGTTAGTGCATCTGATGATAAAACTTTGAAAATCTGGGAATTGGCATCAGTAAGTTTAGTGCAATTGTTTCGCTCCTGCTTCTAAATTTTTTACTATGAGTAACTTTTTTTTTTTTTTTTTTTTTTTTTTTTTTTTTGTAAATTTTAGATACATATTAGAAATCTATAATGCAGTTACTGCGTCTTGTTAATTCAGCATTTGAAATTTTTATTGTGTAGAAACTATGAGAAGAGTAATTAAACAAACAGTTTGTTTTGTTTTTATGTTATCACACTTTTTTGACCATTACAGCACAATAGAAAATTGGCCTTCTTAAAGTACACACAAGAAAGACATTTCTTAAAGACCTATAGTAAACTTGCTTGGTTGAGTATTTTACTCTTACTACCTTGGGGGTAAGACATTATTATATGCAAGGATATTGACCTGTTTTATAGAACTGATTAAGGTGTGTGTTTTTTTGTTTTTTTTAGTAAGGTACAATCTTTGTCTAAATGGATAAAGTGAGCCAACTGGATAATGACCTTGATCTTAATACATGTACTAGAATTTCTGTTAACAAATTAATAGAAATTTTATGTGCAAGAATGACCTTCGATTTAAGTTGATATGTAGTATCAAGAAAACTTATCACTGAGTTATCTATTTTCTCATGTGGTTTATGTAGAGCTTGCCCTCAGTTCTACTCTATTAAAGACTTTAGTCTGTTTTTGGTAGATGGATGAAAAAAGAAAGGGGCAACTGGATACTCCACTCACTTTTCAAGTGTAAATGGATTTTTTTTTTATTCTAGCCATCCCTTCTGTTTTTATGAAAGTATTACTTTGTTGCATTCAACACTGAACTCTGTTCATCATCAGTGATCTCACAAAACTTGAAAGAAGACTACCAGGGGAACAAAACATGTAGCTTCAGCAAGCATCATGTAAAGGGTTTGTGGATATTACAATGTAAATAGTCCACATTGGTGTTGATATGTCAATAAACCAAACAAACCAAAACCCCTATATATATATATATATATATATATATATATGTGTGCACACACGCATACACATGAGTACAAGTTTCTTCTGTATATTTTGCATTACTGATAAATATTGTGTAGATCAAATTAGTATAGGAGTAAGAAATTTTGTTACTATTTTCTGTGAAAATTTATTAATGGATTATACACTGACATGCCAGAAGACATTGATTGCGGTAGGTAAAGGTAGATGGTGCTATTGTATCTTTATGCCATGGAAATACTCAGACCTATATCAGTTGTTTCCTGAAGAGTCAATGAACACTGATTAGATTGCTCCTGGCAAAACAAAATGAATTATCAGAGTTCAAATGAGCATGATATTGGGTGCCAGATTATCATATTTCTGAAATTGTGGGGGACATTTGATCTAACATCCCGTGATCAATGATGTCGTGTCTATATCAGGGATACTTGATGGAAGGTTTTATCACCTACCATTAACTGTCCACAGGTCATTTATGATCATCACCAGAGGCATCTGGTTAAAATTGTCTGCAGTAACAGACAAGTGATACTAACTCAAATCCCATCAGCATTCAATTACCAGATGCATATTCAACAGGTCAGTTCAGAGTTCTTTAACTTCCATGGAATACAGCACCTCACCTTGGCTTGTACTGTTGCTAATTGAACCTTGGAGGTCTAGCAACACATACGATGGTTTGATGATGAGTTATGGCTCCTGCTGCTTCAGGGTGATGATAGTTTGGGTGTGGTGCACGCTTCAGGATGCAGAAAACCCCAGTTTTGCAGGCTGGTGGTGATTCTATAATGGGTTGGGTGCCAATGTTCCACCTAAATATATTATTGACCAGTGACTGCTATATTACACTTCTTGATAACTATTTGTGCCATTTCAAGAGGTTATTTCAGCAGGATAATGCACTGTATTATCAGGCTTAGGTTCACCAGATAAGCATTCTGAAGACTTCCAACAAATGGTGTAGCCACTACTTTTGTCTGATATTAGCCCAATGGAGCATTTATGTGACTTGCACATAATGTCATTGATATCACACAAAGTTGCTACACTGGGCTAGAGGGATTTCTGCACAATAATTGGCACCTATCCCATGAAATTTGGCATGTCAGTATACATTTGAAAAGAGATTGCCTGAAATGATGTAGTAACATAAGAAATTTCACTTGTTCAAACAAAACTTTGGAATGTAAATTACTTGGTTCAAATTTCTAATATTTCTTAATAGCTATCCAAGGAGCCACTCTCAGAGAGATATTTAAGTCATGTGAGTAAAATAAATTTTTAAATAATCTAGGCATTTTTTAATACTTACATATTCAAATAGGAATAACACATTTATCATGCTTTTGAATAACTGTTGAATATATAAGTAATGACCAGTTGGTAATCTTGTTTGTATGCTTTCCCTCAAGTCCCCCCTCCTCTTCTTTAACTTGCCTCCTTAATTAAAAATAAAATGTCTATTTTTCTTTACAATAATTTTTTTTTCTATTTGACATTTGATATTTGCTTTGGTTATTGAGTTCAGAACAAATAATTGTCTTGTGTTTTATTGATAATATATTATCAATATATTCTTTTTTTTTTCTTTTTTTTTTTTTTTTCAATTGCAGGGAAAGTGTATGAAAACTTTAAAAGGACACAGTAACTACGTTTTCTGCTGTAATTTCAACCCTCAGTCTAACTTGATTGTCTCTGGTTCAGTAAGTAGCATATTAATTTTTCAATTTTCTCATATTTTGAAACTAAAGAGATTTGTTTTATACACATCTTTCAAAACTTGCAGAAGTCTTTCCTTTTCATTTACACGCAACAAAAATAAAATGACATCTATTTTCATACAAGAGCCTTGGAAGAGGAATCTCCAGGTCAATATTGCCTGCTAAGCAGAAACTGAATGAATGAGTACTCATCTGAAAACATAAGTCTGCCAAAATTGGTCTTTTATTAGGTATCTCAAGCTGCCCTAGCTTACAGTGCAAATATGTGTTAAAGTAGGGAAATTTATTTGCATTTCAACTGCTGATATCTTATTTATTTTCTAGGCTATTTTGATAAAATTAGCATGTAAACAAAGTTTAATCTTTTCTCTATCTAAAGATATATTTCTTTCTCGTATGTGATAATTAGTCTTTATTCCCTGTCTCTTAATTATGTCACTATTTCATTGATGAACAGCAATTTTACGTATTTTCAAAGTTGAGGATTTAATAGTGGTGTTTTTTCAAATTAGTTGTGCTCCTAGTTGTCTGTCTGGACACATCAAAATAGCTTCATCTTAAAGAAGAAAAGGACATTCATTAATTTGGTTGGTGAACCATAAGGCTCAAAGTTGTCGTTTGAAAAAATTTAAGTTGGAGACTTTAGATGAAATACCAGAAAAATTCAGCACTTAAAAAAAAAAAAAATGAAATTTACATCTTGTAGAGCAATGTTTTGCCTTTTTAATCAATTGGTTTTATATCTCTGCACCCATACAACTTGAGGAGCATGCAAATCAAAAAAGTGTATACTGTGTTCATTTTGTGCAAAACAGTTGGGTACAACACCCCAAAATTTATATTGTTGACCAAATGAATGAATGAACATTGCCAAGTGAACCCCATTTTAAATCAGACTTGTTTCAGATATTGCAGCTTAAATTTTTTTTCTTATATTTTCTTTAATGTTGCATTTTAAAACTGTATAAAGCTATTATTTTTAAAATTCAAGACAGTTTGGACAAAACAAAACAATATTTTATTTTGTCCAAACTGTCAACTCGAATTGCTGATGTCTCAGCTGATTTTCTTTATTTTCTTAAAAAAATTAAGTGAAATAATAAAATAAAAAAATAAACTGCGTATAATTTTAGTTCTTTAAATTCTGCTCATTCTCATTTGTCCGTAAAAATTTAAAATAGAACTTTTAATAGTCATTTATAAAGTATCTCTGCAAATTAACTAAAGAAAACACATTTTGAATAATTAAAATGTCTCATTTCAAGCTAAATTTTGTTTTTTTATTTAAAAGATAACAGCTAATTTCTGTTAAAAAAGACAATTGAAAACAATTTTACATATCTTCACTCACCAAATCTCCACTTTTGACAATAAATGAAAATAATAAATTTAAAAATCTCTTTAAAATTCAGTATTTGTTTTTTGTTTCAAAGTAAATTAGTAAAATTAAGAAATAATTGACTGGATTTTGTAAAAATAATTATTATTTTCTTACTTAAAACATAGTGAAAATTATGTTTATTTGCGCTTGGTAACTTGTGAGCTGTCATAACCAAAGTAGTCATTTAATGTTGACACTTGAAAATCATATTAAACTTTACATGTTTCATTTCTTAAAACATATTTTCATTTAATATATCTCTTATTGGAGGAATTTCAAAATTGCAATGAAAAATTACAAATACATTTTTTTTAAATAGATATTCAATGTAGATTTTTTTGTGTTAAATGTGAAAGAAAATATGCAAATACCAACTCTCAATGAAAATGTTTTTTTTTTTTTTAGTTTTATTAAATTATTTTTTTTGATAAGATCCATGACAAACTTTCATACCCCCGATTTAGATTGCGTAGAGGAAAGATCAGGTACTAACAACCCATATGTGAAGCCATTTTGTGATGTTATCAGCAAGTCTGATCTGGTCGATAAGTACTGTAATGAGTACCCCCAGTAGGTAGTGTGGATTTGGATTAATAGGGGAAGCTCAGCTTCAGTGGTGTGTTCTAATTACTTTGACCAAGTTCTAGTTAAGTGAGTTGACATGGGACTCTTAGATTGTCCAAGTTTCCATTTGATAAATTACACAGACTATGTTCATGTAAACTTAGATAAGCCTAAGGTTAGAATGGCTGGTTACCGGAAATTGAGCACATCATTGTTTGATGGGAGATATTTCCAGAAACAGTTGCTACTAAATGTTACAGTGGGAATTTTTAATTTAAAATACTCTATTAAGTCATTTGTTGTCGACTGTAGTCAACGACTCAGTCTAGTTTGATTAGCAGTGCAAGTGGCATGTTTATCAAAAGTCAATCGGACAATCAAATCCTGTGATAGTGGGGATGTAGCCTTAGCTACAGCAAAGCTGGCCTCCTTGCTTATCAAGAAGGACTAAACTCTGGTAGTTAGAGCTTGGTTAAAAAGAATGTCTTCCAAGGTGACAAATATGGCCAGTAAATTGCATGCAGAGGAAATTCAAAATGCATTCAATCAAGATCTTGTATGCGCCACATTGCTGGATAAGTGGACCGTGACTACAAACAAGGGCATATGTGAGACTTTTTTAGGCTACCTACAGGATCTGTTTACCAGGGAGCTTGATCTGAGCCCTGCTCAGTTTAACACATATTTAGTCGACTTTCTCCACCTCAAGGCATCTGAAGTGGCTGAGTGCAAGGGTCTGATTACAATCTTGGAGATCTGGGAAGCATGGAGCTGGTTGGCCATGACAAAACTCCTGGATTAGATGTTCTTCTTTACGAACTGTACTTGAGGCAGTCTTTGTTCCTTTGCTGGAACTGATTTTTAACATCTGAGTGAAGCAAGGGTCTATATCTCAACACTTCACCAGGGATGTAATCAAGTTACTATGCAAGGACAAAAACAGTGGTGATGGGATAGGTCATTTTTGGCCTTTGACAATGTTAAACACAAAGTTGAAAATTTTAACCAAGATCTTAGCCAGCCATTTGCTGGCTGTCCTCTCTAGTCTGATTGTCTCCAAGCAGACTTATGCCGTGAAGAGCAGGTCTATTCAGAACAACCTTCTTTTGATATGCTTGATCATTGTGCAAGTTGACAGTGAAGCTACACTGATCATTTTAGATCAGTCCAAGGCATTTGATGAGGTTGACCCTTAATTTCTGGAGGCTGTTCTTGCAGCAGCCAGATTTGGGCCATATTTTTGCACCTGGCTTAGACTTCTGTATGTATCCCTTGGTGCGCTGGTGGAAGTGAATTGAGTAACATCAGAACCTTTCCTATTGTCTCCCTCCATTCATCAAGGTTGTTCACTTTTGCTTTATGTTCTTGTGTTGGAACCTTTCCTTTGCAAGTTAAAAACAAATCCAGTCCTATGCAGAATTTCCTTACCTGGTGCTACCATTTACACCAGGTATTCTGCTTATGCTGCTGACATTTCAGTTCTTATGTCAAGCAAAGCTGAGATTAACAAAGTTGGCAAAAAGATCAGAAGGTACAAGATAGTGGCAGAGAACCAAGATCAACCACAATAAGTCTGTTGGTTTGCAGTTGGGCACATGGAAGACATTTTCTATTCCCAGGACTTTTTCTGGATGGACAAGCCATTCAAGATACTGTTGGAAATGAGTTGGTCAGAGGTGCAGGAGAAGGTCAAGTTGACAGTTCATATGTGGTTTTGGTGGAACCTTTCCTTAAAGGGTTAGGTGGAAGGCTATGCTTCGCATATCTGATTCTCCTTTACTGACTCTTTGTATTTCCACTCTCAATATCATACTAATAGGCTTAATAAGTTTCTTGTTCTCCTTCTTGTCGGGAGGCAAAGCTCCCAAAGTATATCAGGAGGTCTGTTACCTCCAGCCTTCTGAAGGCAATGTGGGTATGCCTATCGTTGAGATTCGTCAACATACGCTTCGCATCCCTTCTTAGACTGAATGTATTTGCAATTAGATGGGAATGGTGAATTCTGGAGGGAAAACACCTGCAAGAACATTTCATCCCTGAGAAGTGTGGACTTGCTGAGAAGGAGGCCCCCTGTTTACCCTGAGGCGAGTACTCTTCCATCGTGAATGTCTGATTGTTCTCAAGTGCTTCTTATGGTCAATGGATGGCTTCTCCAACATCCAGGCATTGTCTCCTAAGACATTATATCACGTGCTAATTAAAGGGGTTCATTTAAGCTGGTCTGATAGACAGGCTCAAAGCAGGAGGCTCACTCCATATGGCCTGGAAAAATCTCCAGACTCTGTTCACTGTGGTGAGTCAGTGGAGACCCTGGGTCACACCTTCTTCCACTGCAGGGTTGTAGGCCCATTGTGCAAGTTTTTTGAAGACATCATCGCTCACATATTACATGGAAAGTTCTTTATCCTCAAGACCAGTTCTCTTTGTATTATTGTAGTGCTGTCATTGACTAAAGCTGAATACTAGGTTCTTTTGTTTGTTATGTGAGTTGTGATATGGATGATGTAATAGAATTCCTTCTATCACATCATCCATATCACAACTTAGAATTCCTTCTAAGTTTGCCTCTTCCCAACTGATCTTGTACTTTAAGCATCAGCTTAAAGTCAATTTAGGATGAAAAGGCAATGGCTCCCTCCATCAGAATTTGGCAAAAGTTGGGTGAGTCTTGTGTGTCTGTGTGATGTAAATAGAGCTGACTTAGAGTGATATTTTGATGCCAGTTAGGCATCAGGATATTGGGAACTCTGTGTTGAACATTGATAACCCCACCTAAAATAGGGGAGTTTAGGTTTGTTTTTGGTTTAGTTTCTTCCATCAAGTTAACTTAGCTAAAAGATGTATGCTCATTGTCCTCCTTTATTTTTTTGATTCCTACTTTCTTTTAGGTTAATTCCTTCTCCCTTCCCACCAGATGTCAGTTCTGTGGTGTATGTGGGGCACCTTTTGTTTCTTCAGGTGTGCTTTTTGTATTTGTTGTTCTGTCTGAGTGTGTGTTTAAATGATTGTTTGGATTATTTAAGTCTTGCATTCATTTTGCCCAGTTAACTGATGTTTCTGCCACAATTAAGGATTGTGTTTTTTTATTACTACTAACACTATTTTGTTTAGTTTCTTTTATATAGAATTGTTCACATTCATGAGGCTATTTTTGAAAGTTGTTAATTTGTTCCCCCATCCCTCACAGACAAATTGTACACATGGGGACTAGTTAGAACTTCATAAAGACTCTGAGTTATGATGGTGGCTATGGTAAGAATGGTAAATAAGAATGTGTTGTTTTGGTGTAAGGATTATTATGGTGTGTTTTGGTCAGTGATTATAGCTAGCTAAGTTTAAATATAAGACAGTTTGAAAACCAGCCTTCCCCCATGCCTCTTTTTGGCCTTGTTCCACATTTTTGTATATAATGCAAAATAAATATCACTCTCAGTATGTTCATGGTTGAATTTGAATATATATATTTTTTAACTACAGTAATGTCTTCAGGGATTTTTCTTTATGTAAGTGTAAAAGATTATCTCAAACACCCTCAAAATTTAAATGTGTTGACGATATTTGAAAGTTGGAGTGGAACTGACCAAAAGAAAAAAAGATGGCATGCATCATTTCACTATTGATCAAGAGCAATCTGACTACAGTTTGGCTTGAAACAAAATCAGCAACTGAGTGGCAATCAGTTCTTGGCACTTTGAGAAAGCATGCAAAACAACAGCAGCAAAGACACAAGTAACAAGAAGTACTTTTGAAACTTCATGTACAGGAAAGGATTTCTAAAAATGAAATGCAAAAGAAGGAAAATGAGTGTCAAGCTGCTGCTGCTGAGAAACAGAATCATTAACTCGGTCATCAAGCATGGTGGTCATATAAAGTCTATTAAAGATGTACAACAAGCAGTAGTTTGGAAGCACCAAAAGATCAACTTAGATATCTGAAGGTTCTCTTAAGTATCAAGAACAACATCAGTGGAAATAAATCTCAGGTGGAAGCTGCTCTTTACAACTACTTGATGAGAAGAAAATCAATTGATTAATCTCCACTTCTAATACAAAGGGAAAAAAAATGGTATTCAGTGATTCTGAGTATTTAAACAATTCTAGCAATTGTGATGAAGAACTACTACCTCAGGTGACCTTCAGTTATGAACACCAAGGCCAATGGGTTGCAATATATTATGATTCCAACCTTTAAATTGGCTGAGTCATTGATGTCACATCTTCATTCACTGCTGTGATAAAGTTTTTAGTTCCAACAAAGTGCAAAAATTATTATTTCCGATGGCCTCAATCGGATAATATTGTACAAGTGGAATCAACATTTGTTTTCAGATGGGACTTTGATGTAATGTCAGCTTCAAGTGATGGCTGAATATGGAGGATCCCAGAAATATTAGCCATATCAGATGAAGTGCAAGAGAACCATTCACAATGTCCAGAAAGTCTTTTCTTTCAGTTTAAAACTGAAGATCTTTTAAAGCTCTATTATAAAATATTTATTTTCCTTTTGTAAAACAAATTTCTAAGTTTTGTGGTCATTATTGTCCTGTTTTTGACAAGTTGAAAATTATATAATTTCACAAAAATTTTC
This sequence comes from Acanthosepion lycidas, assembly GCA_963932145.1. Lineage (NCBI taxonomy): Eukaryota > Metazoa > Mollusca > Cephalopoda > Sepiida > Sepiidae > Acanthosepion > Acanthosepion lycidas. The sequence continues at coordinate 35,529,077 of OZ010581.1, read as the reverse complement.
CCAAATAAGTTACATATATAATAAAGTTTTGATATTACAGTGAAAAGAGTTGTTTTGTTGAATTCCTAGTCCCAACATTAGTAAAGTTTCAGGCAAATTACTTACTATCAAATTTCACTTCTGGCTGTTTTTATGTGGTAAAAATATTATTATTATTATTATTATTATTATTATTATTATTATTGAGATACTACTGAAAAAGAATCAGTTTCATCTCTGTGTTATGAAGTACAGGAAGAAGTTACAAAGCATTAACTGTTGAAATTAAACTGAGATGGTCTGTCAAATTTGTCCTTCTTTGTCATATTTTTATGATTTTGTTTTTGAGAACAAAATTTTCCCAATGTTTAGGCTGGCCTCATCTAAAAAAATTTATCTAAATTTGGTACCATTTTTTATGGTTTGTTAAGATCTCTATGCCTGTATTAAAGGTTTTTTTTTGTTTTTTTTTTTTAGATATATTGAAAATAAAGTTTTAGTTTTGAATATCTGGTTCTATTCACTATATTAGTTGTTCACTGCTTTCTTCTGACTGCTTTGCCATGGTAGCCATGTGACAAAAATGTCAGTGTTGTTTGGAGACTGACTTTAACACACCTTGCAATATTTGCTGCTTTGTAGTAGAGAAATGGAAAATCTCTATCTTATCTCACAAAGACACTTATCTAATCCTGATCAATATGAAATGATGCTGTAATTTCCTTTTCTTATTTGAATTTCCAATTTAGATGCAATTTGATAGTGGCTCATGCCACCTTTTTATTCATAAAAAAATATATTCATTTTTGTAATCTAAGACATTATGAAATGATTCTGTGTTTTTTATGCAGTAAATTAATTTTCAGTCAGTATATGTGTAAAATTGTATATTGCATCTTAGAGCTGTGTAGAATAAGTTATTCAAAAATCTTTTCTTCTCTCAAAATTCAGTTAATCAGATTTTTAAATTTTGGTGGCAAGCTTGAAACAAAATAAATTCATTTTAAGGCTTTTTTTTTTTTTTTTTAATTTAAAAAAAAAATTAAAACTGCTGATTTAGTTGAATTTTGAAAGCAGAAGAAAAAAGATTTCTGAATAACTGAAGGGTAATAATGCAAGAATATCAAATGTTTTCTGCAATATTAACATTCACAATTCACAAAAAATTATTTTTCTGGTACGTGTTGCGGAGTAAATAAGACATCCCTGGTAATGCAAATGAACTTGACAAGGCGCTTAAAATAAAGAACTGAAAGTGAGTCAGAAGTCCATTGAGTCAGTCAGGAAGAATTTCTAATGATGTCACAGCGAGTAGCCTATACAAGACATAATATTATAAACACTAGGAGAGAGTTATAACAGTGGTGACGAGGATGAGATACTCATACAGAGTAGGAAAAAGTACTTTTTGCTTTGGTGCACATAAGTGACACCAAGAAATTAGAACTGCATTGATTTAATTTTTAAATTTTAAAGAAAAAAAAAATTCTTTAAATATGGAAGAAGTAGTAAAAATACAACATGTTAAAAATTGTCAAAAAAAGATTTGATTAATTAAATCTACCTGAATTTCTGGGATGAGATATTATCATTATTTACATGCGAACTATTGTCCTCACCTTTCTGGTTATCATGTTTTCCCACGGGGCAATAGCCTAGTGGATTAAAGCATTGGTTCATGAATTTGGTGACATAGTAATTGTGAGTTCTATCCCTGGACCAGGTAGTGTGTACTTGCATTTAGTAGAAACAGGATGAGCAATAACTGAGCAGTACTAAAAATACGAACTAGACGAGATATCTCGAGACTTGAGCAGTGGAATGAGAACAGTTTACTCCCATAAATTAAATAAAAGGATCAGTTCAGAATTCCCTGTAGGTTACCTGGATCGATATACATCTGATGGATTGCAGAGATATGATAACAAAAATGCAGACAATAGTCTGCATGTAAATAATGTAAATAATAATTAAATCTTGTTATATATTTTATTTATAATTGTAATTTGACGTATTTTCTCTTATTAAATTTAGGGCCAATATTATTGTTAATTCAAGATTTGACCAATTTTGAATCATTTTTATAGTTTGAGGTTTGCTAATATATTTTTCTATAAACTTTTAAATTGGAAGTTTATTGAAATTTGATTATCAACTTTTCCATTTCTCAATGAATGGATAAAAGTAATTTTTTAACCCTTTCTTTTTATTATAAAATTAATAGAAATTAAGAGTAGTTACTAAATATTCTTTTAAACCATCTTTCTACCCTTTTTAATTATTGATAAATTTTGAATAGTTTATCATTTAGTGTTAAATTCTTATGCCTTTCAATAGGGTTTTTATGGCCTTTCTATAGATTTGTAAAATTAAAAAATTTATTTAACATTACATGACACTTGTAGATATTAGGTTATTCAGAAAATGTCCAATTTTAGAATAAACCTTTTGTGTTCTAATATATTTGCACAAAAATGTTACTCATTCCTTAAAATCTCATCTTTGTTAGTTTTATATCAATCTCTTTCAGAATTTAACTTAAAACGTTATATATGTCTCATCTTGAACATGAAAAAAGAAGAGATGTTTACTTTTTTTTGCATGAATTCAAGATTAGTCATAATGCTTCTCAAACAGTTATCAACATTAACAGAACATGGGATGAAGAATTCACTTGTTATGGAACAGTAAGATGCTGGTTTATGAAGTTCTGCAGTGGGGATATGGATTCATGTCAAGAAATGTCTCAGATGATAATGTTAGCATTTCAACAATATCAGACCATCAAAAAAAAAATTTGCATAGTGAAGAAGCTTGATAAATGGGTTCCACATGAACTAGGTGAAAGACAAAAACTATTTTGAAGTGTGTTCAATACTGCATCTGTGAAATTCAAATGGTCCATTTCTTGGTCAAATAGTGACTTGTGATGGGAAATAGATCCTTTATAACAATTATAAATGATTGGCTCAGTGGATTGATCATGATGAAACTTTCAAACACTTTCTAAAACCAAAATTGTTGATTGTTTGGTGGTTCTCCATTACAGCTTTCTGGAATCTAAGTCACATGTTACCAGGATGACACTGCAGAAGCTCATCAATTTGGAATACAAGACTGCCACATATCCTCCAGATCTACTACTTTTTCAAGCATCTTAACAATTTTTGGGGGGGCCAAAAGACTTTCTGTTGCAAAGATTCAAATATTGCATTCAAAGATTTCTTGGCATCCTAACGTTTAGAGTTCTATCACAAAGGCATAAATAACATTTTGGGGGTGAATTTATTTTTAATCTAACATTTATATTACTTTTAAATGTTATAGCTTGATAGCAGAAATGTATGGATGTTTGAGGATCCTATTTTGACTGATTTCAACACTGTCTAAATACATTAATTCAGCATTAAAAGTTGATTCTAAAATCAGACACTATTTTCTAAACAACTTCATATCAATGTCATAAAATTCTATGTATTTTCCATTTGCTATATTTTCTTGAGAATATATTTTTCCTTTTTCTTTCCCCAGTTTGATGAAAGTGTAAGAATTTGGGATGTAAAGACTGGTAAATGTCTGAAGACATTACCTGCACATTCAGACCCTGTGACTGCTGTAAGTTTATCCTTTCATTTGTACATTTTCAATTTGCTGCTTTAGCCTTTCTATTCTGAAAAGGCTTAAAATTGTTTTTTTTTTTTTTTGTTTTTTTTTTTAAGTCAATTTTACCTGCCCAACTATATTTTCTTTGATGTAAGATGGACAATATTAAGAGAAATGAATTTTTAAAGCATTGTTCATTCAATGAGAAAATGTTGTTTACGGTCACTAAATGATTAATGAATGGACAGCAGTGATTTGCTTTTAGTTGCAAATAATACACAATTATTAAACAGTTATAAATTTAATTTAGTGTCTATTATCTTGTTTTCTGTAAAAATAAAATGTCAGAACTTCAGAATTCTGTGTATTAAAAAGCTACTTTTCAAAATATTTGTTGGACTGGTCACATTTGTTGAGCCACAAACAAAAAACAAATTGTCACTAGTTTCAGTAATATAAATATGTTTGGTCTAAAGCAATAATGCTTCTGAAATGGTAAGAATTCATTTGATTGACATTTAGAGGGTAGGCTTACATTTGTATTTGATAATTAACATGAAATATTAGGAATAAATTTTAATATCAATGACATAGAAAAGATGAAAAAATGTGGCCCTTATATATTTTGTTGGAGATTGCAATAATTGGAATTTTGACTTTCAGTAACCTATATAGTGTCTATATATTACTTATGTTCCAAATTGAATAAAAGAACTGTTTTTTTTTTCCATTTGAAACCACAAATATTGTAATTGCTTGCTAATTAAATGTCATACTAAGTTTAGTTTTACTCATTAATCTTGAATAGATTGTAAAGGTATTCATTGAGATAACTGACCAAGTATCATTGAGATTTTTGTCTCATTCTTTTCATTAAATCATGATGCTTTTTATTTGCTCATTACTAATTTATATCTTGAGAATTTTGATAAAACCATTATTCATTTTCTCATGTTACATTTATCACTTTTTTTTTTTTTTTCTTTCTTCAAAGTTGAAAATCGAAGCACAAGGGAAATAATTCTTGTGATGTATGCCTTTATTTTGAGAATGGTATAGTCATCTTGGTTGTGAGCATAACAACTTTTTAACCTTGTTCAGGTGTCTCTTACTTGGTAACCTTCCTAAGAGTTTGAACTGTATGCATGGAGGTAGATTGTTCGCTTTCCATTTTCTAGGTTTAGGAGATATCTCCTTTCAGTTAATACCAAGAAGTCTTTGTTCCACTGAACCAGCATATGTTACTTTTCAGCATAATCTGACCTAAGGCTTGAACTCAAAACTGCTAGGGAACCAGATATTTTTCAACTAATGCTTATCCTCTAGAATTGTTCTCTGTCTATTGACTTATTTTCATAGGGATTGATACTCATATATGATCTGGGTGGTCTTCAAACCTTATAGAATCAAGTCAAAATAATAAATAAAGAACAGCAAAACAACTGAAAGAATCAGTACATATGTGTTATAGTGGAACACACCTATTGTATAGTTAATAGACTCTCCCACCTATAATAAGTAGGAGTAGTAGCAGCAGTCGCTGAGTTGGTCAGTCAGTCGATGTCGGACGACCGTTAGTCGGATATTGAAGTATCAGCCACCCCAACTAGATTACTGTGTTACCTATTACCTATTATATCAAGTTCCTAATGTTTTGTATGTCGAACCTATTTTAGGACCGACTTAGTACAAATACAAGCCTCCACTGTGAAACCACTACATAACAATTTGGCGACGAGGGATTCAGATTCATATGGAGGAAGAAAAACCTTTTCGTACTACATAACAATTTGGCGACGAGGGATTCAGATTCATGCAGAGGAAGAAAAACCTTTCCCACACTACATAACAATATGTTAGACATTGACAACCTTATCAGCATAGAGATGAAGGATTAATGGATAGGATATCTCCTGAACATGGAAATCAGAAGAAGTGCAATCCATCCTCATGGGCTAAATAAATGGTTTGATTTGAAATTTTGAGATGATTACTGGGTACTATAACAGGTACCTGAAAAGGCCACAACAGTTGATCTGTTGAGAGGATAACAACCAAAATGAGTTTACTAGTCCAAATGGGAAGCTATATAATAATTCCGCATCTCAAAATTGTCAGCATAAATTTTCTCTAAATTTCTGGAATGAGGAGACATTATTTACACTTTGTCTAATATCTGCATATTTGTTGTTATCATGATATTTTAGTTGTTGTGCTAACCCCCCCCCCAATCCTTTGTCAAGAGTTTATTGGTTTGAGTAACATTTTTTGAACTGAACCCTTTATGAGTGTAGATCATTCTCATTCTGTTCTCCATGTCTAGGAATATCTCATCTTGTTTTTATTTAGTACTGCTCAGTTATTTCTTGCCATGTTTCCACTGGGTCTAAGTTTAAATCTATACTATCCAACTCAGAGACCTAAAAATGGACAGTGGAATGAGAAAGATTATTTTTTTCTTAAATTTTTAAGTGAAAGAAGAGCGACGTTTAAATTTTGATTGAAATTGTTTGTATTCACTTGGCACTAATGCACATGGAAAAGGTATGAATTCATTTATTCCCCTCTGCAATGGATAAAATAGAAGAGTACACTGATCTCTCTAATTTTGGTTTGCAACCAGTCTCCTAGAACAACACTGAATTCAACTCTGGTTTCAAACCCCAGTAAAGAAGAGTTGAGAATAACAATTCCACCCCATAAAAGCTACCCATTACTGAAACTGCAGCAGTATTACTATATAATGTGAGAAATATAATGACTGCTAATAATTGTGTGTATGTTCCTCAATAATACTTGCAAGGATTTCAATTAAGTGTTGTACATTATCTGAATTATACAAGTTTTTAAAATCATGTAGTTTTGAAGAGATTAAGTCACTCTTTAAAATTGTTATAACAGCAACATTTGGCAATAAAAATTATTTTTCAAATAACTAAATTAGAATTTAGGGCTTAAATTTTGTTGATATTTTTCAGTTTGATCCCCACTAAAAACTGAAGCTCTATATTTAAGGAACTTGTGTAGCTCAACATGGTTAATTTCAAATATCTTCACCAAAATATGTTAAAATATATGGATAAAATACAAATTGTTCTGCTTATTTGCTCTGTGTGTGTGTGTGTGTGTGTGTGTGTGTGTGTATGGCATGGCCAAATATAAAAGTAAAAAAAAATAAAGCATTTACTTTCCTTAATTCACCTTCTCAACTAATGAGATGGTAACTCTCATATAAAAAGAAGAAAACACTGAACAACAGCTGCACAATGGAAGTTTGCTGGTCCAGGGTCTAGTTTATTGTGATTAGAAATCGACCAAAACAAGAAAGGCGCCAGACAGACTGTGCACGAAGCTTGGTTCTGCTAAAATCAAAAGTTCCTTATTCTTTTGATTGACAAAGATTATTTTATTTATTTCCCAGCATTCCTTACTTTTCTTTTTATAGCGAAAGTTATGCACCATGTCTCCTTTGTTTTGCTCAATTTCTAGTCACAATAAACTAGACCCTAGACCAGTGAACTTCTGTTTCACAGCTGTCATTCTACCTTTTCTTCTATTTCTACTTTTTATGTGAGAGTTACCTTCTCATTAGTTGAAAGAGAGAAGATATAGGGATTATTAAAGAAAGCAAATGCCTTATTTTAATTTTTATATTTGGCACACCGTGTGTGTTTGTGTGTGTAAATAGATATTTGTGTAAGTAAACAATAACTACATGCACTTGGATCCTTTCATATCAAATTGCCTGGTTCTTTCCACATCACCCTTTAATTCATTGAAATCTACAAAAAAATGTCAGTTTCAAAGCTGTATGGACTATGAATGTTAGAGTCTGGACAAAAGGCTCATTTGGCAAAATGCATAAAATGAATTATAATTTCAGAGATTTTCAATTTTAAAAACTATTAGTCATAGAGACCTGACATTTTTGAATTTTCCTCCATTTTCATAGAGGAAGGCATGTAAAGTTTTTTAGGAGAATCTGAGAAAGTATTCTGAGGAAATTTTCCTAAAATTGTTTGATTTGATATAAAATGACTCGTTTGTAATTTTATTCAAGATCAATAATAGAAATTCTTAAAAGAAGCCAGTTCAGATCTTTGAACATTTCCCATATATCTTAAATTCATTCACTATCAATTTGCTTTATTTTTCTTCAGGTTCATTTCAATAGAGATGGTTCACTAATTGTATCAAGTAGTTATGATGGTCTATGGTAAGTATAATTTAAATTTTTGTATTCTAAGTCTCTTTAAATTATGGATAATACTCATTAGATTTAATAGTTTTTGAATTCTTGACAAGTCTTATTTGTTCTTTATTTCTGATAGGCTGCTTGATTGGCACTTGGGAAAATGGATGTCTGACAAGTACAATGGAATGACTGAGAAAAGATTAATAATGAATATATTCAACTGTTTTCTTACTAGTTTTCTAAGAAATAACAAGATAAATGTTTGCTGAGCTGTCTTCTGTCTTATTCAATGCATAAATTATAAGACTATATTTTAAAACTTTAACTAGAACTACTATTAGAAATTTTACAGCTTTGAAAAGTTCAAGTGATATGTATATGTTAAGAAAGAAAGAATTCCTAGTAGCTAATGTATTACAAACCATTCAGAATTAGATTGATTAAAAAAAATTCAATGCAAAACCATTTTTTGTAATTTGAGACAATTCTAATAATTTTTTCTACAAAGTTAATCAAAAAGCATATCAAGCAAAATTAAACTATTCAGAATTTTAAAAAAATTTAAATTCCTTCACACGTAGGAATTTTAACTGAATTTTGATCCAAAATTTTAAATATATAATGATAGATCTGTGATCCATGGATAAATATTGGATTAAGTGTGTTGATAAGATGTTAAAAATAAAAAATAAGTATTCGTAGAATGTATAAAGTAAATCATTTTTTTTTGTAACCTTAGGCTACACACTTTTTGACAGATCCCTATTGTTCCAAACATTAAAAGTAACTGAGTTAATGGAATTTATTTGTATATTTATTGCTACTGTGAATTGATTAAACTTCCTTTAAATATTGATACAAAAAAATTGTAATTTACTATTAGATAATTTGATATATACTTGTTCATATTGGGGATTCAGTTAAATTTTACAGCACAAGACCAGATTTATAATGCATTTAATAAAGTTCAGATTCAGTATTAATGGCTTTTAAACCAGGACATTAGTCACTGCTATAAGCATTCTCTCAGATATTTAATACTTACATTATAAACTAGATTTAATAATGCTAATAAAATAAATAATGAAAAATGATTTAATATTTTTTTCATTGATATTGTTGTTGTGGGGTCTGACAAAACGCAACACTTAACTCAACAGTCATGATAGTATTCAATACTCAGCTAGACAAGTCACTGCCATAGTATTATCCTTTTTCTAGCCAATTTACCCAGGACTGCTTATCATGAATTGTCTGATCCATTCATGATAGTAAGGAAAGTAATTGGCTCTTATGACAGCATCTCCCCTTTTGGGACTTACTTCCTATAGAAGTTATACATTTTTCTTTCTGGGTTAAGATCCAACACTTCTGTAGGCTGTCGTTTCCAAAGCTATTTGAGGCATAGATACATTGAAAATGTCATACAGAACCACCATCGACTTCTCCATTCATCCAAGTACGTTTTTCTTATTTGATTTAGATATCTTTTATGCACCCATGTAAACCCATTTATCATGTACATTAAGTTTCTAATATATCTCTTGACTATCCCATCTTCCCCGCATTCCTTTCCATTTTTGTACATTTGAAAGAATACTTTTTTGCCAGGTTTGAAGTATTTCTGGGTATAGGATTTTTTCTTTTCAACCCCCTTTTTCTTTTTCTTTTTTTTCTTTCTCTTTTTTTTTTTAAATTTGGCAACAGTTTGTCAAACACTGATCTAATTTTCCTTGAGAAGATCAGTTCTGCCAGGGACATACTTGATACCATATTAAGATTAAGTGTTAACTAATATAAATATGAAAATTGCTGTTATATCGTTTCCTTTGTTTCACCTCTATTGGGTTTTTTATGCCCTTTTGAATCAACAAAGTGTTCTGCTTGCTCATTCGATCTTGGATGGTATGAGGGAATATTGATATGTTGTATTGTAAAGGTTTTACAAAACCTTTCAAACTCTTTAGCAGTGAATTGCATGGTGTTGTCTGAAACAATGGTATCCAGGATATTGTATCTAGCAAATAATTCATGCAGGAAGTTTATTGTAGAAGTTGGACTTTTGCATTTTAAAATTTTTGGCCATTTGGAAATACTGTTGACAATAATTAGGTAGTAGACACCATTTATTGGTCCTGCCAAATCAATGTGTAATCTTGACCATGGTTTGGCCAAGGATGGAAATTTAACTGATGGTGATTTTGTTACCCTTGCATAGCCTCTGCATGCGCTTTTACCAATCTCTCTATTTTTTTGTCCATATTGAGCCATTAGACATAGCTGTGCATGAGAGGTTTCATTCTAGAGATACCTGGATGACCTGTATGAAATTCTTTCAACATCCTTTTCTGAAGAAATGCAGGTATTACCACTCTTTCACCATACATTAAAACCTCATCGTAGATGAGAAAATAGTCACTATCAGTTTGATTCAGTTTTATTTCTCTCCTTCAATTTCACTTTACTTGCCTCTTTTTTTTCTCTCTAATAAAAGTATCCACCTGAGCTTTTATTTTAATTTCATCTGGCATCACTGGTAGATCACATACGGTATTGCAGAGAACAGTCTTCATTTCATCCTCAGCTCTTAGTGCTACAATTACTCTATCTTCTAAAGGTTCACATGATTTAAGTATGGGTCTCGACAAACCATCTGCATGACTTAGCTTTTTTGATGGCAGTAATTCCATTCTAAAATTGTAATTCAACAGAATTGTCCCCTTTCATTATAGTCAATTCACTGCATGTATTGAGATACCATTTCTCAACCTGAAAATAGATAACAATGGACAGTGGTCTGTCTGTAGGGTGAACCTATCATGGATGAATTTGTGAAATTTTTTCACAGCAAAAATTATTCCTAATCTCTCTTTATCTAGTGATAATTCTTCTCAACTGATAAAAGTGTCCTTGATGCATGCGTTATCACTTTTACAGAATCATCTTTGTGCTTATGCAAAATTATGACCCCCCCCCCCAGCAATTTCTTTTAGTAATGTTAATATTGGTTTACTGATTCCTTCCCATGTTTCTTTGTTTATAATATTCAAATCTGACCCTATGTCTTTATATTTCTTCTATTTATTTTTACGGTTATAAATTTTCTTTTTTGGCCCTTGTCTGTCATTGACACTATGTTTACAGTACTCTTGAATTTTGACTTTTTATTCTTTATTTTTTTAACTTTACAATGCAAACTCTTGTCCCACGTTTCCACAGTTAAAACATTTTTTGTTCTTAAAAGGGCAATTCCTCTTGAAATGTAGTTCACTGCACCCATAACATGGATTTGGTTTTGTAAAGTATTTCATTTTCCCATATGCTTCGGGACGAACCGAATTAATGCCAGATACATCTTTTCCTTCAATTCTAACTGTATCATGTCATAAGTTCACTAGTCAGCTACAGCTTGCAAGGTCATTTTTGAGTCCTGTTCAAGCTTAATCAAAATTCTAGAACAGATTTCAGCATCTCTATTTGCTGTAAGCCCTTGTATGAAGATCAAGCATTTAAACATATCAGGTGTTAGTTTGCTTAACTTGAACTTTTCACATTCCCTGTTTATGATACTAGCATAAGTGATATAATCTACATAATCTTTTTTTTTTTTTTTTTTTTTTACAAGATTTAGGCATTGTTAATGTGTATTGAACAATGAACTTTGTTCACTGAAAATTTTACTTAACAGCAACATATTTTCTTCAAATGACAATTCACTTGATTTTTTTCGGTAATATATAATTCATGTATTTTTTGTGTTCCATGGGCTCTAACTTTCTTAGTAACAGGCACACTTTTTTCTTGTCTGACCAGCTTATACAGTCTTTTTCAAAGATTTCCTCATAGTGTCTGTAGTATGCTGTAAATGTAACCTCTCTATCAGTGTTATATTTAAATTTGCCAATTGCAGTTACTACTGAGTCCTGTGAGGAAAAAAGCAGACGTTTTCATTACTTTTACTCTTCACAAAAAGTTCTAGTATTTTTTGCTGTTGTTCTTGTTGCCTCAACAATGTTTTCTGGAATTGTTGTTGCTGTTCTTGTTGTTTTATTAATTCCAATATTACTGTTTTCAAGTCCTCCATTTTTAATTATTTGACTTGAAAATTTGCTTCCAATTTATATTTCAGATGTTTTAATGTTCTGTTGTTTCTGGCCTAAGTTTTATTTTTTTATTTTATTTTTTTTTATTTTTTTTGATGCACTGATTCCAGAAGTTGAAAAAAAAAACGAATCTTTGTCCACCACTATTATAATAAATAGTGAATCATCCTCGTCACCAACTGTTGTGATGTGAGGCCTGGCAAGACACAACACTTGACTTGACAGTCATGAAAGTAGTAGTCAGTAATCAGCAAGACAAGTGACTGCCATAGTATTACCCTCTTTCTAGAAAATTACCCAGAACTACTTATCATAAATGGATCATTCCATTCATGATAGTAAGGAGGGTAACTGGCTCTTACCACAACAGATGTTTCTCTTGCCTATGTGATTTTACCAATAGCAGATTGATTTAGGGGATTTTTTCTCATGTTTGAAATCACCATTTTTCATGAGTTGGAAATAACATGCTTTGCTAAGTAGATGCTTGCTATGAGATCTAAGTGATCTACTTAATTGTCCATTTGTTAATGACTAAATAAAACTACTAAGCACTGGTTTTAAAATGTCACTCATTTTTCAATTGTTATGTTAGTATTAGGTTGGTGCAAAAATAATGACGTAATAATGTCGTTTTTTGACGTATTTTGACGTATTTTTTAACGTCAAAAAACAACATTATTACGTCATTATTTTTGCACCAACCTAATAATATATATTTATTTTTGTAATGATACAAAAAATGTGGCACAAGGCAAGGGGCAGCTGATCTTCAGTGTCCTATCTTTTAACCTAGTTAGTCACAGTCAATGAGCCTTTCACACTCATATTGTTCCTTTCACCAAAATTGCTCATTTGTCCTTACCAGTCATATTACAGATGCCAAAATACTGCAATTTGTCTATGAAGTCCTAACTAGTTACAGATGTGCACTTTTTATAGTAGTGGGGGAGATAATAACAGAAATAACAGTTAACTAGCAGGAAAAAAGTGCCAAGTTTTATCGGCAAGATAATTAACTCACACACATCCAGTAATAATTAGTATACTTTTCCTGGATCTGTTTTATTTACTAGCATAATACTCATAAAAAATGACTATTTCAAAGGAGGGCTAAATTTCTTTGACTAAGAAGGGATTCAAAAATAATTTTTGTTTGCTCAAATTTTAAGATGGGTAGCACCAAGAAATTTTCAGTATTCTCTTGTATTTGTTTATGAATTGGAACTTCTACCTAGGATTAAGTGAAATCAAAGTATAGTATCTGTAATATAAAGTAAGCATTTTCTGCTGCTGCAATTTTTGTCCTTGGTCTGTATGTACATGAATGCCCACCCCCTATGTAAAATTACCTCTGATAGAGTAGTTACAGAGTAGGCAGTCTTAGTGTAGTTAGAACCTGTGCACTATGTGAAAAATGTTATATGAACCCATTGAATTTTATATATGTGAATTTTTAAATATGACATTTTTTTTTTTTTTTTTTTCTCCTTCCTTATCCAGTCGTATTTGGGATACAGCCTCTGGACAGTGTCTAAAGACATTGATAGGTAAATATTCTGCCGTTTCATTTCCATGTTTTATTTTTATCTCGCTTTATACTGTATGGATGCTTGACTAAATTCACATTTAATTCAACTGTAAGCAACAATCAAAAAATATACAGGGTATAACATATTCAATACAAAGCTTTTCCCACGAGTAAAGACAAAAGTTTAATTTTCTTCAGGCATCTTTCAAAATGTTTCTATTTTGTAGTGCATTTTTCTTAGCCAATAAAATATTGAGAAAAAATGTTTATCAATTTTTAAAAAGGCATTTCTACAACATGAAGCCACAGAAAAACCTTTTTAATACTGTGTAATGACTTTTCAAAAATTAGAACAAGCCCCAAAATCCATAATTATGTTTAGATAATGTTTTTGAAAATTTACCATTTCAAAGTTTTAAATAACATGCTATATAGAATTTTCTGTAAATTTATGCGGCAAATTTCTAAATTGTTTACAAAAAATTAGTCACTACCGTTGTTATACCATTTTTCAATTTTAGTCTTGGCAAATTCATACTACAGAATTTATCGTTTGTTCTTTATCTTTTGTAGTTAATGAAAAATATACTAATTAGCCAAAAAATGATTGGTACTTGGATGTTCATTTCATCAAAAATTGATTTATATATTCTTAGGTGCAATTGTTAGTTGTTCATTTGGACATTACTAAATCAAATGTCTATTAATTACATCTCTTGTTAAGAACCTGCCTCCACCACTGGGCAAAATCAAAAGTGGAGGTCTTATATTGTGTGTCTTTCACATGTTTTTCATATGCCAAGAAGAAAATATTTACCTCCCAATTCAACATTTTTTCAATGGTTGGGTGTGGTGAGGATGCTGAAATGCATATTTAGGTTGTATGTAAGCAAAAAAATTACCTTGTTTCTACTGAAACATTTCCTTAACCATCTGCATGCAATTTATTGACAAAGAATCTAAGATATGTATGTTACATCACTATTTTTGTTACAGGATAATAGTAGCATTAGACTTGTTACAGCTAAAGTATTTTAATCTAATATCACAGTAAATACATATTTTCTGATAAATAACTTGATAATTTCAAAGTTATAAAGGCCCCTGCTAAAGAGAATTCTTCTTTATAGTACATATAAGCTAACTTGACTGTGCTGCATACATGTGCTTACTCAGCAGTTCCTGCTGTTATTAAATGGCTTCAGTTCCTTTTATAATTTTGAAAAGTCATTAAAATCTCAAAAGTTGCTACTACAATTTTTCAGATGATTCATTCTACAAACTTCTTTAAATGTACAATCCCTAAAGAAAGGGCAACATTTGGTAAAAGTGATCAGCAGTAATCCCAGAAACTGAAGGAAGCATTAAACTAGACAAGTAGAACCCTCCAAAGTAACAATGGAGGATGGGTTTGGGAGTAGCATATTTAGCAAATTGTCTTAATATGGCTTAAGAAATATATATACACATACACATTAGGTTGGAAAATTTTAGGCTCTATCTAACTTTCTTTCAATCCTGGTCTTGATTATTGTGGTAGATCCAAAGGAGAAAAAAATAGTTCCTAGGTAAGTGTTATCAGGAATTTGTCCAAGATTCTTTGGTTCAGTGATCACTTCATTTTTTTTCATGGCCGTGAAAGACACAATGCCATTTATATTATTGTGGAGGGAATCACTTCATATTTGCTTTGCAAGAGGTCTGCCTTGTCAATAGGGAAGCTCCACTTAGTGTGATCTTGAGTGAGATGTGTGGATTACTTGAAAAATAATTCATAACAGGCCGTCTTCCTTGAAAGAAGTGATCTTTATTTACTTAAAAGGAAGATTATTTTTATCACAAAAAAACAAAGATGCACAAAATGTCATGATAAAGCAATAAACTTGGATGATCATGATGAACTTGTCAATATTTTGAAATTTTCAATGTAAATATACATTTTTCTGCTTCCTAACATCACTTGATTGGCCCTTTCATCTTTTTTGGCATGAGTTTCATTAGTGTTCAGTCTCTCTTCTGAAACAGAAAATCTGGTCTAAGAAAAGTTAGGAAGAAAACTGACATTTTCATTATATTTTACATAAATTCAAATACCTTCCTTTTCAATCATAAAGGATTTTACTTCAGAAATACAAAATTTCCCAAGATATCATTGGCAATGTGTCAGAACAAAAACACACCATTTTGAAAAAAGAAAAAAACATGATTGTCCAAGTTTATTAGCACTTGAAAAATTAATGTTTCTTAAAAGCCCTTAACAATCATTACAGCATGGATTTTACTTGACGTATGATTGAATGTTTGCATAGCCTCCAAATCCTGGCCACTATGTAATGCTCACTTTTCTCTCAATTAGCATTTAGCCTAGGGTCTACTGTCTCTTGACAGTCTAAACTTCAAAGTGAATATAGTAGAGCTGCTTGATTGCAATCATTATGTTAATGGCTTGGAAGAAATGGTGAAAGATGCTTTCCTTCACAAGGTTCACTCACTAATGAGTTATGTTGACAGTTCACAATAAATTCAATCAGTTCATATCCACTGATATCATACATCACAATGTATTGCCTCTGTGATCAATGGTGAAACATGGTGTTTCTCATGCTGTTAACTGTAGTTAGAATGATGACATGGAACATGCAACTGTATAGTTTCTATAAGATTTGATATTTTATCTCTTGATAATCATCAAGCATTTAAAGCAAAGATTAGATGTGATAAAAAAAAAGATTTGGATATCATGGCAGAATGGACAAATGAAGAGAACCTCATTTCCATGAAAGATGCCAAAATCAATTGATTCTCTTATGAAAGAAAAAAAAATTAAGAAAAATAAATAGTTGTCCCAAAAGAATTGCTTTAAAAAGTTTCTTAACACCTCTCTATCATCTTTTTATGCCTTAATTATGAGAAACTCAACTCTTATGTTTGACAAAAGAATCTTGTAATTTATTTGTGTAATTATTCATGAAAATGCTTGAACTGTTGTTTTACCATTCTATGCATAATATAGAGACATTGTTCAAATTGTAGATCTTTTTCTTCCAAAGATTAAATTACACTCACAATAACCTTCAAAAATGAGTATATTGTAATGTACAAATTGTCTTTCCTGTGCTTATGGTTCAAACTTTGCTGGTCATTTTTCTTTTGTAATTAAGTGTTTTGCAAAGCAATATTTGGAAGCAACTCCACTATGTAAAAAGAAAAACTATACAAACACATTTTGACAATTTTCAACAGTAATTTTTTGGGGCGGGGGTAGTAATTCTGCTAGCTAATAATGAAAGAAAGATAGATTGTAGGTGAAGAGAAGTGCCCAAATTAAAAGAAAGTTAGTTGCTCTATTAAATCATGATGGCATTATTTAATTATGAGTTTAAATTTGAGTTTTATATTCTGCATATATGCATACTTTTAAAAGAAATTAGAACTTAATTTAAACCTGTATTACAAAACTTGAAATAATCCAGCCATTTTCATGAAATGTCAGATTTACCAATTTGATATTTATAAATTTATTTTTCAGCTAACAATTATATCTGAATTTAAATCATTTTTGTTGTTTTTTCAACACTAATATTTTAATTTTCAGATGACGATAATCCACCTGTATCATTTGTGAAGTTTTCTCCAAATGGGAAATACATTCTTGCAGCTACACTTGATAAGTGAGTGTATAATTGTAAAAAAATTTTTTCACTCCTCCCAGTTCAAGTCATCAAATCTATATAATTTTCCAGTTTCTCATGGAGGTTGTATAAAACTTCCACCATAGGTATCTTGTTAAATATGATACTTATGAAGAAAGCCTTATACAGGGTGCAGCATAAATGCTGTTACAAAACTTCAAATGAATTCTACTTCTCAACTTTTGGTCATTAAATTGATGTTTTGGTACTCACCCAATAACATATACTATTTGTTTTTTCAAAATGTTTTAGTATTTACTGGCAACAATGTCAATAGAAATTAAAAGAATGTATATGATTGTGCAACATGAAAATTGACCGACTCCATCGGAAATGTTTAAAGCTGAAAAACAATTTGGAATCAATAGTATTTATCAAAACGATAACTGATCAATACGATGAGACTTCCTCCATCAGACAGACGGAGACCAGAATGTCCTCACACCAAAACTCAATAAACGTGTGCGTGAAGAAATTAGGTGTAATCAAAGAAAATTGGCTAAGGAGGTCTGAACATTGGAGAGAACTATGTGGAGGCTATTTCTAAATGATCTAAGGATATCACCCTACAAGATAACCAAGAGACAGTTTCTTTCAACAGCCACAATGAAAATGTTTTCAAAGAAGTAAGTAGATGCTGACACTGATTCATGATGACATGCTGCAAAATATTGTCTTCACTGATGAGAAACTGTTCGCTGTTGAACACTTTTAATCATCGAAATGATTGTATTCTTTCAAGTCATCAGTCAGTTCCTGCTGCTTCAGGAAAATGCCTCAGAACCCAGAAACTGGCATCAGTGATGGTTTGTGCAGCCATTTCAGAAAGGAAAGTTTCCTCTTGTTTTCATGCCTCAAGGGATAAAGATCAATAAGGAAGTGTACATAGAAGACGTCTTCGAAGGTGCACTCAAGCCATGATGCACTGCCAGTTATGGTGATGAACATCTGACACTTCAGCAAGACAGCGACAAGCCATACTATCTGTGTTACACAGCAGTGGTGCAGAAACTATTGTTCCAGCTTCATCACCAAAGATGAATGGCCTCCCTCATCACTATATATCAACGCTCTGGAAAAATCATTAAGGAACAATAGTACATAATAGTTATCCATCCTGAATTTAGGACAAGGAATAGAACATCCTATACAACAGACTATATAGTTACAGCAAATATTACTTATGTAAGAAGGGTTGTAGAACACATCCAAAGGATTTATTCTTCAAAATCTTACTGGAATTGGTCCTTTACAAGAACAAAAAACATCCATTAACAATCTGCATTTATAACATGCTTTGCATATGTGGTAAAGTTCAAAAGAAGGAAATCAGGCATCCTTCAGTTAGACTTGAGGAACACAAGAAAGTTATGGAAGCTGGAAAAATCTGGTCAAATGCACTGTATCTGGAGGGTAGAAACCAGATAATTGATGGAGCAGTGACGAAGATGAAGTAGGCAGCATATATCATGTTATGATTTACATGATAATCTCTCTCTCTTTTTCTGAAAGAAGAAATTTGAGTGCTCAATTAATTTTCATTATGGAAAACCCCTGCATTTCTTATAACTTGAAGAGGTAATTAATCATTTTAATTGATACACAATTCTTAACTGCTACTATAGTTTCTTTATTTTATGAGTGGCCAAAATTCTTATATAAAATATCAATTAAAAACAACAAAACCTAACTTGTAGTATGTAAAAATATTTTGAATAGTGAATATTTGCTTAAAATAGACATAATTTTCAATAAACTACTTCAAAGTGTATTTTACTCTTTTGCTGTTTTTTTATTTCAGTACTCTTAAACTGTGGGACTACAGTAAAGGCAAAGTAAGTAAACATAAGATTTGATTTACTTTAAGATTATATATAAAATACCTGATTGCAGTATGTAGTAAATTTTCACCTAACTTCATATATAGCTTGTACCTCTCTAATCTAGCACTCTGTGATCAAGTAACTCCAAAGGTCCTGCACATTTTAAATCTGCCATTAAATTACCATGCAGGTTCTTTGGTTTGAACCACAATTTAGCAGCTTAAAATCATAGCTGCAATTTGAAACCCGCTCAAAGAACTCTAACTTTGACAACTTTTAATATGGTGTAATAAGTAGCAAGCTAGTCTGGTTGAACATTATAATTTCATCCTAACTAGGTGCTTCCATACTTGTAGCTTTATGCCAAACTCATATAAACTAATGGCAAATTTTAATTTTTTTTTTTTTTTTGTAATATAAAATTAGACTTGTATATTTTTTCCAAGTCTTTATAAAATTTTAATTCAGTTAAAAAGCATAAGCAAACAAAAGTACTTTTCATTTACTATCATGATTTATATAACTTATATTAAAAATACATTGTTCTACTTTTCTACTTTGGGGTTAATTTCTGTTTTTTGGTGTAGCATCAATTCCACAAGTGGTCAGAAGACTTCTGAAGAAATGTTGAGTCATACCAACTTAATAACTTCATGATATTTGTAGGTGCAATATTTTGTGTAAAAGAAAATATTAGGTTGGTGCAAAAATAATATCATTTTTTGACGTATTTTTTAACATCAAAAAAACAATATTATTTTTGCACCAACCTAATATTACTTAAGATGATTAAGTAAGACACTCAAGTAAAGATGTATCAAAAATGAAAGTAAAGATCAAAATAAGCCAGGAAAATAGCCTAGAAGCCAATCATAGTCATTTTCAGATATTTATTTATTTTTTGTAAAATTGAAATATAACATTTCTTTAAAAACAATCAACAAATTAATTTTTGTATAACACCTTTATTTCAGTGTTTGAAAACATACACAGGACACAAAAATGAAAAATACTGCATTTTTGCCAACTTTTCAGTAACTGGTGGTAAGGTAGGTAAAATTAGTTTATCTGACTTTTTATTTACAAGATCTATAAACTGATGACTTTTTATTGCTCTCTCTCTCTCTCTCTCTCTCTCTCTCTCTATATATATATATATATATATATATATATATATATATATATATATATATATGCTGGAGGGTGCATCTTTGCTTTAATAAGATTTCTCAAATATTCAGGCCAGTAGATGAAAATAAATAAATATACTGTTTAATAAATAAGCAAAGCATCTATCTAAATATGGGTATCCACTAAAAATAACATTTTAGGGATAAAATCTGTCAAATTAATAAATTAAAAAAATCCAATACTTCTTGTGACAGATAAATAAACAGTCTTTGTGCAGTGAAACTTTTGTTATAAAATGAAAATAGAAATGGATGTGGAGTAATAAGTGTTCTTGGAAATCTTTATACAAAATGGTTAAAAATTTGCTTTTTTTTTTTTTAAGTAATGAGCTCAGTTTTGTTGTGATAATCACAACTTTTCAGATATTAATAGAAGTAATCTTCAAGGAATTTCAAACTGACCTCTACACAGGTGGATTATTTATGCCTAGATAGGGACAGCAGAATGAAAACAATCTATCCTTATAGATTGAGTAATTGGTTCAGTTTTAAAACCCCTTGAAGCTGCAGGGCATAACCATAATGTCTTGAGTGTAACAACAAAGATGAGGACATTATTGTATCTGTAAATAATAATTCCACATCCAAGAAATTCAGGCAGAAAATTTGTATTATCTATATATATATATATATATATATATATATAGGATAATTTGTAAATACTTTGAAATAATATTAATTTTTTAAAAAATTAAGAAATTAGCAACAATATAAGCCACTGGAAATACATTAATATTTACAATGATTTAACATAATTCTTGTAGAGCTGTCCTTTCTAACGGTATTGAAAAATATAAGTTCTTAAATTAATAGAAATAGATAAAGTCAGAAGATAACTGTAATATTGTTGTAATAGATAATCATCCTTTGTTGGCAAAACTGTCACCTCTATCTTTCTTCTTTAACAATTTACTGCAATATGTCTGTTGCTTTCTTTAAATCAAAATAATCAAAGCTTGATATTTTGCTGTTTATAGGCTTTTGATACATGCAAAGTCTTCATAATCTTAGCTTTGTATCAATCTTCAAAATGGTGCAAATCTATCTTGAAAATCAGCATTTCAAATGTATGTTTTACTTGAAAAGGAAGGCACAGTGGAGTAATGGATAGTGGCTCAGATAAAGGAAGTGGAGTACTGAGTTTGAATTCCATTAGAATCCATTACATTCACTTACATACTTGGGAAAGGTATGAATCCTTTTCTTCTCCCTCCAGCTATGGGTAAATATCAGGACAGACTGGATTCTATAGCTTTGGACTAGTCTACCGCAGAAAGAAATGGCAACCTACTGCAGGAAAAAAAATCTGCCTAGCCAGTCATGTATCAAAAGATACATGATCACCTAAGCATGTATCATGCATGGCACATAACTGACTTGAGTTACTTGAAATCAAATGCCAAACTATTGTGCCCCCCCCCAAACAAGATACACAATGTTTTTTTTTTACTTTGTTCTGTTTTTATTTTTATGAAAACTTTTGCAATATTTTTTTTTTTCTAGTGGATTGTGTCAGGTTCTGAAGATAATATGGTTTATATTTGGAACCTTCAGACAAAAGAAATTGTGCAGAAATTACAAGGACATACAGGTATTGTTACTTATAAATTTTTGATTATTAAATAATTTAAAGATATATATTATTGGTTTTTTTATATATATATATATATATATATATATATAACATTACAATAAAAAAACGTTGAAATCGCCACACAAACACACATATAGTAAAAAATAAGTTCAAGATCATTTACTCACTTTTGTTTATTAGACATTGAATTGTATCACTTAGCAACTTCCATAATTTACCAAGACTTTTCAGTTAGATGAATATTTATAATTAAAAAATTTTGAAAAACTAACTTACTTTTCTTTATATATACTTGTTGCAAAATAAAATCCTTACATTTGCCTTGACAAAGTCCATCGGAAGACAAAATGCATCAGCTAAGTTTTCTTTGTCTTTATTTCCACACACACACACACACGTGCGCGCACACACATGATATATATATATGTGTGTGTGTGTGTGTGTCTGTATTTGGGCAGCACTCTATCTTGCAAGCATATTTCATTAAAAATGGCTGATGAGGAAGATTTAATTAATCTTTTATTGAGTTTTTCTAGCATTCTAACAGTTTTTTTGTTTTTTAGGGGTTAAAAAATATAGAATTTGTCCAGTTATAAATGTTCCAAGCGTTTTCAGCTAGTTATATAGCCATTATCAAGGATGTTGATTTGGATGATAAATTTCTGTGTGTGGTTTCTACATAGTAGCTTTTCTGTATGAAGTATGTGCCACGGGTGTTGTATACTTTTTGGTGGTCACGTGCTATGCTGGTCAACCAGCCATGCATCATACATGGCCACCAAAAAGCATATAATACCTGCCACACGTACTCCACACTGCAAAAATACTATGGAAAAACTGAATAAAAGATTAATTAAATTTTCCTTGTTAGCAAACACACATGCACACAGAGGGTGCAATGGATAAATTGTTGTCTAAATTATACAAAAATAAAAATAACACTGATATCTCATTCTAACAGATATATTTAAGAAAATTACACAAAAATATCTTGAAATACTAAAGAGTAAATTTATTCAATGAAATCACCATTGGCTTCAACCATGGTCTCCAGACGACTTCGTAATCTCCTGCATCTCTTCTGGACAGCCTCTTTATTTAAGTTGATTAATGCTGCCATGATCCTTGCCTTCAGTTCATTTTTGGTGTTACAAGGAATTTTGTTGGTCTCTCGCTCAACTTCACCTGACACATAATAATCATGGGGGATGGACTCTGGGGAGTTAGGTCACTGGATGTAAGGAGTGATGTGGTTGCAGAAATTGTCTTACAACCATGACTGGATTCTCCTGTTTGTGCAGCATGGTGTAGAGTCCTGTTGAAAGACATAGGGTCTTCCAGCAGCAACCCTCTTGTCCCAGGGAAGCACTACCTTCTCAAGGCACTTGATGTAGGCCTCTGTGTTGAGTCTGAATCCCTCACCAACAAATTCAGGAGTTCTTTTCTTATCAGAGTGAGTTTTCCAAGCTAACGTACCATTGTAATGACCAATGGTCATTACAAAGGTACGTTAGACTCATTCAACTCTTTCCAAATTCTCTGCACTGTTCTCAGATTGACACCCAAACACTGAAATATTTGTATTGGACCTTCCGCCACAAATGCTGAGTAGTACAGCATGCCGTTTCCAAATTTCTGGCGGCATGAATTGCATCATGGTCTCTTTTTCTCACAGACTGTACTCAACTAACCCTACTATATTGTGCAGTTGACAAAATCAAAAACAAACATGTATTCACAAATTTAAAAATGTAAAATGAGACCACTTTACCCATTGCACCCTATATGTATATCTATCTATCTATGTGTGTGCATATATATATATATATATATATACACACACACACACACTTTTTAATTCATATATGGAATGTATGGTGATTTAAGTCAGGTGTCCAACACAAAAGGGCCATTATGCTTTACATGCTGAGTGATAGGTGCAGTGACTCAGAAGCAGGGGATTGCAAACCCTTTGGTTGGGACCTGCAATCTCCCTTAGGAACTAATTCCCAACCAGTCATCAACAGACCTTTGAAAGCTGAATTAAATCAGTTGATAATTTTGAATAACAGAAATTGTAAAAGAGGAGTGGGAATGTTCAAGGCAATCAAGATGTCACTCTTGTTAAGTACAAATTTAAGAAATCAAAATTTATGCATAATTTCACAAATGCAGGACAATCGCCAACCTTATTTACCTCTATCATAAGATATAAATATTCTCACATTTCTTGAAAAGATCAGTTCTTCTTGACGATTTTCCTTTTCTTTGACATTGTCATGATTTTTCTTTTTTACTTCAGTTATGTAGTTGATTGATCAAGTCTTTCTTCCTTGAAATTTTCAGTTTTCTGTTGTTTATATTTGTCTTTTACCATATGTACTCCCTCCACCCCAAAATGAGATCAGATCTATTCCTCCACTTATGAAAAAAAAAAAAAATACTCTGTTGTGTGTTCACATCCCCAGACCAATATAAGTAGCCAAATTTATTCCTTTTCACCTTATATTGAAAAAAAAAAAAAAATAATTTTATGTATATAAAAAAAATTTGATACTATTTCTTCTTTCCCTTAAATGAGTTGTCAAATTCATTTCTTTGTATAAAATTAGGGGGGGGGGTGAAGAGATAGAGACATTGTCGCAAAGTAAATTCATACTTTGTCATGAAGAATATGTGAAGTTGGAGAGGTTGAGTTTTATTTTCTTCCCTAGAGAGGAACTAGAACAGATCCTGACAACCTTAAAATTGACTGTTTGTATTAGGTTGGTGCAAAAATAATTTCGTTTTCTAACATATGTTACTATGTGAGAAAACGAAATTATTTTTGCACCAACCTAATACTTTGCAAGTAGGTCAAGTTTTACTGTAAAAACATGGAAATATTTTAGAAAAATATTGGTCACCAAAATGTTTCCCCTTGTGTAAAAGAAAGATACTTAATATGCTGTATATGACCTGTGTGCTTGAGACATCAGATTTAGGTGATTTATGTAAACCACCAGTATTTTCTAAACATTTTCTTTGTTGGGAAATAGGAAAGAAAGCATTATATTTTATAGAGAACAAAAAAGAATCAAATTCATTCATTCTATTGACAAAATTAAAAGAAATGATATTGAGTTTCCTGTGGTTTTGTTTTTCATTGCTCAAAGAAAGTGATGTTTTATTTTAAAAGGGAAGTCTTTATTTCAATTATCCATTTATTATATTATAATTTCATATTATTATGCATTTACAATATTTAATTATTAAAATACATATTTACTTTTTTAAAGATAAGTTGATGTATGTATTTTGTTTTTAAAATAAATGTTTTAGCAAGTTTACTTCATTATGAATATCTGTTATCACTAGGAATTGTTATTTACATTATTTAGACTGTTATCCTTATCTTCATTACCATATTCACAATGTTTTGGTTGTTGTACACAATGGCCTTCTTCAGGTGATTGGAATTTTGAACCGAACCCTTTATTTCATCCACTGGGGTAGATTGTTCTTGTTCCAAGGACACATGGCCCAGTGGATAAAGACATTGGTTAAATTCAGTGACTACATCCAAAGAAATGTGAGTTCTGTATCAGGCTACAGCAGTGCTGAACCAAAAACCTTGGAGAGTTGAATTAAAGGGAAATAACTAAGACATCCGGAAGAGGCATGGCACATAGAACTAGGACAATCTGCCCCAGTGGACGAAATAAAGGGTTCAGTTCAAAATTAATCACCTGAAGAATGCATTGTATTTGTTAAATTACAATTACACAAACATGAATAATTCTATATTTATGAATAATTCTATATTTATATTTAAGCATAATTTTTTTTTTTTTTTTTCATGAAAGAGGTTGCAATTGTAGGAAATGCATTTCAAGCCATAATGTATTTTTATCATTATTACTATTGGTTCAGTATCATCGATTTCTTTCCCTATCATTTATCATTCAAACATTTTTAATGACATTTGCCAATAACTTGATTCTTTTATCCTTTTCTTACTTATTTATTGATTGTAGTAACGTAACATTTTTTTATGGACAAGGATGTATTTTCGAATTTGGAGGAAAAACGTTTGAGTTGTAACTTTTATTTTTACTATTAATTCAGTAGTGAATTTCTTCCTTTATTATTTGTCTCCAAAATATTTATTCTTAGCAACAACAATAATAAAAAATGTTCTCATATATTTAATGATAATTTCATACTTTTATCCTTTCCTTATTTATTGATTAGTTTCTATTATTGTCATTAAAGTAATAATAAGGCAAAGTGGTGCATTTGATAATAAACTGTTCACTCCGGCATCCAGTGTAAAATATATATGTTCATTCCTTGTCATGGTAGAGGGCTCGTGTATCCCAGTGATCCCAAGTGCAAAGACATCTGGAGTTCCAACTCCTGTCGGGGCCACCCATGACAGTAAGGTCGAGGAAGAGGAAGCAGACTGAATGCAACCAACACCCAAAGGCCCCAATGTCATAATAGACAAATATCTGCACAAACCTGGTGTTCCACCAGGACTGCTCCCTCCCATAACCCAAGAGTTTTTGGTTGAAAATTTTTCACTACCATATGGACAACAAGCTCTCCTGATTTGGAGAAAGCCAAAGTCTGTTATTATGGATGCAATGGCAAATCAAATGAACAAAAAACACCCAGTCCAGGTATGCAGTCATTTCTAAGGCTGCATCAAGGCTGAGGGTAAATTTTTTTTTTGGGGGGGACTTATCTTTTTCTTGGTATTTAACACTATGGATTAATACCTAAGAGGTTATCAAATGGTTTACCAGTATCAACAACAAGCCAGATGGCACCCTAATACAGTTTGATATTAAGGATTATTACCAGTCAATATCAAATCTATTCACGACTGCTCTAGAGTTTGCTTCTATATATTCAGACCTAACAGAAGAAGAAAAGAACATATTTCTAAATGCAAAAAGATTTGTCCTCATTCATAATGGTGATCAATAACTCTGAAGACTATTTTGACATCACAATGAGGTTATTAGACTCTGCAGAATCTTTGGACTTTTATATTATAAAACCAAACCGCACACTGTGAATTAGACATTAAAGACATCAGGCTATACAGAGATGATAGCCTCATGGTAGCGAGGAGTCCCACAAATTTTAGAATAGATAAAATATAGATAATATATAGTGAATTCAGAAACCTAAATTTAAAAACTATGTTCAACACAAAATTGAAAAGAGTAAACTTCTTCAACATAACTTTAGACTTAATGAATAACATATTACCTTACAGAAAACCTAGTACTAATCCCTTGTGTGTACATCCCAGGTCAAACCATTCTCCATCCATAATTAAGCACATACCCTCATCAATAGAGAAAAGAATCAGCATGAACTCTGCAAATGAAGAAATATTCTATAAAGACAGTAATTTTTACAACAAAGCTGTAAAAAATAGTGGCTACTAACACCCTAACATCAATTATATAAAAGACAATAGTACAAAAGAAAAACGGAATTCATTTGTTACCAACCCCAACCCACCAAATGGTTAGAAATAAGCTTGGACAAAAATTCCTAGCTTTAATCAAAAAACATTTTCCTACTAACTTAATAAAAACACCCTAAAATTAAGTTATAGCTGTACTGAAAATCTAGAAAGAATTATAAAAAAGCATAATAAAATCTTGAAAAAACATGCATGCAAAATCAAATAAAGATCCTAAATTAAAATTAGACAAAAATAATGAAAACTTATGTGATTGTAGAAATCCTGAAAATTGCCCTCTGAATAATAGATACACATAGAATCTGTGGTATACCAAAGCACAATCTCATCCATTGAGAATCCAAATATTGAAAAGATATATAATCCACAAAGAATGAATTTAAAATAAGGTGGAAACTACACAAAAGCTCCTTCAATTATATTAGAAACAGAAATCAGACATCCCTATCTAAATATTTTTGGCATTTAAAAGAAACAAATAAATCACCAAAAGTAAAATGGAAAATAATAAATAGAACAAGAACTTGTAAAACCTGGGATGACCCATGCTCTTTATACCTACATGAAAAACTACACAATATTAAGTTTCTAAAAAATGAAAATTTATTAAATCAAAGAAATGAGATAATGTTTTTTGCAGGCATCACCAAATATTCGCCTTAAATAATTAGCATTTTATAAATGGTGGGAATAAAAAAAAAAAATAATAATAATTTCCAAATCTATTAACAAGTACAATTAAAACAATAGGTTTAAAAACAGAACCCAATCATAATCTTAAAGTCCCTTTAAGAAATCAAAAAAAAAAAAAAAAGTAAACACCAAAATCAATCAGTTAGTTTTAGCATACAGTAATAATTAAAAATAAAAACAAAAAAACCCAACAAAACTACAACATCAGACTATTAGCAGGGAGTCGGATAAGATTAGCCATTGCAGGCAGACAAAAAAACCTAACCCAACCTTACACGACTCCAGAAATTTGGCATATAACAAACACCCCTACTTCAATCAAAGCAGTGACCTCTTGATAATGAAAAACTAACCCTAGAACACACCCCTATTTCAAAATTAACTGAGTAAAACATTCTGTAGCATAGTTATTCCAAACATCGCCTGAGGATGAGGCTGCCACCCGGTAGTTAGTTTAATAGGTTCCTACTTCCGGCTGTCCGAATTTGAAAACAATTGCTACACGCATTTCGTATACATTTCAACTTCATTCATTGACTAATCAAAAAACGGACAGAACTTTTTTGGTTACCTTGTGTGTGTGTGTGTATACACACACACACAGAGGATGCAACAAAAATTGCTCCCACAATGGTAAGACATTACCTAAATTGATACTATTGTCACTACTGTCTTACTGCTATGGAGGAATCATTGTCTGATCCAGTATGCTTTTACCATTCAGCAATGAAGAGCTTCACAATGTGTTTCAAGAAAAATTTGGATGCTTTAAAAGCAAAATAGAACCTTGGTTTTTTTGTGAAGTTCTTCATCCCGAACACACACGTTTGCCTGTGTGTGAATGATTTCATTGTTGAAACCATTTTTAGTCTGAAAAATTCCTTTCAAAGAATTTAAAATGCATTAGGTCCCCCCCCCATTTCAATTAATTACTGTTAGTTTGTCATATCTTACATAAACTATTGTATATGTATTGAAAATCTTTTGCTAGATACTTTCATGTTTTTCCTTATGCGAATGGATACCTTAATTCCATGTAATAATTTGATGTAAAATTACTTATCTTTACTCTTCCACTTTTCAGATGTTGTGCTCTGCTGTGCCTGTCATCCAACAGAAAATATAATTGCATCTGCAGCTCTTGAGAACGATAAAACCATCAAGCTTTGGCGCAGTGATGTTTAACTGCTTTTTCCTCCTCACTTTACAGCACTCTTCCTCTCTAAGGATTGGACAACAAAGGGCCAGCCCGTTGATCATTCAGGGAGGGCTTGGTGTGCAATTGTAATTGATGTACATATTTGAAAGCTAATTGGGATGGGGGGGGGTAGCAGAGTCAAACCAGAATCTGTTTGGCAGGCTCTGTTGATTGGTTAAATACAATCCAAACAATTTGATGGACAATATCAGTCAGTTTTGGTAAATGTTCATTTCCATTGAATAGTCATTTCATCTAACTCTCCATCTTTGTTCAAACAGTTATTGAATTTAAAAAAATTTTTTCTACTTCCCATATGTATTATTTTATACATTTAACATCAAGAAAAATGTTTAAATGCAACCATATTGTGAAATGAAATATATTTTCCATAATAAGCAGACAAATCCAAATTTTCAAAACCATTGGATTTAGTTTGATAGTGGTCATGACAAGATACACTTGATCTAGGGAATCAGTAGAGATGCAAACAGTTGAAAATTTTTCTTTAAAATTGATTTCTTTTTTTCTCATTTTTGCTTAGCAAAAGCTTACAGATCAGATTTTAAAAGAAAACTTTTCACAAGGAGATAAATTTGAAAATTGGCACTCACCAACCTTATAAAGTCATTTACTTCATTTCAAATCAAGCCATAATTTAAAAACAGTAAAATGCAACAATGCTCTAATGAGTCTTGTAAAAATACAAAATAATTAAGATTGAAACATTTGTGAAAAACTCATTGTTTCTTTTGAAATAAATCTTTGGTTGCTTACATACCTGAGGCAAATTCTTTACTTTGGTATGTAGGGAGTAGAAAAATTCTCATTTGAATAGATCTGTCCTCTTCTCAGGCATTTGGCGGTTCTTAATTTCTCTTCAGTGTCAAATAAATAAAAATATCAAAATACAAATCCTGGATCTGGCATATGAAATTAAAATTTGATTTTAAAAAATAAAATAATTACTAAGCCACTCTTCTTTTTAAGTGAAGTTACAAACTTTTTTTTTTTTTTAGAAAATACTATACAAAAAATAAATCTTTTTATAATAAAGAAGAAAAAGTATATTTTAAAAAATTTACAAATTTCTTAAATGAAGAATTTTCACTATGGATTTTTGACAAGTTTTTCATCATATTGTATTTCTCAGATTATTCTGTGTCTTTTTATGTAAGCCACATGGATTGAAAATAAACTTCTGCTGAGATTTGAATTTTCATCCCTTATCCTTGAAAATCTGCCTTTGCCATGATGACACTATTATTTTTTTGTAATACCTACTGGTAAAGGTTATTCCTAAACCAGTTATAGATATGTGGTTTGAGTGACCTATTGGTAAAGTTTTGTGGCCAAACTAGAAACTACTGTCATGGAAAGATTTGTGCTCTGACTGGGGGGGGAGGTGCAGTCGAGTATTCTCTGTGGATGAATCATTTAACCATTACTGAAAACAAATTTTCATCATTTCAAGTGTAATGAATAATGAAAACATTTAACTTAAACAATTTATACCAGATCCGATTAATAATTTTTCTCTATTTCTCAAAATGAGGATAATACACTAATCACCATCTAATTTTCATCTTTGGCAATGTATTGAGTCATATTGTGTATAGATACACCACCTTCTGTTTGACTTGAATTTAACTAAACTGTCTTCAAAATGTATGCATTTTGTCAAACTAAATGATGGAGGATGTCTAGAAGAGAGTAGCTTGACAGAGCAAAGGTTTGAATTACCTATTAAAAAAAAAAAAAAAAAACACATTTTCTCCTTTGGACTTTTATTTCTCTATTTAATAAAAAAAAATAAAACAGGGTTAGCAACTCAAATATTTGTACTCATTAAAAATGTTTATAACAATAAGAAATAATGTCAGATAAAAAGAATTCTTTTAAAAATAATTGCTGTTCATGTTTCAAATACAAAACTGAATCTAGCAGAAATAGATTTGTAGAATTCCCGAGAAAACACTTTCTTCCAAAGGTATTTCAAAATTTGCTCTTTTTAAGCTAGTCTCCATGGCTGAACTAGTAGAGGCATACTTTGCCTCAAAAAGTGGTTTCCCTGAAGAGGGGAGTGCATGTTTGATTCCTGTCAGATGCATAATTTTTCTTTAGGAGGACTTCTTAATTTAGGCTGCTTCATATTAAAAATATATATAATAAAATTTTATTATTAAGCTAGATCCAGAGATGAGAATAAATAATAGTAAAGAAAAATTATGTAACTGTAGGAATCCTGCAAATTGTCCATTGAATAAAAATGCCTCACAGAATCTATTGTTTACCAATGCACTATCTATTGAGAACAATAAAAATGAATTTAAATTAAGATGGAGCCAACACCTGTCTTCCTTCAATAATAAGTATTGCAACCAAACATCCCTATCCAAATATTTTTTGGCATTTAAAAGAAACGAATAAAACACCCACTGTAAAATGGAAACTGATTTAAAAAAACAAAAACATGAGAACATGTAGATCTTTAAATGACCCATGTCCTTTGTGCCTACATGAAAAGTGATATATTAAGTTTTTGAAAAAAGATAAAGATTTATTAAATCAAGCAAATGAAATAAGTTTCTTGTAGACATTGTATTGTTTTCTTTAAAAAATAATTATAAAAAAATTTGCATAATTATATATCTATTATTTGATCAAAAATAACAAAGTAAGAAAATGCGTAATTCTAATATTTTAATTTTACAATATCATATATAGTTTAATAAATATAGTATTTTAGATCTTTATAAATAAAAATATAAATATAAAAAATGGCATTAATCATATTTGAAAGCCCCTTTAAGAAAATCTCAATGTATTTTATAACATAACATAAAATAAATAAATAAAAATGCCAATTGTATTGTATATTAAAAAACCAGACAGTGATGACATGTTCTCATATAGAGAAACCAGTATTAACAGACAGAAATTACAAACCAATAACTGATATTTACTTTGCCACCTTAATTAAAATTGTATCCTGATTTGTCAAAAGAACCAACCCCCCCTTAATAAAAAATTTTCTAATCTCATTCCCCCACCAACTTAAACTATATAATACTATTTAGTTTATAAAAAGAGTAAATAATTTTTTGGGAAAGTTATTCAACATCGCTTGAAAATGGAATAAAAACTTTAAATTTTATGTTTAAGATTTAGGTTCTGAAGTATGGTAATTTCTTGTGTCGTGATGAATACATATTTTTAAATAATTATATATAAATGACCAAACAAATAATTTGATAGAATCAATCATTATATATATATATATATATATATATATATGCATGCTGGCCACAGGCATTCAACATTTAAATATTAAGCTTGGCCAATCTCATTCAGCTTTTTTTTTTTTTTTTTTTTTTTAAATCATCCCACATTGTGTTAATTGTACTGTTGTGAGAAAATGTCAAGGATCATGCAACCATCTCTCCTTTTTGAACAAAATGTGTCAATAGTTTTTCATCTGGTCATTTTATTTGTGTGTGTATTTATTTACCAATGTACATGTAAGTGAAACAATGGACATTAAAATGAACACACTCTTACTTCCAAAAATAAACATAGCAATTCTCAAGAAATTGTTAATAGGCTGTACTACACAAGTTCCCTTTTCTGATCATTTAGGAAATATATTCAAACTGATGGCATCACTAAGGGTTTTTACAAAAAAAATTTTACACTTGCTACACTACCATGTTTATATATGCTAAGTAAAAACAAAAAAACTGAGAGCAGTATCTGAAAATAAAATAACTGTTCTTAGCATAAATGACAAAATACCTTTTGAGATTGTATAAATCAATTTGAATAATGATAGCTTTAATACCTCCACTTAGAAAAACTAATCAATTCAAAAAACGTGACTATGCAACTAAAATAGTGAATACCCATGCAGATACATAATAATCTTCATGAATAACTTAGAGCACATTTAATATTTTCACAAACTCTACAAAACAAACATTAACAATGATTTCTCTAACCAAATAATGGATTAACAAATTAAAATCTTAACAAAATACACTCAAAATCTCTAAAATTGATCACCAGTAAATTATATATCTCAAAACCATGTCAACAAATTTCACTTGGAATATTTGGCAAAATTTAAAATATTTAACTGCAAAAAAAAAAAAAAAAAAAAAATGTCAAAAACATTGTTTTTTTGTGTTTTTTTTTTTTACCTGCCACCATTATTACTATATTCTCCCTTGACAATATTTATGGTTTTAAAGTTATTTTTTAGAATTTTGATAAAACTGGATTTTTTTTTTTTTTTTTTTTTGAGAATTGATAAAAGTATTAAACACTATTCTTGTAAATAAACAGACTAATAGTGTTTAACATATTTTTGTTGCTAATTCACAAGATAAAAGTATAAATACAGATGCTCAGAACCTATTTTAGTGAATGTATGTGACAAAAGCAAATGAAAGAAATGCCAGGAAAATGCTTTTTTTTTTTCCAAAATTTATAATTATGGTTGTCATGTGTTTTTCTTGTTTGCAGACATTTTTATGAATAAAAATTTTGTTTACATAGATATTTCTTTATAGTATGGTAAATAAATATTGCATTGTAGTTGGTTTACATATTTTTATAAACTTGTAAATAAACAATCTAATGAAATGAAGTGTTTAATACTTTGAAGAAATTAAAGGTTAGAGAAATTATTGTTGATGCTTGGTTGGTGTAGATTGTTTTTACTGATGGAACAAAAGGGACATCACTTTTTATATTTTTTTTTTTTTTTTTTTTTGTGACTTATTCAATCTATATTATAACAGATTAACTTACTTTATTGTTGCGGGTAGGATTTCTGTACAGGAAAATGAGGAAAAAACGTTTAATAAAACATTTGTGTTATTTTGTTTTTTGAGACTTTCTCTTAAATTAATGATTCTTATTTAATGTGTAAGGATCTATGTTGTACACCATCTCAGTTGAGCAATATTATATTTTAGAATTTTGTTGCTAAAGTGGGGGGGAACAACTTTTTTTTTTTAACTAAATAATTTTGCCTGGTACAGAAACCTGATGAAGATACACTGGAATTTTTAAAAAAATATTGCAATGTCGCATGAAATTTCGCATTTTTTTGTTTTACACCCTAAAATAATAATCTCTAATAGTTGATATCAAAACAGTCTTCATTTTCTAAGGATACATGAAATAGGAAAATAAGCTAATCAGATGTTTGGTAAATTTTTTTAAGATTCTTCCAGAATGAATACAATTATTTGAAGTCAACAAATTAAAAATATTGACAATCCTATACAGAGTCAGTTCCTTTTTAGGTGTCTAGTAGATTATATTGATAAAATAGCAAAACAAATAAGGATCCATTTAAATGACACTGAAGACATGAGACTTGAAAGTGTCAGGTTGTAAACAAGTGAAATATCAAAGCAGCCATCCTCACTCAAGACCATGAACTCCAGTGAGGAGTATTATTGCTTTGGTTTCCATAGCAAGTTGAGAAACCAGAAAAACATTTGAAATAGAGAGTATATCCACCAATCATACAAAACATAATACAAGCTTGCTGGAGTAATTCTTTATCAATAAAAGAATTAATTTTGTAAGCCACCTTGGAATCGATGGACTGCCTCAATCACAGTGACATCATAACAGTTTTAAGAAGATGGGTTAAGGAATCAGTTTAATTTTTTTTTTTTTTTGTGAGTTGAAAGTTAATTTCTGACCTAAGTCACCCTCTTTTCAATTGATATTTATTTTTAATTGGCACCATAAATTTTAGTGATCTTTTTGTGTTATAAAAAGAATTTGTTGTATAACAACTAACATGTTTTTTATTAACTCTCATCCATTGTGATAGTGTTGTTGCTAATCTCTTAAGCAAAAAAAAAAAAAAAAAAAAAAAAGAATTACCAACAGAATATGGCACGTGGAGAAGGAATAATTATGAACTTCCTATTGACTAAATTATGGATCTTGCCCATCTTACCTCTATAAGTGGGTTTTTACAATTTAGCCAGGTCCTATAAATCAACTGGATTTTATTGTCTCAGATTATTCTGGAAGGGCCAAATTTTTTTTTTTTATATATATAGTTTTAACATTTGTACACAAAAAAAATGTGTCAAAAAGACTTTTGATGCTGTATACTCATTTAACAATTTTTATTGGCTTAAGAAACTACTTTTAGAATTTTAATAAACCCTAAACATGAAGTATTAAAAACTATTACAGTT
Organism: Acanthosepion lycidas; assembly: GCA_963932145.1. Classification (NCBI taxonomy): domain Eukaryota; kingdom Metazoa; phylum Mollusca; class Cephalopoda; order Sepiida; family Sepiidae; genus Acanthosepion; species Acanthosepion lycidas. The sequence goes on along the minus strand of OZ010581.1, from coordinate 35,493,761 downwards.
AATTCTCAGCAAATTTATAATTATAGTTACTCTTAGGTATGTGTTTAAGTTTTCAAAAGAAAAAAAAAAAAAAGAATGTATAAATCCAGTTTCACATGTTTGGGCTTTACCAAAATTCTAAAAAAATAACTTTAAAACTAAAAAATTGTTGAGGGAGTATATAGTAATAGCAGTGTGAAGAGAAAAATCATTTTAGCACATGGCTTTTATTTATTTTTTTTTGCAGGTATGAATGTTAAACTTCACCAAATTTACATTGTTAACATTACAGCAGCAACCAGTGTTAAAATAAGTTTAATAAGTATTATTTTCTTTTTTTGTTTGTTTTAATCATTTCACCCCAAGCAAGGCAATAAAGCCTCTAGTATACAAGAGGTTACCAAGTGTTGGAGTATATGAGAAAAACTACTATTAAGGTGAGAAGACAATAAATGGACAAGAATTAAAAGACAAGATAACAATTGACATTGCATTTAAATTTTTGAAGACCAAATTTAACTGGGAAGCAAGAAGAGAGTTCCACAAGTGAGAAGTGTGATAGAAGAAACTGTTAGCATAGAACCTACAGTTGCCTTTAGCCATTTCAAATGTGAGACCTTGCCACCAATCTAGTACTGCACTTCATAAAGTTTAGGTATCATAGCAGAAAGTACATCAGAACAATTACCATGAAAGTATTTATAGAACAGGCACAGGGAAGTTATGTTATAGCAATGGGAAAGGGACTGAAGCTGAGAGGCCAAGTCAGAACCAAAACTATATAGATTCTTCTTTGGATTTTTCAAGAATCTCTAAATATATAGCAGGAGCACCAGACCAGATATAGCAGCAATATTCAAAGCAAGGACAAATGGTAGAGTTATAAATAGGTAATATAGATTGTGGTGAGAAAAATTATCTATCACCATAAAATTCTACTCAACCAAGTGTAGTTACAAAAAATACACATTTACAAAATGACAACTTTTATTACAGCAATTATATACAGTGTTTCCTCTCCATGGCAAAAACATTTTCATAAAAATGTTCTTTAAATTTTTACTAGAAAAAGAAAATACATTACCTTTCAAAGTGTTATAAATGGAAAAATATTGAAATTATTTAATACCAGGTGCTGAAAAATTCTTCAGCCAATCTAGAAAAGATTCAAAAAGAAATTCCAATAATCAGATATTCAGCACCTCTTCACCCTTAGAAAAAGGAATTTTTGACTACAAAAAAAATTTACTTAATCCTTGTTATAAAATGGAAAAATAGAAATAAGAACATTTGATTCAAGGCCTGTGCATGCAATATTATTTCCATACTTTTTATATCACAAGAATTGACTTAGAAAAAAAAAAACTCCGTTTAATGCTGTATACTTATTTTGAAGTTGGAATCCTATCTATGCACAGCATGATTAGGAGAATGGGATACATATTAAAAGGTTCAAACACAAAGTCAGTTTTGTATTTCCAAATCGAGGTAATTCTGCATTCCTGATGCCAGCAGGATGAAAATGGTTTAGAGAAAACATTCTGCCATCACTTCATGTGCTTTAAAAGAAAAATCTTTTGATAAATTCTGGTCACATGTTATCATTCAACTCCTCTGACAACAAAAATTTATTCCATTCAATGTACTTAAAAAAAACAAAACAAAAAAAAAACAAACATTCTGTCCTAATGAGGAAAAATGGTTTGGAATATAAAAATAAACTTTAAAAGCATAACATTGGATTTAAGGAAACTTAACAGAGAGGGTCAATTGTTTAATTGAATATCAATTCTGGCTTAGTATTTTTTTTTTTTTTTTCCAACAAGTATGAGAAATTGGTAAATATCTAGACAGTAACAATTGAGATCTGAAATGCTACTATATTTTATTAGGAAATCTTCAAATATATTAACATGTCCAGAATAGGGAAACCTAGTCAAGAAACATGGAACAAAGTACAAACATTAAAATTAATTTACATTTGAGTAATTTTTTTTTTTTTTTTTTTTTTTTTTTTAAATCTAACAAGTCATTATTTAAACAGGTTTAGAGAAATTTCTTATCCAAAGAAACTTAAATCTTGTCAGAATTTGTATACAAATTGACTGAAACACTCAATATTAAGAATTGCTACATTTCTTTGTCCAACAATTATATACATGCATATTTCCCGGTTTAGTTTAAAGTGATCTGATAAATATGAATACACATGAACATTTGATTTTTGATAAGGCAAATTTTACACTATTAATTTTTTTGCACAAATTTACAAGAATTTTCAAGAACTACATTATAACTTACTCAGACAAGAATCTAATCAGCAGTAACATTCAAGCAAAGAATTCCCCCAGGAAGTGAAAAAATGATTGTCAATTTTAAAGTGTACAACAAAATGCATAATCTTTGAAGCTTATTTAATATGATTTAAGCTAAGGATATGGAAATTCACCCATAATACCAAGAGTTTACTGAATTCATGATTATCTCTGCATTAAAATCAAAGTGAAAATTCTAATAATTGTTTTTTTTTTTTTTTTTAAATTGCTATTAAGTCTGGACTTGGTACGACATAATTGCATGCTAATTTTATACTTCAAAGTAGTTGCTATTTACACTGCATAATTATGAATTAAAAAAACAAATTTCAATTTACTGTAAACAAATAAATATTTTCTGAACAAAAAGGTTCATTCTTAATGAATATTAAAGCCTCCAAAAATTAATTTTCTTTTTACTAGTACTTATTTCATAGATGTCCAACTTTCACATTTGATACATAGATTGAATAATTTAAAAAAAAAAAAAAAAAAAAAAAGGACATACCCACATATTAGTTATGCTTCAAGCATCATACTTTTGTATTAGAACATGTCTACAAGTCTGTTTTTTTTTTTGCATATTAATACCTGAAAATTACAAAGTAACCAATACTATCTTTTTATATCATGTTTTTGCAATTATCTTTAAGTATGAAGAACTTTAACCTAACAGAACTAAGTATATATCAGTCTACAAACTTTGATCTTTGAAACAACTTTCAGAAATACTTGAAAGAAAATTAAATCTATAGGAGGGTGGTTTACTATTCACAAGAGTTTAGTAGGTTGACCACCCAATAATGGACTAAAGATCTGGGGAATGGTATAAAAAATGTAAAATGAGTTGCATATGGTTGGTGTGGATTCATTTCCTCATTTACGTTGTTTTTTTTGCACCCCCATATTTTGACAAGGTACCCAATGAAGGCAAGAAGATACATGACCAAAACCAAAATATTAACTAAATACATTCAGTAATTTAAAAAAAACAAACAAAAAAAAAAAAAAAAAAAACCTAACAAAATTCAGACCAAAAAAAAAAAAAAATTAACATGCAATATACATGCTGAAGAGTGAGTGGATGGGTCTGTCTACAAAAACTCTGGAGTTGTGATGCTGAAGGTAACATCATTTAGCTAAGTGACAAACTTTTACTTTATAATTTTATATAAGTCAACACCTAGTGGTAACAGTCTGATTCATGATTAAATGCAATCTTCAGTCCATGAAGATTGCATTCAAGCATGAAACAGATTGTCACTACTCGGTGTTGGCACAGTGTCTACTTTTATATTTTTATACATTCTATCTCTGATATTGAGCATTTTTACCCATAAATATAACATAATTAAAACTATATTTCTATCATATTACATATATTACATGCATAGATAATATATATATAGATGTTTTTAATGTCATAAAACAAGACAAATGAGCATTAGATCACAGCATGCTTAATCAATTCTGTATTCAAGATTGTTTAAATTATTTAAGATATGCTGTTTTGGGTCCCTCCTCCATCCCCCCATAACTAATATTTATTAAGCATTCTAAAGAAGAAAAAATGAAGAGGAAATAGTGGGGATAATAAACAACACTTGAACTTGTAAATGAAGTCGTTAATGTTTCAACTAAGATTCTACCTACAATTGTCAGAGGAGTAATGATAAGATGATATCTGAAATTTAAAAAAAGAAATTTATGTAAAATCAGGGTGGATATTTTACAAGAAAATATATAGTGAGGCAGGAGGTGGGTTTGGTGAGAGTTACATTCTACAGCTAGAGCACCAACTGCAATTGCATCTGATGCTGTTGTTGTGCAAGTTGTTGCTTCAGGTTCATTTCCTGCTGATAGATGACATCTTGCTCGAGTTCTTCATGAGTTGGGTGTCGTAATTTGTGAATTGTTTTCTCCACAGCTGGGACATACACAGAATGGGATGGAATCACATTTTTATACAGCTGGAAAAAAAATTGCAATGGTATTAATGAATACAATTACACTTAAAAAAAAACAAACAAAAAACAACAATGATTTTTTTTTTTTGTATATACTATATTTATTTTTTGTATATACTAGGATTATCATTGATTTGATATATTTTCTCAAGTATATGACCCCATGTTTCTGAAGCTAAAAACAGGGAATAAATTACATCCTTGAGTATAATACAACTTTGTAGTACTGACATTGTATTTTTTTTTTAAGTTGTACCATATTATCCAGAAAAATCTAATGTTATATACACATTTCACTAAAATATTCAATTTTTCATGATGTTAAAGAATAAAAATTAACAGATGTTCCACCATTGCATATTTCATCTCCTAATTTCTGTTTCAAAATTTATTTTCCAATTAATCTGAGAAAGATACTAACTAGACATAGCCGGTGTGACACTATTTAGCTATGGTAATTAATTAATTAATTAACCATAAAAATTGAACGGGGAAAATGCTGAAAACAGAAAAAAAGGGTTTAACATTATTCTGAAGGGTATACTGTTCGACATAAAAAAAGATTTTGTTTTGTTTTTTTTCAAAAAGTCTATTTTTCTCAAGAAACCGAAGAATTGCATCAACGATAATTTCACAGAAAGGCCATGTGGCGATCTTTGACAATTGATTAATGCTGGTCACTAAAAGTGCTGGGTAAGAAAACAAAAATAACCAGAATCAATGAAGATACCATTTGAAAGTGCATAAGATATTAAGTGCACCAGTAAGGAAGTGGACAGACAAGAGGGCCACATGTAAATTGTAAGAATTTTGGCAGGGAGAAAGGGGAATTGTGTAAACAAAGTTTGAGTTAGTTCAAGTCAGCAGTTTGTACACAGGAGCCAGAGAGTTGTCATGCAGAGTTGACCAAGAGATTCCACAACTCCTGCCTCTGACTTTGCCTTCCTACAAACAGCAAGTTATATTGACAAACGAAGCTAACCAGCACTTAAAAAACTAAATCAGTTGACTTAGAACACCAGAACTTGCCTAGAAATATAAACACTCTCAGAAGAAACGGGTTGGGAAGAAAACACATTCCTGTATAGAACAGACTGATAAAAGTTGACTTGCTTTCTTTAAACATACCTGAACCTTTTTGGTTTTCATTTATTTCTTTTTGCTTGTGCGATGTCACCTCCAGTTTAGACTCACCTTGCACTACGGCCCTGGTGCCTGATTGATCTCATCAACCTAAGATCAAAATCACAACATGGGTAGGATGTTGGATGTTGGATTTAACGGCATGTCAACTCCTATTTGGGTCATTTTATGCCGAAGCCTTATTTATTTATGAATTTTAAGATGGTTATAGTGTATAAAAGGTTGGGAGGCTGTTGAATTTCATAATCTACTGTATTTTTTTGGATTGCTTTTTCTTGTGATTGTTTCTGATTATATATTTTTATATCTACATCCATGCAAGCATATATATGTCTATAAACACATATACACATATATATACATATACACTATTTGAAACATCAAGTTGTTTATTTCTATTGTATTTATTGGTTCCTGTGGGGGTGTATAAATGGAAAGAATTGTGATGGTTTTATCTAGTGTCACTTGTGTTGCTATTGCTTGTAATTTAGTTTTAATGTGTACTTTGCTCTGCAGTATGTCATTTCTAATCAATATTGACACTCCTCCATTAGCTCTATGTTCTGTATTGTCGTTATAGTGGTATTGTTTATAATTTTTAATTTTTAAGTTGGCATTTTCTTGTAAAAAGTTTCCTGTAAGCAGATGACGGCTGGATACAGTAGTGACATAAGTATGAGTAAGTCATTGTAATTAGTTTTTATTCCATGTCAGTTCCATTGCAGGATCTTATGTGCCATAGTTATATTTTCATTTTTGGGGGGTAAAGTTACCTATTAGGTTTATATCATTTGTCCTCTCCAGTTTTTTTCCATCTCGAGTTTTTAGAAACTTTGTCTTCAACTGCTTGTGGTGTTCTTCGGTCAGATTTTGGGTTTTGTTTTGGATTTTGTTTATATTCTTTCTCTTCTATTTCCATATATTCCATAGGTTCAAATTTATTTTCATTTGATATATTGATCGTGATTTTGAGTTAGATCTTGATCGAGTGTTTTCTTGTTCTGTTGTCACTTTTTTGTCTTTTTGTTTATTTTTCATTTTCTTGGTTTGGGTTTGGGAAGAAGAGGGTTTGCTGGAGTTTTGTTCTATGTTTTCTTTCCAGAGTTTTTTGCCTTCTTCTGGGTTAATTCCATTTGATTTGGGTTGTTGAGTTTTATTTTTATTTTGATCCGATTTAAGTTCAATTAAAAAGGTTTTTAATTCTTCAAGGAAAGCTTTTAATTCCTTACATAAATTTGTTATTTCAGTTGTACCTTTTATTTTATCTTCATTGTTTATTTTATTTGCTTTTTGTACCATGGAGACGTAGGTGTTTTCTTTTATGTTATTTTTAACTTCCTTTCATGCGTCTGAGAAAGATATATTTTTTTTGTATTTTATTATGATTATTTCTTTTTCCTGTTTGTAGATACTACATTGTTTTGAGAGGGTAGAATGGTTTCCCAAACAGTTTGAGCATAGGCTCTCATTTGGACAGTTCTCTTCTTTATGTTCTGGTTCTTTCTCACTACATTTTCCACATGTTTTTTTGTTTCGACAGGAATCTCTGTGATGCCCAAATTTGTGGCATCTATAGCATTGAAGAGGGTTTGGTATGTATTGTTCTACTTTTATAATTTCATATCCAATTTTAATTGTTGTCGGAATTTAGGGGGAGTTGAAGGTTAGAATGTAGGTATTAGTTTGTATCTCTGCTTCATTTTTCTTTATTGTGATTCTTTTGACATTTGTAACACCTTGAGTTTGGAGTTCTATTTTTATCTCTTCTAGAGTGAACAGGGAGAGCTCCTTGCTTTTTACTACACCCTTTGAGAAATTTAGGGTTTGGTGTGGGTAGGATTTTATTTCTATTTCTTGTAGTTTTTTTTGTCTTATTAGTGTATCCGCATATATCTTTTTTTCCGCTTCCACTAGTAATGTTCCATTTTGTAGTTTTTTTACATTTTTTGGTATGATTATATTTGATATAGCTTTTTGGATTTTAAATGGAGATATTTGTGTTAGTGCTTTGTTGCTTATTGCTTCGAGAACAATAAATCGTGGAAAGTTTTCACTATCATTTTCTGATTCAGTCATTATCCACATGTGGTCTCTTGGAAGATTTCTTTTTTTCCATTGATTGTTTTTATTTTTGTTCATCATTGGGACATGACAAGGGGGAAACCCATTCGCCTTGCCATGTCAGGGCTACGTGAATGGTATACTCTCTTTGGAAGGAGTCTTTGAGCACGTGTGTTCCTTTGTTTCTGTTATCCAAGTTTTACGGCTGTGAAGGTGTTTAGCAGGTGTGTCAGATCCTTTTTTTCTCCCAAATTGATTGACCCTCAGCCACTGCCTTCCATCACATATTTAGGGTTAAGTGTTAGTTTTGGTTTGGAAGAGGAGTGTAAGTTATAGGTTTGGGGTGGATTATATATGATGGGGCTTGACATGACCAGCCGATTGATCGGATCGGGCCCCTCCGACCGCCCGTCTAACCCAGGTAAGGGCCAAAGTGGTGTGTTACAGGATTGTGACTGCTTTACACCTGGGTTACAGCCTGCTCAACCACCAGGATCCCGTCCCCAGACATTACGGGTCGCCACCCACGGCCAACAGGTGGCCCCATTGAGGGACTTTTACCCTCTGCAGAGGGGCAGTCAGCGTATTCTGATGCTCCACCAACTGGGCAACAACATGGGTAGGTTAGACTTGAGACCAAGGTAGTTACTTCAGTAACCAGTCATTGGAAGCGAGCTGAGAACGACAGAGCTGGTGCCAAACCGGTTGTGTCACGGTGTGAAGCCGTTACATATTTATGCTGTTAGAATCAACTGACCCTCGCATTTTATATCCTGACCAAAGGATCCCACTGGGTAGTGACAACTACTGATCAACCGGGACACATATTGGTGGCAGTGACTAAGAGTTGAACCCAGATGACCCCAGTAGGTGTAACACTGGTAATACATTTTAAGCTGTTAATTAATCTATGATACATTTATGTTTCATTATATTTCTATATAACAATAAACTATAAAAATAAAAAACAATGGTGACTTTCATTAAGAATGAAGAGAAAACTTTTATAAAAAAATAAAATATAAATAAACTTTATCTTGTGAGCAAAACTGATCTAATTTTAAACATTATGCTGATTCCTAAAGAACAAATATTGCCAACATATCAAATGCCTTTTGTAAAGAATGGCTATCAACACCTGCCTACTTTGTGTTTTATTACCTATTGTGCTGAGTGTATTTGCAATCTTGCTGTTTCAAATTAGAGATTTTTATTAAGTTCAGTAAAAATTTCTGAAAATTTGTACATTTCTATTATGCAAAAGAAAATCTGATAAGATCCTGGTTGAAATTAGATTTTTTCTTTTCTTTTAAACAACTCTTAAAAAATACTTGGTTACCTATTCAGCCTTGATTTAGCAGATCATTTAACTTCAATGATCAAGCACAGACTTTAACATTTATGCTATACAGCAAATGAAAGTGTGTGTGTGTGTGTGTGTGTGTGTGTGTGTGTGTGTATATGATATTATATATTACACTTGCGTAAAAGCTGCTGCATTTGAGCTTTCCTTTTAAAAGTTCAACAATAATTCTTCTGCTGTCACTTAAAGACAATTTTTCATGTACGTAAGTCCTTACTTTCTGTATTAATAATTATTTTTAATTCATCACAAAAAATTACGTAAGAAAGAAAGAAAAAAAATAAATAAAATCAACAAAAACAATTGCAGTAATGAAAACTTGGGAATAAAAAATTTCAGGATTGCGGCCCAATACCAAAATGGTATATGGTGGGCTACAGCTTCTAGGAGTAAAGTTGAAAACACAGACAATTTTATTTTCAATTTGTAATTTGAGAACAGTAATTTTTTCATTTGAATATGAGCTATTGAAAGTTAGAGAGTTGTGTCCCTTTAATTGTTTTTATTAGTAGAAGCCAAGATGGTTAAATCCAAAACCCAATTGCAGTAATGAAAATTTGCGAATCTCAAATTTCAGGATTGCAGATCCAGATTGTAATGATTTTAATTTGCTCACAGAGTTGGCCTGATTCCAAAATTAATGATATGATGGGCTATGGCTCCTAAGAGTAACGTTGACAGTGACATTTTATATATATATATATATATATATACACATATATATATATATATATATATATATATATATATATATATATATATACATACACACACACTTTCATTTGCTGTATAGCATGAATGTTAAAGTATGTGCTTGTTCCGTGAAGCTAAATGATTTGCTGAATAGGTAACAAAGTATTTTTTTTCAAAGAGTTGTTTAAAAGAAAAGAAGAAAAACTAATTTCATACAGGATCTTATCATATTTTCTTTTGCATAACAGAAATGTACAAATTTTCAGAAATTCATACACACACACCTCCAGCTTCAACTGAAATAATAAAAAAAATGACTGAGGCAGCCTCACTTGTATATAACAATGTTTGGGGAGAAATAAAATACCAAAATTATAATGGGTTTTTTACCTGTAAAGCATCAAGCAGATGAAACAATGTTATTGGCCCTTGATCAATCCGTACACGTTTGTTCATTGGAATAGAAGCAAGTTGCTGCACAGCTTCCATTTCAGCTGCTTCTTCAGAGTTGGAGATTTCAGTGGTATTGCTGGTGGGAGGAAAAAAAAAATTTCTTTTTTTTTCTTTTGTTGTCATTTATCATTACAATCCAATTTATATGTTCCTATTTACTAGCATTCACATCTTTTTTAGTATGCAGTTTGTCAACAGAAAAGACAAAAAAAGTTTGGTATAGTTTCACCAAAACTATAGGCAATATTCTCACATCTAAGTTTCATATAGGAAGAAGTGGAGAAAACAGCCAAATAAAATAAAACAACAAACTGGCAAAAAGTGAAATCTCAATAAAATGATATCAAAACTTTTCTTTAAGAAAACTTTTAATCGCTTTCTTTCAATATTGCAGGTAATTAAAATTTATTTAATTTCAGCAATTTCATATTCCTTAAAATTATAAAATTTTTATTTTCTTATTTTTTTATTAACCCATTTTATCCAGTATGTATGAGCAGTAAATCTGACTTTCACTAAATACGTGTTGATAAATTTTAACCACCATAATTGAAACTAATATCATAAATTACTATGCAAACATGAACCAAGCAAACCTAAAGTTCATCTCTTTACTATAATGATCATGAAGATTTTTTTTTCCACACTGGCTACAGCAATGTGAAGTTGAGCTCTATTCTTCAGATAAATTTTATTTCAACAACAACACTGATATTTCACCCCAACTTTGGAAATGGGGACAAGTTTTATGACATCAAATAATAGAATTGCTAAACAAGTCGCTTTTGATAGAAAATTTTAATATAGTTATGAAAATCTTTTCGTCTTCCATCAGCATGGCTGATACAACGCTCCTAGAGAGTAACTCACCGTGACTTCTCCAGCTAACATTTTCTGCTGATATGAAGCAGAAAAATTATATTGAATCAATTGCTGAGTCTGCTGCTAGGAAAGTGGGTTCATTGTGTCATGCTAGACAATTTTTCTTGCCAGAATCTAATACATAATCTACCATTCATTGATGCATTGAATATTGCTGTCACATCTGGTTTGGTGCTTCTACTATATACTTAAAGATTCTTGATAAAATACAAAGAATAATCTGCACACACAATAACCCCTTGCATTTTAGTGGCTTTATTGCCTTATTTGGGGTGAAAAAACATTAAAAACAGGGGAAACAAAGGGTAAGAAAAATAAAAAATAACTACCATAAAGTAGGTGAAAAAAACAGAAGAAAGGAAATTAATTTTTTTTTTTCACAAGAAAACCTTTTATAAAAAGCCATAAAGTTAGTTAACTACTATTCATCTTTTTAAGAGTGTAAAGCCTCACTATAACATATCCAAATTAAGAGACATAGATATATATGTTTGGGATTTGTGAAATTAGACTTCCATATTTGAATGTTATTACAGAACTAACAAGAAAACTAAAACTCATGATTTCTTTTGAGTTTTGTTATTAAGTTCTGCAGTAGATGTCGTCTTCATTTGCAAAGCTGGAGTGAAATGTCAAGTTATATTTTGCTTGAAAGAGAAGTCCATATCACATTGTCGCAATCAGTGTGTGTGGGGTAGAGATCAAAGTCTGGTTTGCTTCTGTAAATATGAATTTGTGTCAAATTTTGACTGCAAAAATTCTAGTTATTAACAGATGTCATTTCAGATGACTGCTAATACATATTGAGCATAATATCACTAAAGTGGAATCAGAACTAACAGAAATATATACAAGACAATATGACCAAAAATTGGGGAGAAAGTTTATCAAGGTACACACAAGATTCTTTTCTTTATGCATATTTTTAGAGATTCAAACACTAGAAATTAATGGATTTAGATCCAGAGCCATAATGACCGAGGTGATTAAAGCTATTTGTATATAGGATGAGCAAAGTTTAATACAAATACACAAAATTGTGAATTTAAAACATGTCATCAACTAATTTTTTATTTATTTAATCTCTACATGAATTAAATGTAGATCTTTGAAACATGTTATCACAAAACTGCAATCATAATCTATTAAGTGAGAAAAAGGAGATTTTCTGCCATTGCAGTTCAATTAGGCATCACCAAACTAAAATTTTATTTTCAACATATCTGAAAACCTTTAATATAAACAGAAATAGCTTGACAAAACATAAAAATGGTAATGGTACCAAATTTATCTTGGTAGCTAAATTAGCAACCAAGTTATAACCATTCATATTTTGTCTTGTGTACTATTGGGCCAGAATCTAATTTCAACAGAGTATAACTGAAGATGAAGGCTTCAAACAAGTGAAAAATCATTATAAATGTAATATCATATAGAGTTTGAAGTAAAAGAAATATAATACTGATGTAATCAATAATTATTACATCAGACCAGCCTAAACACTGGGGAAAATAGTGTTCTCAAAAGCAAAATAGTTAAAAAATGACAGAAGAATTCTGACAGCACATATAATTTCCATTTCAACAATTAATTCCTTGCAACTTCTTGCTATGATTCATCATACAACAGGAATGAAACTATTTTTTTGAGTTGTACATCAATAAAAAATTTCACATTTACACCCCATGTAAAAACAATTTGACAGTAGGTCAAAAGTATACCATCTTGAACTTGCTATAAAAAAAGTATCCATTGGAAGTAGATGCCTGAAACTTTACTCATTTTTGGATAAAGAACTCAAAAGTTATTTTCTGTGTATGATGAACACTTTTTGTCATATATGTACCTAATTTTAAAAGATGTGAAGTTATGCAATTTTTGCCAAAAATTCATAGTATGTCTACAAATTTTTCATGAAAGGGATCATTGGACAATCATTCAAATAAATGCTTATTGCAAAGCTTTAAACTCATTTATTTTAAACTATAAAAAGAAAGAAATGAATAAAAATACATTTATTGAAACTGATGAAAAAAACTTTCTGGACTATAGGAATGGATTTCCTCCATTTCCTCCCCTAATGGTGATTAGCAGTTTTAATTTGTTTATAAGCCCCTGCTGTAGCCAATATTCTTGAAACATTCCATATTCTATCATCATTTGAAAGTAGTATTATATCAAAGTCCCATCTAATGACAAATGTTGATGCCATTTGTACAATATCATCCAACAAAGGCCACAAAAAAAAAATCATTTCTACCCTTGGAGCTAAAAATTGCACTGGACAGTTTACTTTTCTTTATGATTGATTCAGTCATTTTCTATCGCTTAACCTTTTGCAGGTTATTTAAAACCAGAAAATATTTTTAGATTATGAGAATTTCTTTTTTTTTTTTTAGAGATAATAATTTAATGATACAAGTTTTACCCATAGCTGTAGGGAAGAGGTGGTTATGTACCTTTCCCAAGAATATTTGCATGCAAATGAATATAATGATTCCAACTGGAATTGAACCTCAGCTCCAGTTAACAATTCTGAGCCGTTATCTGTTACACCACCTGCACATTTAAGCTTACAGCACCTGGTATTCTCGAGCAGTCACTCATCTAGGTACTGACCAAGCTAGATGTTGCTTAACTTTGGTGATTGTATGGGAGCAAATGTTTCAATGTGATATGGCTGTAAGGCTAGCACTGGGCAAGATGTCATATTAATGACTTGGTCAATGTAAATGTTGGAGTTATAGCATACTGCAATCCATTGGCCTTGTAGTTAAAGGTTATCTGAGGAGGTGGTTTTTCATCATCACAACTGCTTAAGTTGTTTGAATACTCAGATTCACTGAGTGCTTTTTCTTCCTTCCTTTAAAAAGGTCATGATGAAGTTCCATTAAAAGTTACATCACTGTAATGTTTTGTTTTTTTTTCCCATCAAAACACAGTTCTTAACTATATCAACAACCTTTTCATACATTGCAAATAATTTGGCACCTTCTTTGACACACTTCTCCCATTTACAAGAAAACTATCTCTCAGGATATACAATTAATCATCCATGAACAGAAGATTCAATTTAATCCCCAAATCCTAAGAATTAGAAAAAAAAATATGGTATATTGCCAGCTACAAATGTATATGAAAATGTTTGACCATTAAAAGGAAAACTGGAATCTCTATTTAAGATTTTAAAGTTAAACTAAAAATATATCCAGTTTATTTATTTTATAGTATGAATTCAGTTTCTTTTTTGTTTGGATAAAATACAATGAATAAGTACTTTATACAGTTTTAAAATGCATCAGTAAGGAATATAAAAGAAAGTGAATTAAACTATGAAATATCCACAGATAAAACAAGTTCGATTTAAAATGGGGTTCAGCTGATGTTCATTCACTCATTCGGCAATTCAAATTTTATCAAAATAACCTCGGAAATGAGAAAAAACCCATCAGTTGAATTTGAAGGAATTTTTACTATTTTGACCCATTTTCAGTGTAAATTAGAGTTTTGGGATAGCTTGTTCAATAGCTCAACTGCAAGTGACAAAAATTTCTGCTGAAGTAAATGGCTTAATGATTTGTGCCATTATATGATTAAAATGACAAATAAAATCAACTTACCTATCGCAAAGATAATTAACCTTGAGATAAGACCGTTGTAAGTACGGATTAGGAACATCACAGCCAATGGAATGCTTGAAGCGCTTTTCTCGTACACGGTAACCACTTTTACGTCCCAAAACTTTTACAATAATGTTCTTGAGTTGACTCTGCAGAAGAAAAACCAAGAATTAATATTGACTTTCTTTTCCAGTTGACAGCATACACCAAAAATAACAGTACAAATGTGCCATTAACATGTGTTACTAAGCACCAAATATCATTCTCTTATATTGCAACAAAAATCAAGAAAACTTTCTTTTTGATGCCATGTAAAAAGAATCATTTTGACTTTATATATAAGCTTTCTATGTAACAACCATCCAAAGACTTTCAAGAATGAAACATGCTAAAAAAGAAAGCATTTGGTAAATGTCTAAAATAATTTAATGGTAATTGGAATGAACTAACCCTTTCAAATTTTTATGAAACAGAGATCACATCTCCAAGGTGGGCAAACAAAATTTTAACACAATACAGATGTATGTCTATTTCATGTGGAGAGAAGTGGCAGGTAAGAATTTAACCTTTCAAATAGTGGGTTAATAGTTGATGATTTTGGAACTTACCTCAACTGCTGTCATCACAAATTTGACTGCATTTTCAGCCACATCATCCAAACCATTCTCCCAGGCACATACATACATCCGACCATGAACCATGGAAATATCAGGCAAGGTGGCCTCTCTTGATGCAAAACCTGACAATGTAAAAAGAAAAAAATCTCCATGAATAAACTACTTACAGATCACATTAAAAATTTTATACAAAATTTATTTTTCTGTTTATAGCATATTCAACTCTAAAAGTGACTTGGCTATTTTAATAAAATTTTACATGTGAAATATTCAACCTCATTTATTTTACATCTTTAAATATGTAAACAAGGGCTGATAAAATAAAAATTTTGCTAAAATGTTTAAAAGATTTTTCACTGTACAATGAAATGTAATAATGAATAACTTTTATATGTTTATTCTTTACCATCCCAGCTTTCTTATTTAAAAAAGAATACCTCTCCCTTTTTATACATACATCATATCAATATTTTTCCCAAAATAGAACCACCAAAAACTTACCAACATTGATATCATCCTCCAAGCTCCGGGGACTCACCAGTGGTGCATACGACAGTGGATTCACTGGCACAAATTTTTGCTGGAAGAAGAAAAAAAGAATTTTAAAAAAAATATTTTCACTTCAAAAGATTGAATACACTTAAAAAATTTCACAAGAAAAAGATGCACTTAAACAAATGAAATGATCCAAATACAGTACATTATAAAAGCTTCCAGCAATTTAAATAAAATTATATATATATATATATATATATATATATATATGTGTGTGTGTGTGTGTGTGTGTGTGTGTGTGTGTGTGTGTGTGTGTGTGTGTGTGTGTGTGTGTGTGTGTGTGTACATTTAGGAAAAGCCATGGGAAAAGTTTCCATGTAATGCATTTCATCATGTAGGACTTCAGACTAAAGTGATGTTTATGTTGATCAAACTACACATGCACATGAAGGAGAGAGGACACCTGTTGTCACGTCAATGTAAATATCACTTTAGTCCAATGAAGTCCTAAATTATGAAATTTTTCTTAATGGATAAAAGTTTACATATTGTTTTCCAATATTCAGTTATTAATTTTCTCAAATCTTTTGTCATATTTTGTTATTGTAATGTTTTAAATAGAATCAAAATTAACTGGAACAAAGTAATATTTCTGAAACTGACTGATTTATAACTTCTCCCAGATTTATATTTCTATATAACTTCTTTAAAAGCTTCCCTTAGGATCAGTGAATTTTATATTCTGAAATAGTGCACTAACTGTTCATAATTTGGTTAAAATATAGATAGCATGAATAAATATTTAACTAAGAATATTTTAGTTAACAAATTCATTATATATTTTAATCAAGTGATCCTAAAACACAAAAATTTGAACATCTTATAAATAAAGTAAATAAAAATAATTAATTCAAAAAGTATGTTGCAAATAAGTTACAATTATTTAAAAAGAGATTTTTATATTTGACATTAAAAAATCTAAATTTATACTAATGCAGCAAGAGTTTAAAAGTAATGCACACATTTTCATCATGGTAAATACTGAAAAAATGATATACAAAGATGTTGCACTTTTTCTTAATTCTAAGGTACTTTTAATGATTAGACATATTTTTTGTTCAAATTTCTCTAACCTATAAAAAGAGTTGTTATAAAACTACACAAATTGCCAAAAAGCTTATATTAAGGTGGCAAGAGTGACAGGAGGTAAAGATTCTAAAATGGAAAGAATTTTGGTGAAAATAAATGCATAGAAGCCTTTCATTTTAGTTAAGATATATTGAAGAAATTATAAGAAGCAAATAATGAAGGAGGCTGCACAGAAAACAAGTATATTGAACTCTAAAGTATAATTCTGTTAAAATTTGGTATTCCAGACTCAAGTTGAAAGTACTGCTTATTTCTATTGTCTTCCTGTCACAAGCTGGAATTAAACTACAAAGATGAGGTGGGGAAAGTAACACACTTACTGTATAGTTATTTCTACTGGCTGCAGTCACTGCTTTCTTTTTCTGTTTGGTAGGTTTCTGTTTAGGGGAAGAGTTGGAGGCACTGGGTGCTTTCTCTGTTGTCACTGAGGGGAAAAAATCTAAATAAGTGCTCTTTTTCCCCCACCAACAAAAATTTAAACTATTGAATCTAATAAAAGTCATAGGTAACAAACAATACATCAAAACTACTCTAATCATTAAATAAAAATTTTATAAAAAATAGGCAATCAATCAGGATAAGTTGTTTGCAAGACTTTCCTTTCTAAAGATTCAGTTATAACCCTGGCTTATAGCTATTGCTAATACAGAAAATTTTCACTTAAAAAAGTTTTTTTTTTTGTTTTTTTTATACATATTTTGAATATAGCAAAATGCAAAAAATAAGTACTCTTTAAAATTACAAGCTTTTCTTTACATACATTCTATTTGCAAATAAGTTATTAAAAAAACATCTGATTTCAGGAAAAAATATCAACACTGATGAATGAGAAATATTTTACAGCTTATCAATTCCAACATAACAGTTATACAATGCCAAGCAAGTTACAAAATAGATTCTCTTAATTTTTAATCATTTATCCAATAAAATTGTATAAAAATGCTGACTTGGAGAGGCTGAGAATAGGTGCTCAAAAGATTTAAAAGTTGATCCATTACTCTACACAGAAAGTAGGTTCCACCTGTCAAAGAAAAAAAAAAGCTAGCCTATTGACATTATAATCAGGTGGACAGGTGAGTGTCAAGTGGCCAAAGAAGTTTAAAGAAAAGTGCAAGTGAGTCACCAGCTGTCAGAGTTCATAATGGGGTTATGAAGTATAAAATGTTTAGTTAAGTTACTTGTGTCAATTTAAACTTACTGAATTAGCTAAGCAAATTTTATTTCCTTTTTAGGAAATTCACTGAATTATATTAAAGGATCAGTACTGAAAAAAAATTTCATCTAGCTAAATGGTTAGTGAATGAAAAAGGTTTGAGTAACAACTTGCTTATTATTCTTTCTAAAATGTGTGATTATTAAGTTTAAAGTAGTTTATAGCAAATAAATATAAACACAGACATTGTGACTTCCATTTCAGTTCTCTAACAACTTTCACTCAAGGCAAATGCAAAAAAAATATATATAATTCTTGAGGTCTGATATTTCAGATTTTGGAATTTGCTTTTTATACATAACTATATTCTTTATTATTAGTTTTAGGATTTGAACTTATGTTTTGAGCCAGTAAAAATACTAGCAGTGTATGAACAGACCTTGTTAGTTGAGTGTATGGACATCTGTGTGGGTTGCAGTGGGTGTTGTTACTGACATGTCTCAAGTGCAGAAGATGATTTTTGTAAATTTGTATAATTGATTTAGTTAATGTTTACTTCCAAACTGAGCTACATTTTTAAAATTACATTTCATAAGTAATAAGAATAGACAGCAAAAACTTTAATTCAACAATTCTACATTTTCATTAAAATATAAAAGCCATATAACTGTTTCAAGAAATTATTTCTAGAAATAAATTTCAAAAACAATGAATATTTCCTTGGAAAATAATTCCAGTAACCTGATATCAGTCAAACATCTACAGCCAGCAAATTTATTAAAGAATCCATAATGACAGCAGCAGTTATTATATAGCAGTTAATGCAATGATTTATGTCAGTGATGCTGAATATATTGGCAGAACTAATCAGTGATTGAAATATTGATCAGCTAAGATCAATAAAGGACAATATGAAAATTTACATACATATGTTAATACTTCCAGTTCTGAAGAATATAAGTCTTAGCAGACTTCCCTCTGTAAACAGATGGAATAGTTGATGTGCCTTAATGTAATCTGTCTGATTTATACTGCTGATTTTCTGGTAAAATTTTATTCTCATCCCCTTTTTCAGTTGTTGTGTCCATATTTATGCTTTGTCTGCAAATTGAGCTCTTGCCAATACTTATGCTTTGTCCGCAAATTGAGCCCTTGCCAATTCTTATCCTTTGTCCGCAAATTGAGCCCTTGCCAATACTTATCCTTTGTCCGCAAATTGAGCCCTTGCCAATACTTATCCTTTGTCCGCAAATTGAGCCCTTGCCAATACTTATCCTTTGTCCGCAAATTGAGCCCTTGCCAATACTTATCCTTTGTCCGCAAATTGAGCCCTTGCCAATACTTATCCTTTGTCCGCAAATTGAGCCCTTGCCAATACTTATCCTTTGTCCGCAAATTGAGCCCTTGCCAATACTTATCCTTTGTCCGCAAATTGAGCCCTTGCCAATACTTATCCTTTGTCCGCAAATTGAGCCCTTGCCAATACTTATGCTTTGTCCGCAAAGTGAGCTCTTGCCAATAAGTGGTTAGTCCCAATTTTGTTTTCTTGTTTCTTTTTTGTTATATTTTTTGGTTTTCCTTTTTATGGAGAGTAAGAATTTGTTTGCTTACCCTTGCTTTTCCACCCATTTTTGTTTTAATACATTTGTATATATTTATATATACTTTTAAAATTTCAGTTTTTAAAGCCTTAATAATTCAAATTTTATTTATAATCCAACATTATTTCTTATTATTTTAAAGAGGGACA
Source organism: Acanthosepion lycidas (assembly GCA_963932145.1). Lineage (NCBI taxonomy): Eukaryota > Metazoa > Mollusca > Cephalopoda > Sepiida > Sepiidae > Acanthosepion > Acanthosepion lycidas. Next base: position 35,474,121 of record OZ010581.1, on the reverse strand, counting down.
CAGGTTTAAACACTGCTGGAAGGCTCACGTACAGGCCAGTAGACAAACTTAAACAGTTTAAACAGGGACCTCTACTCATATATAGAGTGAGTGTGAGTGAGAGAGAGAATGTTAACAGCATTGCACACAACATTAAAATTTAAAACAAATTCAAAAGGTAACATTTATTTAGAGTAGTGATTCCAAACATGGACCATAAACCCCACAAAGAGAGAATTTTAATAATTTGGTATGGAAGGAATATACAATTTTAGTGAGAGCAAAAAGTATTCTATAGAGTAGAGGCTTAACTGATTACTTCTAAAAATATTAAGAAGTATTCATATATTTATTTTAGCTGTTGAAGTGGGGGTATAGAGTAAAAAAGTTTAGGAACTGGTTGAGAGACTTAAAATTGGATAAATGTAAACATTCTTTTTGCTCTTTTTTCAATTGAGAAAATCCTTTTTAATACAACTATCATATGGTTTTAACCTTTCAAAACATTTTAATAAAGACTTTATACATGACCTCAACCTTGTGTAAATTTTTTTCTAAGTAAAAGCATACAAGATCAAATATTCCTGAAACATAGTTTCTTTTGTTTTGATGGAGCAAGTATGCAAGTAACAAGAATAAAAAGAATTATTATTAGCAATATACTTAGTCCTGCCCTACAGAATAAGGAATCATGAATGTCCTTTTTTCTTACTTTTTATTGTTTACAGAGAAAAGATATAGTTCAAATGGCATTTATTAAATGATAAAGCTTGAATTTCAGACTATTGATGTTGAACATTTTACATGTAAAAATAGTCACAGAAAAATACAATATAATTGAATTTAATAGATTTTAAATAATTTCATCTATCCAAAGACAGCATTTGTGTGTGTATGTGTATGTATATTGCAAATTCATCTAGTTTCTTGCAGGACAATGAATAAAGCACTTCCAATTGAGCATTATTCATTAGAACAACTATTAAGATTCTGCATTAATAGTATCAGAATATTACAAATCAATAAGCATTTTGTTTTTTTAAATCTAATCCATGACATGGTAAGTACCATTCTTAATTTAGATTAAAAATAAAATAAAAATATTATGAAATGCCTTACCAGCTGTATTACTTAGGACTTGGCATTTGGCAAGAATAGCCAACAGGAAACGATTGTGGAGGTGAACTGAAATAGAATTGTCAAACAAAATTTTTAAGATTTTTCTCAAAAATAAAAAAAATCATGCAGTGAACTAAATAAGAAAAAAAAAAAAAAAAAAACTTCCTTCTTTCCAATTGTTATAATTTTAAAATGGGCCAATATTATAATGAATTAAAAGGCCTTATAGCTATTTAAAATTATTGATCTTCATAAATTTTTTTTTATATCAATTCACCCCAAGCACGACAATAATGCCACTAAGGCACAAGGGGCTACTGAAAAGAGAAAAGAAAAAAAACTTTACGAACAGGAAACAAAGGATAAACCTCTATTGCTCAAAAAATGGGGAGAAGTAGGAACCAGATGATATTTATGCTTGTGCAGGCATACCATTTAAAAATTATTTACAGAAAAGTAAATATGTATATTAGAGCTGGTCGGTTTGGCAATTTATGTGTTGGTATCTGTTTCCGTTTCTTTTTTTCCTTGATACTGTGGTTTTTGATTCAGTTTTTAATTTAATATTTTTGCTTTCTAAGGAAGCCATTCACTTTTTTGTGTAATGATAGCATTTCCAGTAGATATCTGATTTTATTAGAGAATGATAAATTTGCAACTTAGTCTGCTCAACTCACAATTTCTTGTGTATTTCTGGTCCAATCTTAAAAATATTTATATGGCTGGAAAGAAAATAAAATAATCTTTCTAAATATGTAATTTGTATGTGCTTTTATTCATTGAATTATATATATATTTATTTTACAGCAAGTTAAAATAGCATTTTGCTTTGAACAGCCAAAATATGATTTAAAAAAAAATTTTTTTTTAAGACTAAATTATACACATTACTTTGTTTTGCAAAACCAAAGTGACCAATCTTGAATATTGATATTCTAGAATTTGTTCACTCAATTAGAAGACACCTTAAACTACAACCAGGACGATGTTCATTTCTTCTCTGACATGTGGAAGTGACTTCCTTCAAAAATTATAAAGTAAGCAAAAAAAAAAAAAGCAACTGATAGTAAGAAATGTGCAGTAAAAGAACTTTCAAATTATTGAAACTACTATCTGACACTGACTAGTGGCTAAAACAGAATAATTTTTACTTTAGGTTAAAAAAAATAAAAATGACTTGCAGTTTTGAAAATATGCACATTTTAAAACTGAAATTGAAACTTACTCTATTTTTTTAATATCTAATTTTAGGTGTATTCGCTAAATGAAAACAATTTTATTTGTAGAAAACAAACAATTTTACACTAGAGACTTGCATATCTGGAAATATACATATCTTAAAAGTGAAATTAAGAAATATTTTAATTATTCTTAATATCTAATTTAGGTGCATTCCCTAGATAAAAAAAAACTTCCTTCATTTTTCTTGTTTACAGCAACTTTATTTTGTGATTGGCATACTGGTTTACTAGAAAACCCTTACAAAAAATCTAACTTCATAAAATTTAACATTAAGATGAAAGTGGCAAATATTTTTTTTTTACTATTTACTTGTTAACTTAATTTTACTGCAAAAAATTTTTTTTTTTGAAAACTGAAAAATAGATTTCAGACATCATGTTGTATTATCCTTTTTTCTGTTTGAAAACATTCTACGATTTCCAAGTGTCATCTGTCGGATTTCTTTTTTCTTCATTTCTTTTGTAAACAAATAGATTTCACATTTCCTAAAACTAGTTAATTAAATGTTTTAACATATTTTTGTTCAGTTTTTTCTTACAATGGTATAAATATTGATAAAATTTAATTTTATTAACATCTGAAAGTCTTTTACAATAGAGATCCTTTAGATATGGTCACTCAGTAGTGATAGCACTAAACCAAAAAAGTAGTTTTTTTTCTGTTAAACCACCCATCTCTATTATATATATATATATATATATATATATATATATATATATATATGTGAATAAGTTTTTTGTGGTACAAAATTTTATAATAGAAAGGAATAAATAAAATGAAGGCATTTTTAAAAAGCCAAAACAGAACGACCGGTTTCGTCCCAGGACTTATCAAGTTTTATTCTGGGAATTTAAAAGTGTGTAAATCTTACAATTATCGAATGAATTAAATGGGGAAAAAAAAAAATTTATGAATTAAGGAGACTAGAGTCCAATAATATTCAGACCCAGCAAGCATTCCCTCTGTTTACAAAGGGAAGGCTCACGGGATCTGATATACATGGACTCCAGGACCTTAAGGTGAAAAGTGGAGTGGGACCTCGATAAAATAGTAAATCGGTCACCACTAAAATTTTCTACACATTCCCTTCTATTTATCAAATGTTCAGCAATAGCAGAACCAGAACTGTTAGTTAATTGGCTATTTCTAGTGGACGGATTCAATATCCTAGAGGGTAGATGCTGCTTAATTCTTAAATCCAACCGCTGGGACGTCCTACCTATGTAGTTGTGTCCACAACTACACTTGTATTGGTAAATCACTGAATTGACATGATGGGGAGGTAGGACATCCTTACGAATGGAAGAGAAAGCAGAACGGGTACCAAATATTACCCTGACTTTTGCTGAAAAATAACAGCTATTAATTAAACGTAAAATACGTTTCGATAAAATCTCACCCTCTGTGCCAATATAGGGAAGATGCAAATAAAAAGGACATTTATCAGCTAATTGCGGCTTCTCCCTATGGAATTTACTGATGACATCTTGAATAACAGATTCCAAAACATCCAACGGATATCCGTTTTTTGATAATGTCATTCTAACAAAATCAATTTCACCGCAGAAAAAATCCTGGGACGAAACCGGTCGTTCTGTTTTGGCTTTTTAAAAATGCCTTCATTTTATTTATTCCTTTCTGATATATATATATATATATAGCAGATGCTGTCTTTTCTCCAAAATAAAATATATATTCATACAATACATAAAATAGAATTACACACCAAAACAGACAGGATTATTTATGTATAACTCAGCACTTCTACCTAAGACCAAAGTGCTGCTTTCAAAATCTTTTCCCACCAAATATGCTATAGTATTTGTGCAATGTGAAGTATTACACCTATACCCCAAATCCAAGCAAAGAACACATTCACACACACTGATGTTTGGCCAGGATCAAAAAACTTTTCAATACTAATATATATGCATACATGTTACTTCTTATATATGTAAATAATTATAAATTTCTATGCAAAAATTCCTAAGTGTTTCTACAATATAAAAAATTCCATGCTTCTAGCAGCATTCACTGGCAAAAAAAAAAGAAAAAATGTTGTAAAGTTCAAGTTAGCACTAGTCAGTTGCTAGGCTCGTACTACTGCTCGTTATTCCCAGTGACCACTTATATGAGTGTTCACTTACACTTATGCAAATTATACATACTAATTTGCTAGTATCACTACATCTCCCTGAACCTTAAGTGTTTTATTCCTCTCGTAGATCTTGTACTCCTTCTCCTGCTATTTTCATCATTTTGCTCTATTTCTCTCTCTCCCATATTTCTTTCCCTGGGAGACCTGGACCTGTCCCGGGCTAGGCTATAGTCATCTGTGTTTTCTCTCATAACCTGGTCTTCGTCCGAACTTTCAGACTCCTCTTCATCCTGCATTGTTTCGTCTTCTGACATTTCCTTCTGTAATGGTTGTTCTACCAACTTATTGTCAGATGGAATTGAAGACATTTCTTTGTCGTTTTCCTGTTCACCCTGGGTCCTTATTTGGTCTGCATGGGCTAACACACTATCGCCATTTTCTCTACTTATTATGGCTGTATTATGGCCTTTTTGCATTATAAATTCGGCTCCTTCCGGATCTGCCTCTTCACTCTTTTGGTACCACATTTTCTCATTTGTGGAATATGACATCGTTAATGGAGCTCTAATCTGTCTCCCCATTAAAGCTGATGGGCTTTCTAGTCTTCCCGCATGTGGTATGGTATGATAGCTTAAAAGCAGCCTCAATAGAAAAACTTCTACTGTTTCTTTTTGTTGAGAGCATGCTTTTAGCCCCTTTTTTACGGTCTGTACCATTCTTTCTGCTAATCCGTTTGATTGAGGGTGATATGGAGGTGTCTTATATGGTTTACACCCTATTTTTTCTAACCATACATTCAGTTCTTCCTCACAAAATTCTGGTGCATTATCAGATAACAAGGTTTTTGGTACACCATTTCTAGAAAATATGACTCTTAGAATCTGCTTTATAGTAGAACTTTTTTTTTTAACCCGAATTATTTCAGACCAACCTGAAAAGGAGTCTACTAGTATTAATAAGAGTCCCACTCCATTAATGTATGCATGATCCATATGCACACAACTCCATGGCTCCACTTCTTTGGGCCACAAATGTACTTTGGTTTGTGTAAAATTTCTTAATTCTTTACATTTTTTACACCTTTTTAAATATTCCTCAACGTCTCCTGAATATCCCGGCCACCAAGCTTCCAATTTTATCCTTTTTTGTGTGGCCGCTACTCCACAGTGTATATCATCATCTACACTTTTTATTATCTGTTTTCTTTGTGTTTCTGGGGGAACTACCAGGTCCCCATTGCAAATCACTCCACGTTCTATTGTTAACTTGTGTCTTATTTCTTTATAGGGTCTTTCCGCCCTAGAACAATTTCCCCACGAGTTTTTTCTTATTCTTGACACTATCCTACTTAGTACTGGATCATGTCTCGTTTCCGCAGCCATTCCCTCTAAAGACACAACATCAGTCTCTATCAAGTGTAGGAATGAATCTTCAAATTCTTCCTCTGTTTTATCTTTCGACTCCTTGTAGAACCTCAACCTTGATAGTGCGTCCACATATGGAATTGAATTTCCTTTGACATACTCTATATCAAAGTCAAATGCCATCGCCTATCGTAGAATTCTTGATGTAGTGACTTTGGGCAATTCTTTCCTTGGGTTAAATATAAACTAATGGTCTGTGATCACTTCTTAATAGAAATTTTTTTCCAATCAAAAATTGTCGGGCTCTGGTAGTTGTCCACACGATTGCCAATGCTTCCTTCTCTATGTTCGAGTAATTGAATTCAGTGTTCGTTAATCTTCTCGACAAATACATTATCAGATGTCCTTCTTGTGATAATATTCCCAATATTGAATGTTCACTTGCATCTGTAGTGAGTGTTATGTCCTTTTTTGGATCAAAAATTTTCACTACAGGTTTCTTAGACATTATTTCTTTTAATGTTTCAAAAGCTTTTTGCTGTTTGCCTGACCAGATAAATTCCACATTCTTTTTTCTTAAATTTGCAAACGGTTCCGTCAAGTCCGTGTATTTTGGTAAGTATCACCTGTAAAAATTTACCAATCCCAAAAAAGACTTCATTTCTTTTTTATTTGAAGGTGTAGCTACTTTTAATATTTTTTTCTATCAAGGCTTGGTCTGGTGGTATACCTTCTTTTGAAATGGAATAACCTAAAAAAGATATTTTGTTGTAATTGCTTACCCATTTTTTTCATTTATCGTCATTCCAGCATTTCTTAATCTATTCAAGACTAATTCAGTTTTCTCTTTTAATTCCTTTTCATTAGTAGCTCCTATGCATATGTCGTCTTGGTAACAAACCATATTTTGTACATTTCCTAAAACCTGTTCAATGGCCCTTTGAAATATGGCACTTGCGGTTTTACTCCATATGGCATTCTCTTCCATCTTAGTAACCCTATTGACGTATTTATCGTGGTTACTTCTTTGAAGTTTTCATCTATTGGTATTTGGTGGTATGCCGTTTTTAAATCTATTTTTGAAAAAATGAACATCCCTGCCAGTGCATGTAATGCAAGTTCAACATTGAGTATGGGATATGAATCCGAGCATATCTTGTGATTTACTCCTATTTTATAATCTCCACAAATACATAAATCACCATCTGTTTTCCTCAAAACCATAATCGGTGATGCCCACTTGCTACCTCCAGGCAGAACATGTTCTAGAAGGTCTTGTTCTACTAGTTTACGTCGTTTTGTCAATGTACTGGTAATTTGTGCCTCATAATAAGAGGGGGAAACATTTTCTTTTACTTTTAAACTTGCTTCATAGTTTTTTTAACTTTCCAGTTTTTTCCATTTTTATTTCATTAATTAACTTCGTTGAATTCATATTAAGCACGTCATTTCCAATAAGGTCATGGTTTTTCTTGCAACAATTACAGAAATTATTTCAATTTTTTCTTTTAACTCCAATGAAACTTCAAAGTATCCTAATATTTTTATAACCGACCCATCAAACTGGCGGAGTTGTAAATTGCTTTTTCGCAAAGGTGGCTTACCAATGTGTTCCCAAAAATGTTTTGGTATCAGTGTTACTTCACTCGCAGTATCCATTTGCATATCTAAATTGCAGTTATTAATTTTAACCATTACTATAATGTCATTTTTCTTCTGTTCAATAGTACCAATATAGGGAAGACGCAAATAAACAGGACATTTATCAGCTAATTGCGGCTTCTCCCTGATGACATCTTGAATAACAGATTCCAAAACATACAACGGATATCCGTTTTTTGATAATGTCATTCTAACAAAATCAATTTCACCGCAGAGAAAACCCTCTAAGCATAACCTAAGTGCCCTGTAAATTAAGGACTTGATTAAATTAATCTTACGCTGTCTGGGACAAAAGGAGTCCCAACACGTGTAAAGTCCCGAGAAAGTGGCCTTCCTAAATACAGAAGTCTCAAACTTGTCATCAATCTTATGGACAAAAACATCCAAAAAGGAAAGACAAGAATTAGACTCCTTCTCTACGGTGAACTTAAGGGCAGGATGGACAGAGTTTAATTTGGTGAGAAATTTGTCAGCTTCCGCCTCATTATTAAAGAGGCAAAAGGTATCATCAACATAACGATGATACATAAGAGGACGAAAAATAAGAGTAAATAAGGAAGCCTCATGAAAACCGACAAAGATATTCGTCAACGCTGGACCCAAAGGAGAACCCATAGCTACACCGTCGATCTGTCGATACATAATATTATTAAAGCTAAATTCGACAGACGCAGTGGCGAACATCATAAGCTCAACAAATATACCCTCAGGAAAATCAGGAGGAGACAACGAGGTACGATACAATATATCGCAACATATCTCAATAGTCTCAGACAGGGGAACACATGTAAACAGGGAGCAGATATCAAACGAACACATGAACCCACAATTAGTAGAAGAATTACGTATATTTTCCACAAAGGAGAAGGAATCTTTAATACAATAAAGTTGCTAGTTGGCTCTCGAATGTGCTACAACCAGTTTTGTCGCTCTTTAGGTCATGGTTTTTCTTGCAACTTGTAACAATTACAGGAATTATTTCAATTTTTTCTTTTAACTCCAATGAAACTTCAAAGTATCCTAATATTTTTATAACCGACCCATCAAACTGGCGGAGTTGTAAATTGCTTTTTCGCAAAGTTGGCTTACCAATGTGTTCCCAAAAATTTTTTGGTATCAGTGTTACTTCACTCGCAGTATCCATTTGCATATCTAAATTGCAGTTATTAATTTTAACCTTTACTATAATGTCATTTTTCTTCTGTTCAGTAGTCTTATTTTTCACAGTAAAAACTTCCCTGTCGGTGTTGTTTTCTTCAACTCTTTCAACTTTTTTCTTTTTTAATTTACACATTGCTTGAAAGTGGTTCTTTTTTAAGCAATTATTACAAGTTTTCCCAAATACTGGATACTTTTCCTTTTTCATTTCGTGTTCACATCCACAATATGAACACTTTTATCTTCTTTAACACGTATGTATCAGCGAATCTTTGTTCGCTGGGTTGACTTATATAATGGTGGTATGTCTGTATTACCTCTTGTTGCTGCATAAATTCAATACAAGCATCTAAAGACATATTTCCTATTTGTAACTGTTCCAATATTTTATATCGGTGTGACGCATTGGACATACCTTCACAATTAGTCTTAATTGAATCAAGTCCTCTTCAATGGTCTGTTCGTCTTGTCCGAGTTTCTCAAATTCACAATATCTACTTGCATTTCGTAGATGGTGTAAATATTTTATAATTGGTTTGTCAATTTCTTATTTCATTGACATGAATTTTCTTTCTTTCTGCCACTACCAGCCTTTTCTTGGGTCTCATATTTTTTTTTTTATAATCTGACTTATTTTTTCGAAAGTCAGGTCTTCCAAATTTAAGGGATATGCCATGGTGGAGACTTTCATTACCGCCTCACATCCAGCTGTAGCCAAAAATAAATCTATGATTTCATTTTCGCCTCCCTTTTCCTTGTTGTCTTTCAACTTTTTTGTTCTCACAGTGGCAGAGAAACAACAAATCCATGCATCCACAAAATCTGGATCTTCCAGAGACAATTGATATCCTATCGACGATGCCATTGTTGTGAAGTTCAAGTTAGCTAAGCTCGTACTGCTGCTCGTTATTCCCAGTGACCACTTATATGAGTGTTCACTTACACTTATGTAAATTATACATACTAATTTGCTAGTATCACTACAAAAAGTTATATTTATACAGAAAATAAAAATATTATAGTAATTTGTCAATCTAACCTTTCAAAATATTGATGCATCAAAATCTTTATTGGTAGCTATTGCTCAACTATTTATAATTGGTGCATAAGAGTATGAAGTTTTGTATTTGCTTAGTATTTACTAAGCTAAGCTTCACAAATTCTTAATGCTTTGCATGACATACAAGTGTTTTAACATCTTAATTTTCAATAAAAATAAAATTAAAATTTGAGTATTTGTGTAACTAAAGTAAAACAGCAAATGGTCAATAAGTTATATTAACTGGCCTACAAAAATAAAACAGTGAATAGTTAATTTATTCAATACCCAAACTTTCATTATACCTGATATACAGAGACTATATAAAAGATAAATGCAGAAACAATAAAAATCAAAGAGTAACTAATGAAAAGTCAAATACAAAATTGGATCAGCCAATTTGATTAATAAGATGTTTATAATTTTGGATGTTTCTTAGACTATTTAAAAGTAAACAAGCAATTTACCCATGTCTGCTTTCAATATTTTTCTGGCCTCCAAATCAAATTCTTCTTTTGACATCTGAAAGAAGAAAATATTAAAGACAGCATTAATGAAAGAAAATATCAGAAGATATACAAATAAATATATGCCAATGTTACTTTATAAATGGAAAAGCTCCCCGAGTAAAGACTTCTACATATTAGCTCTGACTTTGCCTAACTAATGATGGCTAAACAACACAGGATCGAGTCTATGAGGTTCTATATTTATCCAGGTATATTCCAAGGCTGTCCATAACTAACTTGTGTTTGTTGAGTGTTGATGCAGGGAATTTAGTGATGTCTGCAAAATATCCAATAAGGTTTAAAACTGACAAGTGTAGGGACAATGGAGCATATGCTAGTCAGTCATGGGTCATTGTAAACAGTTTCATATCACTGTGAGCAATTGGGAACAAACCATCACTAGTAGGAAACAAACATGGCAAGGATGCAAATGGTGTGAACAAAATCTGTATTATATCACAATTATGAAAACTGATTCAAGTTTCCCTAGTGTTTCTTGTGAATATATTTCAAACAATTAGTCACCACCAGTTTGCATGACACATTGCTGGCAATACAGATATTATATAGTCACTTCTATGTATAAGCACCATCCTTGAAAAAGCTGGAAACATTATTTGTCTGACTAGGCAACCCATATTCCTTGGTCCAAAGGTGATGTACTCTGACCCAGGGGGAGGCGCAGTAATTAATGCTGTGGTATCAATAACAGAACTCCTGTTAACTGAGGATTACAAATCCCCATGGAATGTAATGTAAACAGTAAAGTGCATTGGCACAATGAGTAAAATTACTATTGAGCTGGGATATGATTTGATGCAATATTCCCTTTTGTTAGATAGTAACCTAATTCATCAGTTGCTGGTGATCCTGTTATTGCATTACCTGCAGACATCTACAGTTATCACATGCCACTAAAGTCTGTCTGGAGTTGATATATTCCTGGTATACCCTTGCCACTCCTTCCCAAGAAAACCTTGCATGGTTGCTACTGCTACACTACCTGTTTGACTATTATATTGCACATAGATCAGAGTTCATTGTAAAAAAGCCATATATTTTACAGCTGAACTTTTGAGTAATTTCAGTTTCTATCAGAATACTCATTAGAAACTTTCCAGTGTAAAAAGAGAGAAAAAGAAAAAAACAAAACAAAAAAACAATATCTTCTGGTATTTATACAGATCTGTGGGTATACAAAATAAGTATTGTAAAATTAAAGGTTAAATGATTGACAAATGATTGGAAGAATTTAAAAAGTCGCTAAATATTTATTGTTTTGCAGAATTTTTTACACTACCATTATTTTTGTGACTTATTGGATATACTATGTACACTGCCAGCAAACATTCTACAAAAAGTCATTAAATCTTTTACAAGGTATAGCAGAAATACCTCCCATATTTTAAACTGTTGCCTGTGTGGTACTAGTGAACTTCATCTAGCTAATGTCTTAGCATTTTCTTTTTCAGTTACCATCATGGCTTAGATTAGAGCACACCGTGCGTTTACTGTTAAAACGCTTTTTAAGACTAGTTAATCTGTAATTGCAATACAGAGAGCTTTTTGTGCTCATTTCTTGTTACATCGGAATGATACTGTTCCAGATAGGAAATTGATATTGCTATATGTTGAAAATTTCAGGGCCACAGATTTAGCACTTAAAAGCCCAGCCACCAGGAAGACCTTGAAATGCACAAACTTCCATGTACGTAAAACTTTAGAAATCGTCTACAACAGTGTATAGTGAATAGAGACCACTATCTGGAAGATGTCATCTTTAAAACTAAATGAATAAAAACTGTAGTACTTTGTTAAAACAACAATAAAATAATTTTTTTAATATCAGTTTTGTCAACCTTTAAATTGTGAGAGGTATTTCCGCTGCACTTTGTATAACTGACTAATCAAATCAGGTAAGGCACTGCTGAAACTTTTTAATGAAAAATACATACAACACATGATTAAATCAGAAGAAATCCAGTAAACATCTACTTGAAACTAAAAAAATGAAATAATGATTGAATAATTTCTTTTTTAATTTTCTGAAATAACATCAGTATGAAAAAAAAGTTAGTAAATAATGAGCATGTTTAATTTACAATTGTGATACTATGTGTTGATTGCCCCATCTTCACAGATGACTGCCGTCTTGCTCATCAATGCCCACATCCAATCAAGGTTATTGTTTCCTCTTTAATGACTTCAAAAGGTGGCTTTTCAAACCCTCAGCTGATTTGAAAGGCTTATATCATAGATGACAGATATGCTCCAGAGTCTTCACGAGGTTAAGCAGGTGTTGCTGTGGTAGATAATCCTTGTGCACCACCATATGCCTCTTCAATCCAGATGTCAATTCACATACTTCCCTGCAGATCACACATGTAGTATCACCAGGTTGTGGAAGTAACAGAGTGAAATCATCTCTCATGATTTCAAATGATTAACATGCCCAGCTTTTGACAGTAGGATATGACCACATGTCTCGCATTTCCAGCTTGCAGTGCTGTCATCCAAGCTCTTGGTAATACTTTCCTTCAAATCCCTTTTCAGTGCTGCATATACTAAATTCTTTTCTTCTGTTGACTTACATCCTCCTACAACAGCCCTGTGCCACTTATTGCGATCACTAGCAAGGTTTTCCCAGTCTTACACCCCCACCCTAAGCTCTTTCAAGTTATTCCTTACACAGTCCTTAAATCTCTTTTTTAGATTATGCTGAGGGTGCTTACCATTTGCAAACTCAGCATAAAATAGCCGCTTCAGCCATCTACTGTAATCCATGCATACCACAAGTCCAGTCCATCTCATCTGGTTTTTAATCAGTAAATTTTCTATGCTTGGACAGCAGGCCTTGAGAAGAACAGTGGTGTCTGGTACCACAGACTGCCATTTTATGTTAAGGATTCTCCTTAGACAATTTTGATGAAAGGCGATGATGGGAAATTGTCCAGACTTCTGAAGAGTACAAAAGGGCAGTCAGTACACAAGTTTGGTAAACTGTCACTTTAGTACTGCTGATGATGCCTCTCTCTGACCACAAATGTTTCTCTAACTTTCCAAATGCAACCAAGTCTTTTGGATTCGAGTATGTACTTCAGTATCAAGGGATCCATCCCGAGATAATGTACTGCCAAGATACACAAATGTATCCACAACACCTGACTGCCATTAACATGTATGTTTCATTCAATGTAAGGCATACCAGGAGGAGTGAACATTACTTTGGTTTTCTTCAGGCTTATGGTCAGTCAAATGCAGTAGCAGAAAAACGGTCCATCAGTATCTGTATATACCTCTTAGAATGTATGACAAATTCAGTGTCATCATCTAAATAGGCTCATGTTTGGAAATGTTAAAGCATAAAATCAATTATACTTGCAAAATATGTAGTTTAGCTTTTATTAGAAGATTTTTTATCAATATTTATAGAAAATATTACCTTACAGTTTTAACTGAGAAACACAGTTTTAAATTTTACATATCAGTCTTTAAAAGAATATATTTGACCATGTATATTTATGTATGAGGGTCAGCTAGAAAGTTTATCTGCTGACCAAGGTATAAATGTTGTATTCTAGTACACTTGCAGGTCTTTTAATCTAGTAACTGGTGTGTCTACTTACATTTATACCTTGGTTAGCCTATGAACTTTCTAGCCGACCCTCATATATATTGATTGTACCAGGTATGGTTGAAATACCTCCCATATAATGGTAAAACATTAGTGGCAATGGTGTCTTCATCTAGCTAATGTCTTACCATTATGTGAGAGGTATTTCCGTCACACCCTGTATATCTATATGTGAAATAAAAAGGGTAAGCCAAAAGTTAAAGCATAAAACAGAAAGTGTTTTTTCTTTTCTTCTTTCCATTCTAATAAGAGATACAGTGCTAACAAACCTATTAAGATAATCTTGTTTACAATAACATTACTAACTGGAATACTATGGAATGTGTTATAGCCAAACATAAGCAGTTATAAAAGAATTGTTACTTACAGGCAATTTTCAGAGGAAACCAAAAATTCATATTTTATCCTAAATATTTCTTATGAATCATATATATGCATCATTAAACCTACTTCCAGTTATTCTGTGGTTTTATTTGTAGTTATCAATCTTTTGCTCTAAATTGTAAATATTAAGAATGTCCAAAAATGACTAAAAAAAAGCTCTTTTTAAAATATATTTCTAACTATATTGCTGTAAATGCTTTACATTTCTGGAATTAAAAAGTATGCAGTCATTTTCTCAAAGCATTCACAAATAAAAAAAATTTAAAAAAAGTAGAATTTTTTTGTTAAAATGTTTTTTTATAAATTCAAAATGTTTCTTTTAACTCAATGTGCAAGTACATATTTTAATCATTGAGCTAGCCTTGTTTTTATGATGGGAAGTTCATTTCTCTGTGAAAGAGGTTGCCAAACTTTCTTTTCATCTAATAGAAATAACCAGAGACTCATTGCAAAATTGCTACATAGTGACATAGAAACTATTCAATCACAAAAGGTTTAATCAATTTTATATATATATATATATATATATATATAAAATTTATAGAAGTATTTAAAATATTTTTTAAAAATTCATATAATTAAAAAAATTGAAGAAAAATCTTACATGAAAATAAAAATGTTTTTTTTTTAAATTTGTGTTTATAGTTGCAACTGAATGACAAAAAAAATTAAGTGAAAAATGTTGATTAACTAATATTCACTTTAATTTGAAAAATATACTAAAATTCAACAAATTAATGGAGTTGAATAAAACTTTCAGCATTTATTCAGTGATTATTGAACCTAAAGATTATTTAAAAAAAAACATAGTAAAAGAAAAATATAGTGAAATGTTTTTAATGTAAGTAACTCCTTCCCTATTTAAATTTTGTCAGCTCAATATCAACCGGAAACAAAAATCTTGTAAAATGTAAAATAAATCCCCAAATAATTTAAATAAATACAAATCTCTTTCTAAAATTACCCTGAATTTGAAAACTTTAAATTACAATATAAACTAAGACTGCTTTTGTTAACCAGCTTTTAATTTCATATGCTAAAATATATTGTAAACTTAAGCTATATAAACAAAAATTATTTCATTATTTTAATTTTGAAACACTTGATTAAAAATATTAAAATTTATAAAAAAGATATTTCAGTATCTCTGAAATGTTTTTAATCATTTCACCCCAAGCCACTAAGATGCAAGAGGGTTACTGGGTGTGAGAGAATATGATAAAGAGAAAAAAAACAAACATTAAGGAGAGAGAACAATAAAAGAATAGGAATTAAGACAGAGGATAATGATTGATACTGAATTTAAATTTTTTTAAGTAAGCAAGAAACTGGAAGAGAGTTCTTCAAATAAAAAGTGCAAAAGAAACTGTTAGCAAAGAATTTACAGTTATGTATATCCATTTCAACTGTAAAATGACGAGACTATGACACCAATCTAGTATGGTGCTTAAATTCATAAAGTCCAGGTATCATAGAAGAAAGCTCGTCAGGACAATTACCATGAAAATATTTATAGAAAAGGTCCAGGGAACCTACATTACGACAATGGGAAAATGAAGTAGAGTTGCTAGGTCAGGATCAATAACATTGCAGATTCTTTGTATTTTATCAAGAACTAGCAGTAGAGCCTGGCGTTGCCTGGAGATGTAACAGTAAGAGATAGATCAAGTATCGAGCATCATAAAGACTGAAAAATAAAATTGACAAAGATTGTTGTTTAAGGTTGACGGACAGGCATGTCTTAATTAGTTTTTTTTTTTTTTTTTATGAATTGGTCAAACCCAAACTCAAGCAAAAACATTGTTTTCAATCG